>JACVVK020000327.1:362500-432500 GCA_018292915.2 Batillaria attramentaria | reverse complement strand
CCAATACTGTTGCGTCAGAGCACACTGACTTTAATCCACCAATATTACGCCATGGCACACTAACGTTGTTCCAATACTGTTGCGTCAGAGCACACTGACTTTAATCCACCAATATTACGCCATGGCACACTAACGTTGTTCCAATACTGTTGCGTCAGAGCACACTGACTTTAATCCACCAATATTACGCCATGGCACACTAACGTTGTTCCAATACTGTTGCGTCAGAGCACACTGACTTTAATCCACCAATATTACGCCATGGCACACTAACGTTGTTCCAATACTGTTGCGTCAGAGCACACTGACTTTAATCCACCAATATTACGCCATGGCACACTAACGTTATTCCAATACTGTTGCGTCAGAGCACACTGACTTTAATCCACCAATATTACGCCATGGCACACTAACGTTGTTCCAATACTGTTGCGTCAGAGCACACTGACTTTAATCCAGCAGTATTACGTCACAACACACTAACGTTAATCCAACAATATTTCGCCACAGCACGCTAACTTTAATCCAACAACATTACCTAACCGCACACTAACTCTGATCCGACATTATGACCTCACAGCACACTAACTTCAAGCCAACAATATTACGTCACAGCACACTAACTTTATTCCAGTAATACTGCGTCACAGCACACTAACATTAATCCGACAATACTGACCGTTCATAACCTTAATACTTCTAGTCTGGTAAGCTACTTCAAGTCGTATTATGCTCGGGTCGTGAGTTCGAATCCCGGCTGGGGCCAAATATTGTGCTGGCCTTTTTCTCGTTGCCCCGTCTTTGATATTACCCTTACGTGGTGGAAAAGGACGTTAAACTCCGAAACACCCACCCACCCACCATCAAGTCGTATTATAAGCGCTCTGTCTCACGCACACTTATCAATAGCCACCTTCAGTTAGATCTACTTTGTCTACTAGATCTACGTACACTAACTCTAAGCCAACAATATTACGTCACAGCACACTAACTTTATTCCAGTAATACTACGTCACAGCACACTAACATTAATCCGACAATACTGACCGTTCATAACTTTAATATTATTAGTCTGGTAACCTACTTCAAGTCGTATTATAAGCGCTCTGTTTTACGCACACTTATCAATAGCCACCTTCAGTTAGATCTACTTTGTCTGCTAGATCTACGTACACTGTCTTGTATCATAGGCTAACTGCACGGCACCCTGAATCCGCGTTTCGTTTGACTGTAATGAAGCACCGTATCTTTAACATGCACTGAGATATCAAATTTGTATCCTTAACTAACAAACACAGACAATTATTATCTGTATTGTTTAATAGGCATATTTCATACTAGTCAGTATAGTGCGATCATTTATGTTAGGTACGGGAATACATTTTTTTGTATTATTATTATTATTGTGATTATGATTATCGTTGTTTGTATTACTTTTTTTCATTTTGTTTATCATTTATAGCACTGTTAACCAATGAACACTTTTTCTTTCCTGTAATATCAATCGCATAGGAAGGCTTTAGCAAATGAATTGTTAAGATTTTTTTTTTTTTTTAAGATTTAACATTTGTCATACAAATTTCTTACTTCAAAGCCAGTTTGTCAGTGACGTGAAACTGAAGTCTTAGCGTGTCACATTACGTATATTTCGTCATGAACAGATGTCTAAACGTCATAATAAACGAATAAACCGTATTTACGACACTAAAGTGTCTATCTCATTTAGTCTTCCACTCCTTAGGAACAATCGACACGAAGTGGAGTGACTCGTGAAACGCGTGTGCCCTCCCATTTTTAGTCAAACACATGTGCCCTCCCATTTTTAGTCAAACACATGTGCCCTCCCATTTTTAGTGAAACACATGTACCCTCCCATTTTTAGTGAAACACATGTGCCCTCACACTTTTAGTCAAGCACATGTGCCCTCACATTTTTTTTACGCACCGACCCGTAACCCATCCCCCACCCAGTTTGGGGTACCGGCCCCCGTAAGTGTAGCGGTTAGCACTTCGGACCGTAAACCGGGAGACCCGGATTCGAGTCCCAGCCGAGGCAAGCGGGATTTTTCCTACCTAGGTCGGCTCCTACCCAGAGCGGGTGTGCTATGGGCCCAATGGGGAGGCTGTTAACACACAGCCGAGATTCGCCCACTTCACGGGTGCGACTTTGGGGGTGCTTTCCTTTGTGGATGTGGATGATTACACGACCGGCACCGCAGGTGCCGTAGTTCCCGGGCCTGATTAATGCCGGATATTTATGACAGGAAGCGTGGAATGCGGTCGTCCCGCAGTCCCAAACCACACGGACCTCCATAGCATCATCTTACCATCATCCTCATCTCCACCATCATGCATAAAAAGAAAAAAGAAAGTTTGGGGTTGTTTTAAAATCGGCTTAATTGGAGTAATGCACGTCTACTTTCTCTTTAAGCAAGAGAGGCAGTTTGGGGTTGTTCACCAGAGGCCTCACTAAAAAAAAAAAAATCATGCCTGCATGGTTTTAAAATCGGCTTAATTGGAGTAATGCACGTCTACTTTCTCTTTAGGCCAGAGAGGCAGTTTACACAAATGCGCTTGCCTCACTTGTGTCCGACCTCTGTGCAAAAAGTCCCAGCTTCTGCCTCTTTTTGTGACCGCCTGGCATGCACCTTGACCTGCATAACACAAAAATCAGGAAAATCACGCTTTTTCATGACAACAAAAATCACTACAGACTTGCCCACTTGCCAAACAGGGTACCTCAAATAAACACCAAACATGACCCCACGGTCAATTTGTCCTTACGTCTGCAGCAGTTTTGACCCCGTCGGCACTCAGAGTTCCGTTTTACGAGTCACTCGCTTGGTAAAAACAGAGAAAATTCAGAAAAGAAATCTATAACTCTGAGTAACTGATTTTTTTTCTCTCCTTTTTTTTCCCCCTCTCTCTCCGTCGTTCCGCTATACCCGGTTGGTGCTTCACGTTATCGCCGACATCAGTTACCACCACCACAACAGTATCACCTGCAACAACCACAACACTATCAACTACTACAACAACACCGACAACTACCACAACAACACCAACAACGACAACAACAACACCAACAACGACAACAACAACACCGACAACGACCACCACAACACCGACAACGACCACAACAACACCGACAACTACCACCACAACACCGACAACTACCACAACAACACCGACAACTACCACCACAACACCGACAACTACCACAACAACACCGACAACTACCACAACAACACCGACAACGACAACAACAACACCGACAACAACCACAACAACACCAACAACAACGTCACCGACTACAACGACAACAACAACCACACCAGCAACGCCACGTAAGTGCTCTCTCTCTCTCTCTCTCTCTCTTCATTTCATTTCATTTCTCTCTCTCGCCATCTGCGCTTCTCATTGAATGCTGAGATTTTTGTTTTTGTTTTGTTTTGGTTTTCCAATATTTTTCTCACCTTCATGTAAAGTATAGTATGTTGTTTTTGTTGTTTTTAGTTTTTATTGTAAAAAGCATGTAGGGAGGACTGTCTGTAAAACGTTTCATCTTCATCATAGTCGTCGTCGTCGTCCTCATCATCATCATCATCGTCGTCGTCGTCGTCGCTGTTACGAGGAAAAAATCTTTCAATGGCGGCAAACTCAACCCCTATTGGCATCTTCATCATCACCTACACCGTCACCATCACCACTACCATATCTTATCATCATCATCATCGTCGCTGTCGTCGTCGTCGTCGTTCTCGTCGCCGTCGTCATTGCTGTTATGAGAAAAAGCTTGCACTGGCGGTAAATTATGTTTTCACCCAGACGATGACGACAAAATGACGACCGGACGATGATAGATAACGACGACGACGATGATGAGAATGCTAATTCATTAGTGATGACGATGATTTTCCAACAGAGGCTTGCGGGCCGGTAAAAGTGACAGCACGTATATTCGGGGGCGTGAACGCGGACAGGGGCGAGTTCCCGTGGATAGCTCAGCTTCTTTTCAACGGTGACGCACAGTGCGCGTGTGTGCTGATCGACGAGTACAATTGCATCACGGCCGGGCACTGCGTCGACTAGTAAGAATGTGGTAGTAGTTGCAGTAGAAGTAGTAGACGTAGTAGTAGCAGTAGTAGTGTTTAGTCTCTCTTTTATTTTGTATTATATCCTTGCGTGCGTAGGGGTGTGTGTGTCACGGTGTGTGTGTGTGTGTGTGTGTGTGTGTGTGTGTGTGTGTGTGTGTGTGTGTGTGTGTGTGTGTGTGTGTGTGTGTGTGTGTGTGTGTGCGTGCGCGCGCGCGCGCTCCTTCACTCCTCATTCAGACATACTGCAAAACAGGCGTACATGCAAGGACGAACCACAGGCTGTAATGTACACCACGGGATGTTGTCTTTGAGCCCCTGTCTCATTGGGCCCCCGTCTCATTGGGCCCCCGTCTCTTTGGGCTCCCATTTTTCAGTTACCATGTAGAGACGTTTCTCAAGCTAAGAAACTTTTGTGAACCTGGCAGGTATGAAATGTGCAAGCTCCAGAAGGATGAATTTTGAGTGCATGATCCATTATTAATGCAAAACAGGAAGAAAATAGCGGGAGTCGAACTGACCCGCGTTTGAACTTCAGGCACGATCACGTACCAATGTCCGAAGTAAATCAGTAAATCTGTTCTTAGGGAGGCATAGGCTAGATCCCCGATCGCGCACGAGTACCGGCGCCCAGACTGCCTTCTTGAAACGGTCTGACCAGATCTAACTAGCATCCTGTCACGTTAAATTAGATGGGGGCCCAATGAGATGGGGGCCCAGTGAGATGGGGGCCCAATGAGACGGGGGCCCAAAGAGACGGGGGGCCCAATGACACGTTATCTTATTTATTTTGCTACAAAAAAAAAGTGTGGGGGCCTTATTTATTTTGCTACAAAAAAAGTGGGGGGGGCCCAATGAGATGGGGGGCCCAATGAGACGGGGGCCCAAAGAGCAATCCCCTACACCACAACTGTCTGCACATACTGGAGAAATAATGCTAATGCAAACATGTGACGGGAAACCAAGGGCTACAGTGTGCACAGAATTATAAGTTAACTAAGTAAAAGTGGCTTGGGCCGGAATAAACCCCAGCGAACCAGAATACAGAATACAGAATACTTTATTAATCCCATATTTGGGAAATTGCAGTTCTGGCCCGCATACTAATAAGACACAAATGATAAACATTTTGATAAAAGAGACTACAAAAATAAGTAAAACAGACAGTCTTGACCAGTAAGATTACTTTAAAAAAAAAAAAAAAAAAACCAGATCCATCAGTTTTACTGATTGCCGTCCTCTTATTTCTTTCAGCACTAGCTTGAACCGTGGCGAAGTCAGGGTGGCAGCTGGCAAGTGGCAGCGAGCGCTCGGCACAGAAGAATCGGAACAGATTCGTACAGTAGTGAGGGCCAAGCGACACGAGTTTTACGAAGATCGGCTCCTCAGTAAGTAGTGCGCTTTCAGTGAAAGGCTTCCCGTGAATAATTACTATTCGTAATGGCACTGATATCGGTTTTTTTTGTTTTTTGTTTTGTTTTGTTTTGTCCCATGGTCTTGTAAGACAAATTCGAGCTGCCCGGGGAAGGGGGTGTGGGGGGGGGGAGGTGGCAGGGGGCAGCTACGCCGCTACCCCATTCTGTCTTGGTTTAAACAGATTTATTTAGTACAGAAAAACAGTTTGAGCATAAACAAGACGTACTTATGACATGGTCAGTTAAAGCAACCTTTGCAACAGTGGTTCACCAGTTATGAGAGAGAGATGCATGATGTATGGTCTATATACATGTTGTCCATTCCGAGGCACATCCAGGATTGCAGAGGATATTATAACGTGTACGCTTGACATGTGTGCATGCATGTGTACACACACACACACACACACACACACACACACACACACACAGACACACAGACACACAGACAGACAGACAGACACACACAGACACAGACACAGACACACACACACACAGACACACACACATCCTCAGAGAGGTTTTTCACACAAACATGCTGCTTGGATATGACTCGTGACTTACTTCAATTCTAGAATAATTTTTGTAAGTGCTACATCCTATAAGATCATAAATAGATAGATAAATAAATAAAACTTCGTTCGTCTCATTTCAGAAAACGACATTGCTCTTATGCGAGTGGACATCCCTTTCAACTTCACCGACTTCGTCTACCCGGTGTGTCTCCCTGGTCCCGCAGACGTGTTGCCAGATTTCTGTGAGGTGGCAGGCTTTGGATCACTCACATGTAAGTCACCAGACTTTGCAGATTATAAGAAAGGTTTCGTCCATTTCTTCCGGTGAGACGCCATGAACATGCGGCTGTCGTGTTCCTCTGAAAAGTAGTTATAAACTGTATTGTTGTGATATCAGATTGGTACGCCGGTTCTGATTGGCTGACGTAAGAGCGACTGTCTCCGTCCTCTGTCCCGAGGCCAAAGCTGACGTAATCGTGGTTACGTGTAGGTGGATGTTTTGAGGTTAACGTCTTTTGTCCACCCCTTGGGTGACTTCAGAGACGGTGTCACTGAGGAAGAAGAAGAAAGAAACACACACACACACGCACACGCACACGCACACACACAAAACAATGTTTGTTCTGTCGGGTTTCGAACTCTTCACCCTCGTATCTCGGATCCGATGTTTAACCGGTTGCGTTCCCCAACTTCCCGACCTTGGATACACCTTGTAACGTATCAAAATAACACAGACAGACACAGACACAGACACACACACACACACACACACACACACACACACAGACACAGACACACACACAGACACACACACAGACACACACACAGACACAGACACACACACAGACACACACACAGACACAGACACACACACAGACACAGACACACACACAGACACACACAGACACAGACACACACAGACACAGACACACACAGACACAGACACACACAGACACAGACACACACAGACACAGACACACACAGACACAGACACACACAGACACAGACACAGACAGACACAGACACACAGAGTCACGACCGTGTGTGCTGCAATGTATAGGTGTAAGAAGTGCGTGCCGTTTCTTTACTCTCACTCACACGCAGTCGCACAACAGTAACTGATACCGAGACGTGCGGGGATTCACACCACCACGATATTATTGTCAAGACGAACAGTCATTGCATAACACGTCACAGTACAGCTACAATACCAATGACATCAAGAATAGGCAAGGCAATCAAGGCAATCAATCAAGGCAATAAATACTATGCCTAAAATACAAATGATATAAATAATTGTATCTAACAGCGCTCAGAGCATTTTAACGTGCACGGGATGGTACCTCCAACGATGGTCAAGCGCGCGGACGTGCAGTTCACAAGCCGCAGACAACACCACAGGCGGCGGAAAATAGAGGGTGGGTGGGTGTTTGGGGGTTTAACGTCCTTTTCCACCACATAGGGTGATATCAAAGACGGGGCAACGATGAAAAAGCCAGCACAAATATTTGGCCCCAGCGGGGATCGAACTCACGACCCGAGCATTAGAAGTCCAACACTCTACCATTCGACCACCCCGGCTCCCCCGGAAAATAGAGCTGGCTCGGCAGCTCTACAATAGCATCACAACCGCTGATGCTCTAGTGGACCAGCACCCACGCTGAATCCCAGATACGGGCAGTCAGGCTCCCTCCCCTTCAGTCGTCGCAGGGCCAAGAAATCCTCCACGGGACAAGGGTCTACAGGGCAGCTTCTGGCTCCCGAAAACAGCCACTCGGGCTAGAACCCCTGTGCAACAATACACTATTTTAAGTCCTTGGGCTCAACCAGCACATACTGCCTATCTATGGGATAATATTAACCCATGGCACAAACCAGCGAACGCTCCTACGTTACGAACGCTAAAGGAAACTGCACATACTAAACGCTAAAGGTAGAAGCCTACAGCTGTCACATCGGACAAGTCAGTAGAATATACAAACAGGTCAGTGTTAAACTCACTGGTAAAACGGCTAATAACCAAACATACTTAGCCGACATAACACTTCGGCTACAATAGTCAAGTTTCATACTAGCTTCCTGACCGTTGGTAATATCTACACAAGAAAAAATAGCTGACCTGAAACATAATACGGGAAATAAGATATGAACCATTTACCTCCATATGCAAGATGCGAGGGGTTATGACGGTAGACCGTAAAGACAGCGGACGAGAAGAAGTGCCAGACTCTTGAACGGACGTGTCGGTACTACCGGGCCAAATGCGAATAGCAAGTGAATAGCAATGGTTTTTATACTGTTAGGGCGAATAGGGTGAGTATCGCACGGGATACACCTGCATCACGTGTAAAACGGGTTACCTGTATCGACTTTAACAAGGGAAACGGACAGGTCAGCATATTATACACAAATGTCCCATGTAAAACCTTCACCAAGGGATACATGCGTGGCCCGTGTAGAAAACAAGGCACGTGTGCCACACAGGACATAGTTACGATGCATACGGAAATCATACCAACCCGTCATACGGAAATCATAACAGCACATGATTTACCCTAAGTCACGCATCCGTGATACACACACACACACACACAGTTTCACTTAAACTCTCAATAATGCAGCAAATATACGATTACTGGTTAGGACCAGCTGAAATTATACCAGCAAATGTCATATGTCGGCCACTGACTTTAGCGTTTCAACTGTTAAATTATTATTATTATTATTATATGATGGTGGTGGTAGTGGTAGTGATGGTGACGACGACGACGACGATGATGATGATGATCACTGATGATGATGATTGCAGTCTCAACCACCGTTGTACCGGACTTCCTGCAGAAGGTGTCGCTCCGCGCCTACACTAAAGCGGAGTGCTTGAACACGTTCCAGAGTACCACAAGCTACGACATCAACACCTACCTTCATGACGGCGTCATGTGTGCCGCCAACGGTGTGATGGGAGGGAAGGACTCGTGTCGGGTTAGTACTCCCTCTCTCTCTCTCTCTCTCTCCCTCTCTCTCTCTCTCTCCCTCTCTCTCTCTCTCCCTCTCTCTCTCTGCACCTGATACACACACATTTTCCTGTTTATTCAACGAGGTGAGAATATGGGCTCTCTCTCTCTCTCTCTCTCTGCTTTTTCGTCGTTGCCCCGTCTTTGATATCACCCATATGTGGTGGAAAAGGACGTTAAACCCCCAAACCCCCACCCACCCACCCTCTCTCTCTCTTTCTCTGCACCTGATACACACACATTTTCCTGTTTATTCAACGAGGTGAGAATATGGGCTCTCTCTCTCTCTCTCTGCTTTTTCGTCGTTGCCCCGTCTTTGATATCACCCATATGTGGTGGAAAAGGACGTTAAACCCCCAAACCCCCACCCACCCACCCTCTCTCTCTCTTTCTCTGCACCTGATACACACACATTTTCCTGTTTATTCAACGAGGTGAGAATATGGGCTCTCTCTCTCTCTCTCTCTCTCTCTGCTTTTTCGTCGTTGCCCCGTCTTTGATATCACCCATATGTGGTGGAAAAGGACGTTAAACCCGCAAACCCCCACCCACCCACCCTCTCTCTCTCTCTCTCTCAGCACCTGATACACACACATTTTCCTGTTTATTCAACGAGGTGAGAATATGGGCTCTCTCTCTCTCTCTGCTTTTTCGTCGTTGCCCCGTCTTTGATATCACCCATATGTGGTGGAAAAGGACGTTAAACCCCCAAACCCCCACCCACCCACCCTCTCTCTCTCTGCACCTGATACACACACATTTTCCTGTTTATTCAACAAGGTGAGAATATGGGCTCTCTCTCTCTCTCTCTCTCTGCTTTTTCGTCGTTGCCCCGTCTTTGATATCACCCATATGTGGTGGAAAAGGACGTTAAACCCCCAAACCCCCACCCACCCACCCTCTCTCTCTCTGCACCTGATACACACACATTTTCCTGTTTATTCAACAAGGTGAGAATATGGGCTCTCTCTCTCTCTCTCTCTCTGCTTTTTCGTCGTTGCCCCGTCTTTGATATCACCCATATGTGGTGGAAAAGGACGTTAAACCCCCAAACCCCCACCCACCCACCCTCTCTCTCTCTGCACCTGATACACACACATTTTCCTATTTATTCAACGAGGTGAGAATATGGGCTCTCCCACCCCCCCCCCCCCACCCCACCCCGGCTCTCTCCGTCTCTCTGACCATTGAAAATATTTGCATTTCTTCCTTACTTAGTTAATTAGTTAATTTCTTTTTTTTTCTATGCGTGTTTGTCGCATTTAGAATAATTTTTTTTTTTAAATGAATTACGTGCAAGCATGTACACAGCAATGTACGCTTTTTCCGCTGTGCGTGCACGTGCAGGTCGATCCGTGCGCGTGAACGTGTGTGTGTGTGTGTGTGTGTGTGTGTGTGTGTGTGTGTGTGTGTAGGGGGGTGGGGGGGCTGAGATCTTATCACGATTAGTACTCGATCTTCATGCTCACAGATCGTGCTGAGGTGTTATCGTGGTATCTGTCATCACACCACTTAGACAGCTAACAGGGACAGCGTCTGTAATACTGACGCCGAGAGCCAACAGAAGTTCACTCGATGACGCGGCGATTGCACTGAGCGCTCCAGTACCGGCAACAGTCGTAGAATTTGAATGTTCGATCGCTCGCGCAAAGTGTAAACATTGTATCGCGGCATTAATTAAAGCTGTACTGATCATCAAGATAGTGTTTCGAGCGTACAGGCACACTGCAAAACTGTTCCCAAACGTAAGCTCGCTTAGCAAAGATAAAATTAGCCCCTACTCTAGCGGCTTAGAGCTACATGTACGTCAGACGTGGCGAATTTGCACGCGGTAAAATGCACTCCCAGACAATTAAATCGGCTCGCCAGGGGGAACAGAAGCGCCCTGCCGTCGGCTTGCTAGTGAACAGTCCTATTATTTCCTCGCCACGCCAGTCGATCGCCGCTGACCACGCGCTGTCGCTCATTGTGTAGTGTCCAGCGCCAGGCCGGCGGCGCAGTCCCCTCCCTGCGATTCTAGCGTGTGGACAGAAAGCCGTTCGGCCAGCGTGCAGGCTCCGCAGGCTCGCAGCGTCTGCCGAGGTTTTATACCTGCCTAATAGGACTGTCACACATTGCGATTCTGCAGGCCTACCAGCGGCAAAATGCCCTCAGCGCCAATTACATCCGCTTGTAGCGCGCACTCCCCGGAGACGCCGCCGCGAAGCCTGTGAATAGAGCACTGTCCTATCGTTTTCCTCGCCACGGCAGGAATTCGTCGCTGACCATGCTTCATGTATTGGAGCGCCGGGCCGGCGGTGCACTGAGCTGATAGCCGAAGTGTGTTGCGACGTATGACCAAAGACCGTACATTATCATGTATGGTATGACCGCACCCCCCCCCCCCCCCCACACCCGAAACACAAGCGGGTGCCTCGTAGGCTCTCTACATTTGACAAAGCCTGAAACTGTCCTTTGTGTGTCCCACAGGGTGACTCCGGGAGCTCGCTGATGTGTCTGAACGCGGACGGCACCAAGTACACGGTGTTCGGGATCGTGTCCAGTGGCTTTGGGTGCGGGGACATTGGTCAGCCTGGCTACTACACGTACATACCGGACTACACCGCTTGGATCGAGAACGCCATTGTAGAACTTGGTACCGCTTAGGACAGGCAGACCCTAGTTCCTCTCTGTATAAGGCTCTTCTTGTTGTCGGTAATGGTTCTGAACTGAAAATGCATACCAGGAGCGCCTCAGTGTGTAGAGTTAGTTTGGGATGGGAGAAAACAGGACCTGTCTAGATGCTTCTCCTTCTGGCAAAATTTCTGTGAAGACAACAGGCCTGGAAATGTAACTGGAAATGAAATCAAAACCACATTAAAAACAAGTTCTGGATTTTTGTTAGGAGCATTGCTCATTGTCTCTGAAAGATGAAAACTAGTAAAAATTGTGTTTTGCGCTTGGTTATATCAATGATGGAAGTCAAACTAACCCCAAACACACACACACACACACACACACACACACACCCGGTGTTATTTTGCTGTGTTTTCAAAATAAAGGCCACGGTTGTCTCAAAACGTCAGTAACTGTCTGAATTGTGAATCTCCATACTTTGAACATTCCCATCATTGTGCAGCAAGAAATTAAAATTATTTTTCCACGAAACTGTTGTCAGTTTGGGATCTGGCCACAAAAACTGTGCAAAGCGGCTAAATGCTAATGGGGTGTCAGGATTGTACAACTGGATATCATTCCTGAAATTTTTGTTTGTTTGTTTCAAAGTTAGGTTTATGTGTTCAAAGAATTACCTTTTCGTTCTGAGAAAACAGTATCAGTGAGAGAGTGACAAAGAACAAGTGTCTGGTCTTTCGTCGTGGATAAATGATGTTAATGCCAATGCTGGAATAGTGACTTTGCTCATGTTGCAAAGTGTCTCCGTGTAATGCATAATAGTGGTTGGAGTTAGCTGCTTGGTCTTCTGATCTTTTGTCCGTGATCAAAATTGTGATAGAAACTTTACAAGTTGTGAATCCTCTGTGTTCTTTCTTTGCCGTACATTTTTTTTATACATTTGTACTACACTCGCTGTCATCATGTTCGCCGAATTTATCGATTTGTTTTATCGAGTCAAAACTGTGCGAGTTCTTTGCACAAAGTGGAACTCCCGGTACAAACTATTTTGGTCAGAGTAGCAGAATTATTTTTTTACAATCAGTCTGAATGGACTAGCGCTCATAAAATTTGTGATCAAAAACTACTGATGATCAAAATTACCCGATTTTAAGTTTTTCCCTTGTATAGTTCTTTCAAAATTGTCAAACTGGTGCAGCAGTCTATCATTTGTTTTGCTTCACTTTTCAAAAGAACTTTTCTTGTCCGTTTTGTTCCTTGTTGACCAGTTGTGAAAGGAGAAACATCACTGAAACTGCTTCATGCGAAATAATAATACCACTCATACTCTGTGTTCTGTTTTGAAGTACATGCATGCACAGAGAGAGAGAGAGAGAGAAAGGGAGAGAGAAAGAGAGTGGTAGCTTGAACATGGAGGTGTGGTGTGGTGGGTGTGTGTGTGTCAGGTGGGCGGTCAGAAGAGAGAGGGAGAGAGAGAGGTAGCTTGAGCATGGAGGTGTGGTGTGGTGGGTGTGCGTGTGTCAGGTGGGCGGACAGAAGAGAGAGAGAGAGAGAAAAAGAAACAGGCACACAGAGACAGGCCCAGACAGAGAGAAGCACAAGCCAAACTCTTTTCATTTTACCCAATATTTTTTTTTCTTTTTTTCTTTCTTTCTTTCTTTTTACGGTATCATGCAAAGCAAAAAATCAGAAACAGACGGGGAAAAAAAACTTTGATATCAAAGAAAATGCTGTAACAAACTGAACTGAAATACCAAAAAGAGTAACAGCAGAAGCATATCTATGCATGTACTAGGACTTGCATTTGATCTACATGCCACAAGCGCATAGGAATGAAAAAGCACCTAACCGTGTTTGACTCTGTAGGTGGGAAATAACTTAACATTGTATGTACAAAATATTACAAGGCAAAAATCTGAAACCACGTATACAAGATGTGAAGCCAACGCTTCACTGAAAAGAACCCTCATCATATGAGAAGAATAAAAGCAAACAGTCCCATTCAGTACCACTCATACTCTCAGAACACTTCACTGTGCCAAAACAGTACCACAACACTCACACAGTGTCTACGCTCCTGCAACGGACACCATGGTAACTTTCGGAAAAATACTCACACTAGAAAAAAATCCCCTTTGGGCCATGGAAAGGTAGCCACAGAAAATGGCTGGCCATGAAAACTTGTGTACTTTGGCAGACTGAACCAGAACGACCCTTGAGTGGTGCGGGTGGCAAATGCTCTTGCATAAGTTTAACATTCAAGCAGAGAAATTTCTTTCCTGGTGCTGAACTGTTTCAGGACAGAAACTACCACTTGCATTACAAATACCACATAACATACAAGACTTCATGCCTAAATCTAAGATATATGTCGTCCCTAAATACTGGAATATGCCCATGACTTAAACACAAACACCCCATAAATGAAATAACTGCCTCATACATTCATTTCACATGCTTCAATCAACTGCCCAAAGATGAAAGATGAATTCATTCACGCAATCCACACGTCGTTCACAAATGCTTGTTTCACTAGCCTTTGTTCAAACGTTTTGTAGGCTTCCTTGCAGGAACCAGCACAGACTCCTTTCAATATCATTGTGCAAACACTGTCAACAATGTCAGCAACGCAAGACTCACTAACACACACACTTCAGAGAAATGCCACAAGGAAAGTCTGATCACAGTTAAAAAATCTCATAAAACGCAGCTCGAGAACCAACGAACACAAAATGCTCTCTTCCGACCACTGCTGCCATTTAAATCAGGAATGCTGGTCGAACCCTGCACACATCAACAGACAAACAAACATGTTCAGCATGTTTCAAGCATGTTCTGGGGAGTGTACATTTCCAGTCCGACAAAAGCAGCTTACGATAAACACTAACACAGAGGGAAGCAGAACTTCCTTGCCTCCAGGAAACTATCCTAAACAGAACACAAGGATATATAGCACTGTTGGCTAGTTCCACAATATGCAAACATGTGTCTAAAGTTGCGCCTTTTTGTGTTACCGCTCAGCACTATGCAATAGCGACTGTTGTGATGGTTACCATTTCAACTTTTGATACACAGATTTGAATGGTACACAGGGTTCCCACACCCTGAGTGGAACCAAATTTAAGGCCTTTTTTATGGCCTTTAAATTGACGATATAGGACCATCAATGATCAAAGCGATCAGCGCAATTAAAGACAAATATCCATTGTCAAACAAACATATATGATTGTCATTTTCACAAAACAAAAATCCCAATTTCAAAGGCAAAGCTTCATCACACAACGCAGAATAGACCCTTCCTCAAAAAGGGACACCACTCAGAGAGGTTATCGCATCACCTTCCTTGAAAATGTAGATGGCGCTCATGCCTGTAGCAGACGATGTTCGACTCACTGATGGTTTTGTTTTCTCATTGCAGTAAAATTGTACTGTCTGAAAAAAAAAGACCTTCCATTTTCAATTTTTAAGGCCTCAGCTTTGCTTTGTAATGCCTCACTCTGATTTTTAGGGCTTTTTAGGGGCCTTATTTTAGGGTTCTGATTTATAGGGCTTTTTAGGGCCTTTTCAGGTGGTGTGGGAACCCTGGTACAATGTGTGAGATGCCTGTTTAAAAAAAAAATTATAACAAAAAAAAAGTCTTGTAAATTGCACACAGGACACAGTAGTGATAAACACTGAAAGGTTCCAGGCAACTTTCAGGTCACGCTTTGTGATGCCAACACCTACGAGAGTTGCTCTTTTCGTTGTTGGGGGATTATGACCGCTACCATCATGTTTTTCATTCAAAATTTTGAAAAAGCCACAGGCAAAATGGCCCCTAAGTTTCCTGTTCACATACCTACTAAACAACAAGTAAGGCTCTATATGTAGGTGTATCCTTGTTCCGCCAGCGCTCGCCTTGTTCGCTTCGCTGGTGATGCTTGCTCAACCTCTTCCTTCTTCTTCATACTCCTGAAATGTACACCAATCACAGATAAATGACAGTGGTTAAGGTTAGGTTAAGCGTTCTTAAAGCAACGCACATAACAAAGACTTTCTCACAGTGAGCCGACAGTTTTTAAAGCAATTGACCAAGAGAAGAGCTGTGTGAACAAGATCTCCCAATACGCAACAGAATCCCGGAATCCCAAGAATCCCAAAAGAAAACATACATGCCTCTTAACGTTCCTTTATCCTGTCCCATATAATGATGCCATGTATTACAACAAAATAATAATACCAATTACAATGAAGTTGTAGGTGATTCCTGCAGCTTCAAGTACATGTGCTATAAACATCTGCTTTGGAAATGTTCAGCCCACCAAATTTGAAAAATAAATGTAATTCTAAATTCCGAAATTTAAATAGCTGAGCTGACCCTTCGCACCACGTGATTGTAATGTGTTTATGTCCAGTGTGTGGGAGAATGCGTGTGATTCACGTGAGCGTGCGTGTTGGGTTCAGTTCGCGGCGCTTTGAGCCGATTCGTAAAATTGGGTAAAGCGCCTATACAATACTCATTATCATCATTATCATCATAAACCAGTCTGGGGTTTTTTTTTCTGATCAAAGGGAAGCAACCTCTACAACATCCCTGAATTTATGATGAAAGTGGCAGTTGCCTCTCTTAAAATTAAAAGTAAAAAAAAATGATAGGCATAGCTAACTTTAAGGAAACAAAAACGCTGGCATGAGAGCTGCACTGTCCTGAAAGCAGAAGTCGATATAAAAAAACCACCACCACCAACAAAAACAGTCTTAGCACATTTTCATATGATCGGCACCTACCTCGTCTTCCTGTCAGCTGGTTTTGACACGATGGCTTGTCCTAAGCTGGTGCCAGCTGCCACGGCAGTCACTGAGCTAGGTACAGTCACAAACGTAGCACCACTAAATCCACTAACCACCCCTGCTTCCGACAAAATGGGGAGACTCCTTTTCGGTGACAGCAGTGAGGTTTTCATCTTGGACTCCTTCGTGTCTAGTAAAGATATGCCATGTTGATGAGGCATCAGTGAGATAGTGATGGGCGGAGGTTGAACGTCAGAGTCGTCCACTTTCTCCTGCTTGATCAGCTTGGTGGTGAAGCCGAGGTGAGCCAGAATCTCCGGTGCATCAATGGTGGGAATCTGCAGCAGAAACAGGAGAATCAACCCACCGAAAAAACAAAAACAAACAACAACAACAACAAAAACCCACCATACCTCTGAGTAGGAAATACTGAAGGTACATACCACTGTTGCAGCACACATTGCATCACATATCCCCCTCCTCCTCCCCCCCCACCCCCCCCCCCCCCAAAAAAAAGCACACACACACACACACACACACTTAAGCCTGACCTTAGAAATTGTTCCTTTGGTGGTGGTGGTGTTTTTGCTGTTTGTTTTAAAAATTAGTGTGTGTGTGTGTGTGTGTGTGTGTTGGGGGGGGGGGGATATACTGGTACTTTTAGTTATTGGTGGCCAAACAAAAGTGGTCCACTGGAGTGACACTGACTATGTCTGCAACTGTCGTATAAAATACAGGAGCCTATTAGAGAAACCAGCCCACGCACAATCCAAAAGGTAATGAGGAAAAAACAAAATTGCGTACATCTGACGGCTGTTGAGAAGTCTGCTGCTGTGGTGGCGGTTCCAAGGTGACAGGCGTGGCTTCCAGGGGTAAAGAAGCGATCACACTTTCCAGATCAGCTGATGTTGCTGCCGAATATAACGCCACACCACCACCCTCCAGCACCGCACTCAGGCCGGTGCTGTCACCGTGCGCAGCTGACTGGGTGAGGTCATGTAGCAGCTGCTCCGGCGTCAGCACGTCCTTGACCTCCTGTGACCCTCCGGAAGTATCATGTTCATTGCTGTTATCAGCACCATCATCATCATCCTCTTCATCCTCCGAGTCTGACTCCAGTTCTACCTGAGTGCCTGCTTCTCGCTGCTGCAGACAATGAGCGCTTTCATTTTAGTACAGTTTCAAAATCCTTTCTATTAGTATTACTTTAGATTTGATGGCTTATTCCAAGTTACAAGAGCAACTTTTTTCCCTTAAAGCCCATAAACTGATCACCCCCTACCCCCAAATGCAAGCACACACACACATTCACTTTCCCTAGGAACGCACACAAAATTTCTTCTCCCCCCAGGATCGCTTGCTAATCAATCAACCAACATTACACCACAACAACAATTTATTACAAAATCATGAATGCTATTTTCATGCAACAACAGCTGCAACAGAGTACAGACAGAAACCAACTCACATTCCCATCATCATCGTCACTGTCTGTGAGCTCTGACTGGGAAAGACCAGCCCCATGTAATTTGCTGTGGGAAGCAGTCTTTGTGCCCTTGCCAGCAGTGGAAACAGCAGCCCCTGAACTCCCTTCCCTGTCCTCAAGAGATGTCTGTAACTCCAAAGCAGAGCGGTCGGGGGGCACCTAATACAGACAAGAAAAGCATGAGAACTATGATCAGAATAACACAGCACTTGGTCTAACACTACAGAGGTGAACCTTTCTGCTTTTTTGTTCTTAATTTTTGAGGTACTAAGAAGTGGGTTGTGGGTTGCTTTTTGGTACTTTTGGTTGCCATCTTTTAGTTTGTTAGTAAATTTAAGTACCCTCAAAACAAAAACCAAAATTTTCATTCAGCAATACTAATACTAATATATAACACTTGAAATAGTACCCAGTCTCTGAAGTAAGCCAAATCCCCCCACCCCAACACCCCCTCCCAGCGATCGTCAAATGCGCTCGCCCGCTCGCTTTCGCTACCAAATTTACCGTCGGGCGAGTGAAAGCTCCAGTAGCGGTAGCCCGAATGGCGAGCAGAAATTCCGAGATGAATCAGAACCTAGCAGCCACTCCGGCTTCCAGAATTTTTTTCGGGCTACCAGTTTTGTTCACGGCAGTAGCCCGAATGGCTACCATGGTCCTGACACATTTGACGATCACTGCCCTCCCCCCACCAGTGACCACCCCCATCCTTTCCACATTACCAGAATATCATTTATACTCATAGCCTTAAGGAAAAGAAAAAAAAAAGAGCGGAAGAGAAGGAGAAAAGCGGAACACCATGACATACCTGTAGTTTAGGAGTCACCTCCTCAATACGTCCATCAGGATGGACAATAACCACCTGAGGTGCGTTCCCCAACTTCCCCTCGCGCCAGTCCTGCATCAAGTCTCCATGTAGAATGTGATCAGCTGTCACAGAGCGCAGTCCACCCTCGCTTGGGCCTCCTGTTACACAATTCAGTTTCTGTCAGGTGACTTAAATTTAAAAACTTTTTTTATATTGAACACCACAAGCACAAGAAAATCTCTCAGTAACGTACAGTAAAACAAACACTAGTGTAAGTCTTCAAAGTTTTGTTTGACTCATAGATCTTTCCATTCTTTACCATTTTGTCTCACTAATATCTGGCACCCTCTGAGGAACTGACCCCACACAGTACACACTGTCACCAATATGCTGAGATTCACCTGCGGGTAACGTCTGCATGGTAATTTACATGCCTGACCCTAACATTTCACTAACTGTGAGCGACATAGAATGGGATATGTTGCAACTTGGTCTGTTCTGAATCACACAGGTATTTATCAACAGATGAAGTAAAACCAGTCACATATACCTTCACCAGACACTGCAGACGTCTCATCTTCGGACAGGTCACCCCCCTCATGTTGGGCCATGTGACGCAGGAGATTTCCACGGTGAGCAAACGATTTGTCGCAGGACGAGCAGTCATGGTTCTTATCCCGGGGGGTTGGCGGCTGGTAGTCGGCAGTGTGGTGCAGGTTCTTGTGGCGCTTCAGCAGCTGCTTTTGTCGGAACGCATGGTCACACTCGTCGCACTTGAACGGTTTTTCACCCGAGTGAGTCAGGATGTGAGATTCCAGATGCGGCTGCGAGCAAGCAGCATACTCGCAGAAGTCACACTTGAAACATTTCTCTCCCTCGTGGGTCTTCATGTGCAGCTTGAAATTATATCTGGTTTCGGGAAAAACGGACAGAGAGAAAAAATTAAAATTAATAAAAAGAAAAATCATACTGAGTAGATGAACTTGGAGACAAGCAGATGTATAATCATATTATCCCCCACCATGCAGGGATTCAGATCCAAGTCTGGCATTCATTTTTTTTAAATACGTGTCAGATTATTTTCTTACGAAGGTGGACATGTCTGATCATTTCTGCACTACAATGGACAATATTCACAAAAAAATGTCCTATACTTTTAGTGTCTGCTAGGACATTTTGTCCAATTACAGTTCCCATAGACATGAAGCAAAAACGCCGTAATTACAGATATTTCGCATTCTTACTTCACCTGTAGCATTGTAAGTCAAATGTACACTATCCTTACTAATCAATGTATTCCAGCAGCACCAAGAAACTTCTTCATTGCCGAAATATTAATGCTTGTAACTTTGAACCGACACCGGCCATGTACGAGCGCGACCCTCCGCCATCTTGAAATCAGATAGCTGGCGAATCTGGACCAGCCAATCAGATAGCGTCTGGCGAAATCATTCGTGGTTGATCGGAGTACATCGCATTGCATGTTGAGCGAAGCCCGAACAGCCCAAAATCTCTTCGCGAGGACCCAAAATGTTTCCAGCGAAGCGTTTTTTCTTCGCTCTTCGGGGTTGATCCGCATAGTTAAGACGCGCCTTAAAGAAGCTGTGGAAAATGCAGCATGACAAGGGGCATATGAAGGTCCCATAACTGACGTGGATTACTTCCCTTGTCTCAATCACAACTGTGCACTGTGCACAGACACAACCGCAACAAACACAAGCAACAAAAGTTGTGCTTTGTTATTTCTTGCAACAGGGCTTTGTTTGTTTTTGTTTTGGTTTTTTTCCTTTCACATGTATTATCTTGTTTGCATCTTTCAACTCTTTTACTGTCCCACCAAAATAAAAATTTGTCAAACTTGACACAACAAAAGTATCCGAACTTCAGCTCTCAGCACCTGCTCAGAGATTACATACCTATCGGGAAAGCTCTCTCCACACTTGCGACAAGTCACCGGTTCGTCGCTGTAGTGCAGCTTTTGCATGTGAATCTTCAGATCTGTCTTCCGGCCGCATGTCGTGGGGCAAAATTGACACTGGAACACTGGTTTGTTGCCCGAGTGAATCAGCTTGTGGGCCTTCAGACTGTTGGACTGCGTGAACCTGCAGCAGAATATTAGTACTGGTGTGAACAAACAAACATGAAAACAACAGAAAATATAAAAGAAGAAAAGATCCTGGGGTAAAAAGCCCTAACCCATTTGTCCAACACATAGAAGAAAGCAAGTTGCAAGTCTTTGAGCCCCCCCCCCCCCCCCCCCCCTTACAGAGTAAGAAAACAATGATCACACACCTACACTTAATCAAAGCAAGAACTTTGTTCTTATGACTGTGGTATATGGTCGGAATCTCACAAACATGTCAGAACGTCTTCTACTTCTAGTCATCCCTCCCCCATTCACTTCACAGAGCAGGAAAACAATGATCACACACCTTGACACGTCATCAAAGCAAGAACTTCATCCTCACGTGATCTGGTCAGTAATCTCACAAGAATGCTAGAGTACAATGTCTTTTAGTCTCACCCCCCCCCCCCCCCCCCCACACACAAACAAACACAGTCCATAACTCGCACCCCCAATGGGAGCAAACTATCTGGCCATGAAACATTTTTTTCCCTCCATAAACAAGTACTTACCTAGCATGACAAATGTTACATTGATATGGCTTCTCCCCAGTATGTATCCTCATGTGCCGCTTCAGCTTGTAGGTGTCAGGACTGGCATAGTTGCAGTTCGGACACTGATATGGTCGCTCACCAGTATGTGAACGTAAATGCCGCTTGAGTTTGCTTAGCTCCACGCTGGCGTAATCACACTCCGGACATTTGTGGGGCTTTTCGAACGTGTGTCGGTAACGCACATGACGGACAAGCTCCCCTGATGTGGTAAATGCAGCATCACACTGCTTACACTTGTGAGGTCGAGTTCCTGAATAATCAAAATGAAGATCAGAGTCAACAAAAATTACTGAGCGTATTACCAAACGCACTATAACCAGAGTCAGACACTGCCACACTTAATCTGACGGATACATTAGTAATTACAATACCTCTGCAGATTTAACAACTGCTGTAAAATTGGAGGCTGGTGTAGAGGGATTAGGGTGCAAAGTAATGTGTTAAAGAATAAAGTTTTATTTGTTTTTTTTGGGTTTTTTTTTGTTTGTTTTTTTTTTGGGGGGGGGGGGGGGCATGATGATGGAGATGAGGATGATAGTAAGATGATGCTATGGAGGTCCGTGTGGTTTGGGACTGCGGGACAGGGCCGCATTCCACGCTTCCTGTCAAAAATATCCCGGCATTAACCAGGCCCGGGAACTACGGCACCTGCGGTGCCGGCCGTGCAGTCATCCACATCGTAAGACATGTCATACCAAGGGAAGCACCGCCAAAGTCACACCCGCGAAGTGGGTGAAGCTCGGCTGTGTGGCAACAGCCTCCCCATTGGGCCCATAGCACACCCGCTCTGGGTAGGAGCCGACCTAGGTAGAAAAAATCCCGCTTGCCTCGGCTGGGACTCGAACCCGGATCTCCCGGTCCATAGTCCAAAGTGCTAACCACTACACTACGGGGGCCGGTAAGAATAAAGATCTTATGTACGTAAGGGCAATGAGACGTTTGAAACACTACATACCTGTATGAGTATTTACATGATTGGTCAGTGAAGCATAGGTCTTGAACCCGCGGCTGCATATTTCACATTTGTGCGGTCGATCCTCGGAGTGTGATTTCATGTGACGTGTCAGCAGATACCTCTTCGGGCTTGTGTAGTTGCAGTAATGACACATTAAGTCCGAGTTTGCCTCCGGGAATATCCTTTTCGGGACAATTTTCAAAATGCGCTTCGTTGTTCCGTCTTCTTCAACCATTTCTTCTGTCAGTTCTCCTGCTTCCTTGAGATTCAACATAGTGTTCATGTCCAACGAGATCCCCTGCGTGACGAGTACTTTGTTCGCTCCGTCGGGCTGCGACACAATGAGGATGTAGTTGACTTCGCCATTTTCACCTTCCGATGGAACAACAGCCAGAGTCTGAAGGGTGTTGGCAGCGTTAAGCACAACAGAGCCCGGGTTAGCTTCAGCGCCTTCGCTTCTCAAGCCAATCACTTGCTGCAAAACACAGTTTGACAGTAGAGAACAGTGACTTACAGAAGAGATACTGAGCTCACAATGACCCACACAATCAAGCAGTTAATCAGGGTGCACTTAGTAAAAATCCAGAAACTCGAAACAAGTAATGAATAACATGCTCTGTTCAAGACTACTACAATTACAGCAAAGATTATATATCAATGTTTTCAGTACCACAATTTGCTTCACCTGCTCTGAGTTTTGCCCCCCCCCCCCCCCCCCCAAGCCAACAGTAAGTGCTATTTTGACACAGAAAGAGATACAGCCGCATTAGTTTTCCATCTCCAGTGAATTACCTCTCTGGATGGCAGGACACCTATTCAAAACAGTTCTCTAAACGAAAAAAATCTGCTCAGTGGATGCATGCATACCTGAAGTGCATCTGCTGTGATATCCTCCCCAGGTGCAACGGCCACCAGCTGTGACTGCATGGAACTGCCCTCGCCACCCATGGCGATGCTGTCACTAACACTGCTTGCTACCTGTAACCCAGCCAGACTGCTAGGGATGCTGGCGGTGGGGATGGAAACTACAGATGCACCATCCACATCCAGGATGTCCTGGCTGTCCGAGGTCATGACCGTGGACTGGCTCAGGCTTTCCAAGGTAACGGGACTGTCCTGGACACACAGAACAATCAACTATAGGCTTAGGCCAACAACAACAAGAAATTGTTGTTTCTGGTAACATGGCTTAAAAAAACCAATAGGGTAGGTAGGTAGTTTTTTGGGTTTTTTTACCCCCCCCCCCCCCCCCCACACACATATCCAAGAACAAAGAAACAGGGTATTAGTAAGAAATGATGCTCTGTGAAACTATTTTATATTATAACACACTATCTTACCATATTTCGTTTTAATCTTGGGTCCGCGATGGGGCGCGCGACTTCCCTGACGACAGGCGCATGAAAACCAAAACTGGTCGTGCTTGTATTCCCCCCCCCCCCCCCCCCCCCAGCAGCCAAAAAAATTTTTTGGGGTCGGGGGGGGGGGGGGGGGGGGGGGGGGGGATAGGGTCGGTCGGGTTACCAGAAACAACAATATTTTTTTTTGGCCTTATGTGTTTGACACTAAACAGCAGTAAGAGACGCAGTAAGAGACCTGGAGAATATGTAAGTACTGACTGCGTGAATGTGCAGTTTTACCAGAGTACTCATGGCAACAACAACAACAAAAGAAGAAAGAAAAGTAAAAAAACAGCTTTCTTCCAGCAAATCCAAGTCTGTATCCCCACCTTAGCCCTCTACTAAAATAAAAATCACGCCACTGGAATCTTGAATCCACCTTTTCCATCTCAAAGAATGAACATAAAACCTGTGAAACTGAAAGGAAACCGTGTTTACTCTACAATAGTACAAAGGCCCTAGACCACCACCACCAGGAAACAGACACAAAACAATAATGCAAATCATTTACCTTAATTTCACTAACCCCCTGCACCGTGTTGACTCTACAAAGCCCCAAGACCATCACCACCAGGAAACAGACACAAAACAATAATGCAAAACACTTACCTTAATTTCACTAACCCCCTGCACCGTGTTGACTCTACAAAGCCCCAAGACCATCACCACCAGGAAACAGACACAAAACAATAATGCAAACCACTTACCTTAATTTCACTAACCCCCTGCACCGTGTTGACTCTACAAAGCCCCAAGACCATCACCACCAGGAAACAGACACAAAACAATAATGCAAATCATTTACCTTAATTTCACTAACCCCCTGCACCGTGTTGACTCTACAAAGCCCCAAGACCATCACCACCAGGAAACAGACACAAAACAATAATGCAAACCACTTACCTTAATTTCACTAACCCCCTGCAGGGCTTCCTCATTGAGAATCTGCATCTGACTACCATCACCCAGGGACAGTATGCTGCCGTCTTGCCCCAGAGATACAATTCGGATGACCTTTCCCTCATGTGCCTCCAGGCCATCCCCAACAGAGGTCATGATCAGCTCTTGTGGTGAACCCGTGATGTCAGATATGCTGCCAGTAAGACTGGCAAGCTGTGCTTGTACTGCGGCCATACTGGCATCATCCAGGTCAATACTGGCTGCCTCCTGAGAAAATGATGCATCGCCATCAGTCAACGGTATCAGAAGGAATAGTGCCTGTATTGCTGCATTTGCATAATGTATTAATAATAATAATAATAAATTTCATGTATATAGCGCACTTCTCAGAGACAAGTGACTCATTGCGCTAACACACGTCACTCATACACATTCACACTATACAGACAAACACGTCAATCAATACATATTAGTATTATTACACATCACACTGACAATACAAAGACACATCAGTTGAAAGCCTGTTGAAAAAATGATCACCAAATCAACTTTAACTTTAAATCTTTAATCTTTCAGCAAGCTAATATTTCTCTCACACACACACACACACACACACACACACACACACAAAGTACAATATGAACACCTACAGGTACACTGCATTGTCAAATACTGTGTAACTATCAAACTTTCCACTTGGAGAAGGGTGGGTGGGTGTTCGGGAGTTTAACGTCCTTTTCCACCACATAAGGGTGATATCAAAGATGGGGCAGCGAGAAAAAGGCCAGCACAAATATTTGGCCCCAGCTGGGATTTGAACTCACGACCCTAGCATTGAAAGTCCAACGCTCTACCATTCGGCCACCCTGGCTCCCCCTTCCGCTTGGAGAAGATGTGTGATGATGATAAGTAAACTTTGTAATTTATACTGTACATGTTTAAGCATACATGTGTGTTTATTATTATTTCCCTTAATTTTCATGAAAAAGGTTTTGGATGGAATGCTGAGTGAATGGCATATCTACACACAAAGATCTCACACAGTATGGATCACCATCAAACCTGACGCACCATGAAATCAGGTTTAATCTATTATAACATAGCACTTTTGATTGTGACCACAGACCTAAAAAAAGATAGACCCCCTGCGGTGCTGGAAGTGTGACGCCGCCGCGCGCCATGCTGCGAGTACCTGGAAGTGCCAGACGCTATCAGCTGTTTACATAGCGCGCATAGCATTGGTCTGCTTTATCTTACGTCACATTTCTGATGACGTCTTTCTAAAGAACTTTGTATTTCGAACGAGGCGTCCTGTACACAGAGCCCCTGAGTTCTGGTATTCACAAGATGGCCGCGATAGCGACACTCGCAAGCAACGGTGGCAGCGTGCGGTGGTGGGTCTATCTTTTTTTTAGGTCTGTGATTGTGACACTGAAAATGTTTAAACTATCACTGTAAGTTTAAACTGAAATTAAAGTGTTTTAACAAGACAAAAACTTTGAAAAACACTAATAACAGTAATACCTGTTTGATCTGGGCCACAATATCACTGTCCACACCATCCACATTAGTAACCAAGGAGTGCATATGCTGGGAGGCGTCATCACCAAGGCTGGAGTCTAGCAATGACTGTTCTGAGTAAAACGCTGTGCTAAAGTGTCCAGCTCCAGCAGAATCTGACCCAGAATGAAGAGCTTGGGCGACAGACACCGACGTATACATGTCCGTCACCGGATCTGAGCCATCGCCATCAGTTATCACTGGAATAGTGGTTGGGTCACCACCCTCGATTTCCTTGTTGAAGGTGACGAGGTAGTTCTGAAGGTCACTGAGATTCTGAGTGGAGACCACAGCCCCCACGCCCTCGTTCGGGTCCATGTCTATAGGTTTCTGTCGCTGTCAAAATGAGATAAGAACTGCTATTAAAAGTTGTATACATTGCAACAAAAGGAAGAAAAAAGTGCATCATTAAAAGATGTGCAGACATGTGTTCCTTGTAATATGGGCAAAGGGCGAGTGAGTGAGTTTTTAGGGCTTAAAGCCACGCAAGCCACAAAGACTAATTCGCGGCTGAGTGAGCCTGCACTACATTAAAAAAAAGAAATGTAAAGTAACGTTGGACAAAGGATGCAAACTGGTCTACCAGGCAGCATAAACCCAGGACATGCAGGAGACGCTATGGAAAAAGAAATGCAGAAATGGTGTGTACTTTATAATAAACCATTATGTTGAACAGACATGTACTTTGTGACTGTTACTGTTAGTAATGAAGCAAGTACATGTACTAGAAGTACAACTTAACTATAAAATTCACCATGAAATTAAATCACTTAGCTTCAAGCATTGAAACCGTGCGAGATTTGTAAACTAGCTACAAAATCCATCTCAAACCCCAACAGAGACATGTATTGTAAAGCCGGGTATTGGTACACAGTAGTAAAATGCTGATTATCCGTTTCAGTTTCTGAACTAGGTAGAAATACTTGGTTTGGGAGCCGGGGAGGGGAAGGAAAATTTGCTATACAATGAAGCTTTTAGCAAAGACCGTCTTGCTTTTTAATTAGGCAGTTGCGTAGTGATGCTCCATAAGCTTACTCATGTTGTTAGTACCTTTTTTCTCTTACTCCTTGAGCGAATGATTCAGAATCTGTATCAGTGGATGAGTATTTCTCAGACCTATCTTGACATTGACACAAAATGAAAATGTGAAGAAAATTTTATGTGCAGTTTCATTCAACCATGTCCGTGCGTTCCTAGTTTCGTTTTAGCCATAACATCAAACGCGATTTCAACAACGAAACACTGCCAAAACAAGCAGCAGTTGCCACCATTATGGAAATCATGGCCACCCTGCAAAGATGTATTCAGGTTCCCGAGCTGTCGCATGATGAAGCAACCAGCATTAAAATCTATCATAGGTTTATTTGATGACAAGAATCTCTTATTCCGAAGGTAGGCAATCCCGGGACAGGTGAATTTGCCGCTAGGAGGGGCACGGTTGACTTTCAGCGCCCCCAAAAGACAAGCGCCCTCTGTGAAACAACCGTTCGTAGTGGCGCTGTCGTCGGCGAGACAGCGGTCCAGATCGCGCCGCGGATTTTATCGAAAACTCCACTTACCTGAACGTGTAGCCTCACTTTTCTATTGACGATTTATGCTTGCATGATAACAGGAATCATTTACAGGACTTTGGAGGCTGTTTATACATCGAATTTGCCATTTTCTTGCCGTAAAACCTTGATAATCGGTATTCAAGATGGCGGCGTCCTCTAAAGTGAAAATCGCGAAGTAGGTCATAACCCGATTTTGAGGATCGGCGAAACCCGTGGAGGGTATCCATAAAGTTTCAGATTATAGGCTCAAGGGAGCATATGTCACTATTTTGTGTGGATACACTGTTACGTATTTTGTCGCTGATATTCTTACCACAACTTTTATGTCGTCTTGGGCGTTAACAAAACGTCAGCTCGACTTGCGGGAAATGCGCATGCGCGGAAATAGGCCTACTTCAGCTCAGCGACATAGACCTACGGCCAAACCGCTAAATTCCATTATTTTTACACACACACAGTGTTATTTTACACACTTTATGTTGGCTTACGCGTCTGCATGATCACTGAATCAGGGATTAGAAGTGGATAACAACATGGACTTACTGGGGAAATGACCGTGCCATTTTTTCTTTTCTTTTCTTTTCTGGCTGTCACATTAAAGTGTCCCTGAACCCCCATTTTGAAAATTTTACGGCGGAAAGGTTGGCTATTTCTTAGTCCAATGCCGTTCTTTGCATGTTCGAAACCCGCACATGAAGCCGTTAATCCGCCTTAATGCACCGCTGTAGCAGACGACACGCGCCCGGTTCGCGCAAAAGGCTGAGCACGCGGCGGAAACAGCTGAAGCTGATGATGACGTCATCAGGGTTACACAGCAATGGCCGACGCGGACGCAAGTAGCAGAATCGCTCTGCCGTATCAATTCGAGCCACAAAGACATCGTGCGCTCGAAGCAGTTGAGGATAAAGCGACGAACCGATTGTAGGAGGTTCCTTGTCCGAAACGGCCGACTGGTGAGTACTTTGGATCGATCAGTGTTTCGTTTTACCTAGCCTGTTCACCCCCCTTCTCCCCTCTTCCGAACATGTGTTGTTTTGACCGACTTTCGTTCAGAATGTATCATCAGTCTTCACTAAAATGGCAGTTGTGGAAACTGTTAGACTATGTTCAACCACTGCGATCTGCTCATCTCAAGAGCTATTTTGCTATCACTCGCGACGAGCGCATAAGACTTTAGTAATAAAGTAAAGACCACCTGATTTGCATTCCTTTCTGTTCACAGGTGTGCCTGTCTACACTGCAGGGTATGGACCATAGAGGGAGAAAAGTTTTGCGAATTGCCTCGCATTTGGGACGAGGCAGAGAAACAGAGGTACAACATGGCAGTTGTTTTATGTTACAGTGCCACTGCATTGATATAGATTTAATGTGCTCAGAGCTCACAATCAGTACACTCTAACATGTCATGTTGAGGTGATGAATCATTGAATGTAATTGTTTCGTACGTTAGAATTTGGCAGATTCAATATGATATTGACATGGGCGCGGGAGGGGGGGGTGTGTGTGTGCAGAGTTTCTCGTGTTAGTTTCAGAAGTAATAGTGATAAAACATACAGATTACTTTGTACGGCACTACTGTGCTAAGAATTGGATAAAATATGTTTTATGGGCCTGTCTGGCTTCCCTGCAAGGTTGACCTATCCATAGGAATGGTCTAGGTAAAGGTTGGTTTCATTCACTGCATTTAGGTAGTTGTGGAGGGGCATTTGTTATTTTATTTGAGGATTAGCATGTGCATGTCATCTACTTCCCAAAACTAGGCAGTGCCACAGTGTTACTGATGAGTAAATATTTCATCATTTTTGAGGGACCTGTCAGGAAACCTGTACATTGTGCTTATCAAACCACTTAGCAAATCTATTCACGCTAAGCATTTAGCCCCACCCTGGTGTATATTTTACTGCCATGTAGTATGTAATTCCTGAAAAGTTTGTGACATACATACATGTTTACAAAACCTTATTATTACAGGTCACAAGGGACTGGGACTGAGGCATGCATTACTGAGCTCCTTGGATTTTTTCCATGTTTGCCTGCAGCCTGATGTCAGCTTACTACCAATACAAGCAGGAACAAGGCACCATGGATAAGTCACAAAAAGAGTGAGTTAATGACAATGACCCTTCAGAATAATTCTCAAATTCATGAATTGACCCATCCACAACATCATCATTAGAGTGAAGGGCTCAGGAGCTCAAGTGTCAAATCGTTCCATATTATTAGTTTAAAGGCCCATTTCTTTAAAATCTTTGGATCATGAAATTAATGAACTGTTATTGTCATGCCACATGGTTCATTCAATCCTGGAAGTGAACCACAGGTGGTTGAGTGTGAATTGTATCAGGTTCTTATTTCGTTTCAGGAAGTATCGATACATGTTGCCATGGAGTATTGGGCCGGACAATTCGGGTGCCAGTCCCATCCTGTGCCCTGAAGGCCATCAGGGAGGCCTTCCAAAGCGAAAACTTTCAGGGTTTTTAGTACCCCACCTTGTGATGAATGTACACAAAATAAATGTGATTTGAAAATCTTTAGTGTTTGGGACATTTCTTATTCAAGTAAGATATTTGCACACTGGGCATGAATGGTGGTGTACACTGCTGCAGACCTACATGTATTTGTGGACTGTGCCTGTTTACCTCACTGCTATCTTTCTTCGCAGTAAAAAAAAAAAAAAAAAAACCAACAACAAAAAACAGAAAATTTACCTGGGAAACTAGATTTGTCGCAAATTCTAAACCCAGTATTTATGACACACACATACTCATGAATGCATTCCTTCATCGTTGATAATAATTATGAGGGTGAGTGAGAGGATCCTGACCACACTTCCCAACTAGATGAGAAGAACTTTGAATTATGTAAATTTTGAATTTCAGTGTTACATTTGTTAAATATTATACATGTATGAAAAACACACAATTCCATGAGAACCACCAAATCTGCTGGGACATATTTATTCGGAATGCAGGTATACACTCCTGGCAATCACAGCAAGCAGGATGACTGGTGACAGTTCAGTCTCTAAATTATTGGGAGAGGTAGCCATGGCTTCTGTAGATGTTGGGTGATAGTGGAAAGCCGACAGTGGATCTGGCTTCTTGAAACGGTCTGGCATTGATTCATATATCAGTGCCGGGCCAGCAGAATATTGGGCAAAGAGTTCCTTTCAGTCTGGAACAGTAAACTGAAAGGACAATTCAAACAAAATATACAATGCAGTTCCTCTCTCTCTCTTTTTTTTTTTTTTTTTTTTTGGGGGGGGGGGAGGCTGGGAAACCACATCACATTTAAACATACTCTTGAAAGTGTCTCTTGTCTCAGAAGGACACAAAGTTGAAAGACCACACCCACATTTTCCAAAGAGGTATTTGATTTTTTCACTCTTGATATCATGAGTATGTGTAATATGGCTTTACAGTGGGTGTGAGCAAATAGGAAAATGCTGTGTGTTTAGGGCAAAACCTGAGTATTAAGAGGTGGAAGGATTCCAGGGCTGATGTTTGGTGCAGTGGGGACAACGTCGGTGTGCTTTTTCTGAGAAAGCGGTTGTCAAGGATGCTGCTCATAGCCAGGAATTCAGCCAAGTCTGCAAAAGTGCGGGTAGAAAAAAAAAATTAATGTCTTCTTTCCATGACTCAGCAAGGTTTTTTGTTTGTTTTTTGTTTTTAAATAACCGTACATGCTGTACACTGTGTAAGTCTAATTATCAACAATAGTACTAACAGCAGAATATCTAGAACTGAAAGCTTTACATTTGCATATGTGAAGCTCATGTTACTTGTAGTATGACTCAAACTTTAGAAATTTCCATTTGGGGATCTCTCCAAGTTCTATTTCAATTTTCATGACTGGAAATACTAGCCTGCTGTGAACCAGTCCTTAGTTCTGCCATCCTCCTCCAGCTGCCCATGAGGTGGTTGTAGCCCTGATGCTTGTTTATGATTTGGTTCAGCCAACATTCTTTCGGGTAGTTTTGACAAAATTGATCCACGCTCGTCTTCTCTCCGGTCAGTGTCTCTGCCGCGGGAAAGCGAAAGTGCTAACACCACTTTTCCCTGCAGAATTTGCGGCATAACCGAACACGGCGCAAATCTTTCCCATTGCAATGAAACGATGCTACTTTTGGTCTGTTATCACGGAGCTCTTTCAAGTGTTTAGCTACTAGCACGCGGCACGCTTGGCTGCACGCATCGCGATCGCCCTTTGTTCTCGCAACGCTGCGCGGCCGATGCCCTGATGACGTCACGCGAGGGGCGCGTAAGCGATGCTGGTTTTTCGAGGCCTGCGCCCACGCGGTACCGATGTACTGGTGTTTGAAACCCGATAAAACGTTTTCTGCGCCGCCAGATACTGCAGCGCGTATGCATTTAGGCTCTTCTAACAATGTATTATTGAAAACTTATACAGTTTGGGTGAGTGAAATGGGTGTTCAGGGACACTTTAAGAGTCAGGCCTGCGCGACCATGTGCTGATCGGAAGGCAACCAACCCTCCGGGTCCGTCGAGAACTCCAAAGTTATCGACGGACCCGGAACTGGGTTGGATCGCAACAATGACTGACTGAGGCTTCGACTGTCGTTCTAAAAATAAAAAATAAAATTGTAATAAACCATACCATGTGTGTGTTTGTGTGTGACGTTTCCTTTTCAAGTACTCCTCCACTTCATCGATCATTTTAGTACAGTGTACTGCTCAGTTGGTATAGTTAGGCCGTACTAGTATGGAGGGGAGGGGGGGGGCAACCAGTCATACACAAGGGGGGCAAATGTATACCAGTCGTCCACTGGGAACGGTGATCGTATCCCCGCTGCGCGCGTGCCAACCCTGTATCCGCACACTGTGAAATAACTGACGCTGGGACCTCAACTTGAAGTTGTCCGCAACTGTCCACTTTCCTTGTCACCGAGTATGTTTGTTTTTTCCTTCTTGGGTATCTTGGCTCGGCTCGGTCTCGGTTAGCCCGACTTGGCCGTCGTTGGAGGGGCCAAGAGCAGCGAGGACCCGGGTACAGGGTTGCGCGTGTCAGTGCGGGTGCAACCCTGTTTCGGGCGGGTCTTGAGTTCGTATTCCGGCTGGGGCCGGCCCAACTGATATTTGTGCTGACTTTTTCATCGTTGCCCCGTTAAACCCCCACCCCACCCAATATAGTACTGACTGACTTCACCAGGAACAGGAGAGCCTCGTGGTCAGTCGAGCCAGAGACATAGATAGGTCGGCCTATACGATGTCTCTGGTCGAGCATGGTCAGTAGAGCCGCCATGGGAAACTGACTTCGGAAACACTGCGATTCAGTTTGTCATAATACTCAGCCGTTCAGGTTTCAGTGCTCGTCAGTCTCGTAGGTTGAAACCAAAACTTGACTGAGTTGGTGCTGGCTTTTCAGTCCTCGTTGCCCCGTCATTTATATCGAGTCACCCTTAAATGAAAAAAGATGTTCACTGCAGTGAACACCTTAGAACACCCATCCGCACTTTACTACTGACTATAGTGCCGACCCCTGCCGGGGACCCGGCAGGCACCATGGACGATCAGTGGGGAACTGAGCTCAGTGGTAGACCGTGACCGTCTCAGTGACACCTCCGTCTGAATAACCAAATTAAATATCCTCCATAAATCTTCATTTAAAACAGCTTCACTGAGTTCAAGGTTACTGATCCGACTGACTCAGTGACTCAGTTAGGTACATCAGTCAATGAAGAGTACTAGTCATAGTCACAGTGGCTGTTTTCAGTTCTTCGATCAGTGCCCGCTTACTGCAGGCCGGGGAAAGACTCAGTCAAATGCCCCTGACAGCTTGAGAAGTTACCATCAGATGACTCAGTGAAGTGTCCAGATATATTCAGGTTTTGTTGTGTGTGTGTGTGTGTTTTTTTTCTTTGGTTTTTGTTGTTGTTGCAGCCCCCTTCTTTCCCACACACGCGCGCGCGCGCGCTCCATCACCCTGCGCCGCGGCCTCGGCAATTTTCGTCGGGGATAGTCGTGCAACTCCGTAATTGCTTTTGTGCAAAGTTCTTCGACCTATCGTAATTCCCCGAGGCCAGTGATATTCCAGGCGTTATAACTTTGGAATACAACAATTTTAATACAAAAAAGGATGATAATATTCTTTGTTCTTGTGCATACGAACTCTCGGCACGACGAGATCACGTTTGCCGCCATATTTAGAACGAGTTTCGTTTCCGTCGGCCGGCATGCTGACTGTTTACACTTAGAGACGAATTTTTACGGCGTTGTCTTTCACTTCCATTATTTTTGGCATCCTTTTAGGCCGTCATCTTCTTCTAGTCTCCAGTCATGAATAACGAAGACGCCTCTTCGACATCTTTGAACAGCACTGATACAAGCCAGTTCTTGCGAGAACTTCAAGCGCTAAACCAAAGTGGTAAGACAAAAAAAGCTGCGCACTTTCGTTCAGTTGATCATAGAAAGCATGTGTGAACAAAGTCACCTGCTGTTTCCTGCTGTCTGCAGAAAAGACTGTTGTTTTCGTTAGTCAGACATCAGTTTCAAATCGTTGACCTCTCTTGGCCCACAATCTCTCTCTCTCTCTCGCTCTCTGAGTCACACACGCACATCTGACTGTTGTGTTTGGACATGGGTAGCCTAGCCATTGCTTCTGCACTGGTTTAGTGCCACCAGAAATGGCCATCATGGAGTGAGGCAAAACCTCAATATCAAAAGTTCTGCCACACAAGACATGACAAGACCATGTGATTCAATCGATGAGACTAGGAGTAGAACTAGTGGTAGATGGACTGTGTTGCATGCAGAGTTCGACTGAACATAGATGCACAACACTGGTTGTGTGTGTTGCCAGTTGGGGTAACTTTTGTGCTAATAGTTAGCTGAGGTCTTCAAACATGTGTCAGACGTATTTGCATATATGTCTCATAGCATAAACAGATGGGGTATTGACTTGTTTTACATACATGTGATGTGTTTTTACTCAGCATCAAGTACAAGTTACACACCAACAACAAACTCAGGGGATATGTAAGTTTCCATACATTTCAAGCTAACTTTAGTAAAATCGTAAGATAATGAACGGTAATTGGTTAAGAAAAATACACCGTGATGTAAATGATGAATGATTATGGCTATGAGTGTGACTTTGTCTAAGCTCTAACTCTAAGAACATGAAAGCAACAAATTTATATATGGCCTGCAACTGAGACCACAACATGCAGTTAAATATGATGATAGTGTTTGCTTGTTGCTTTCACAGCATGAAATAACATTTTCCGATGTTTACATGTATGCATTTTTGAATGATTTGAAGAATGCGTTGCTTGCTTTAATTAGTCATTGTGGTATTACTATTAGCTTTATCAGTTTATGCCTTTGTTATGCTCGTCTTGTTATTTGTTCGTTGATTTTTGTTGCTGCATTTTTCATAACAGTGCTGGATCAGGAGATGCCACACTTACACAGTTGATGCGAACTATCTACAGTTCTGCACCCAAGCAAAAAATGTAAGGCATCATGGCTATTTTCTGGATAGTTGCTAGAGTAAAAACGTAAGACATCGAGTAACATTATTTGCTACATGCACTATCGTTTAGTGATCTTTTTTCATGATCAGCGAGTGAGGGGAGAGGGAGTGGACTCTTTCTTTTTTTCTTTCTTTTTTGTTGTTGTGTGCATACAGCTGCACACAGACATGTCAGGCATACTCTAAGTCTGACCGTTGATGGATATCATAGGGAGAAGGGATGAGAAGGACTCTTGTTTTCAGTGGTGTCTGTTCTTTTGCGTACACTGCAGTGTTTTCTTAGCACGTTAACGTCAGGATGCCTTTGGTATTGAATAAGAAATTATTGAGTCCTTTACAGCAGGTGAGTAAAGCTTCTACTGGCAGTTTCTTGTTACAAATTATAATATTTCATTCGCAAGTTTCTGCATTTTTCCATCCCCTAAGTTTTGAAACTGTGCATGTAGTTACATTTGACACGGCATGTTTTATTCAAATTATTGAGGAGTCTGTGTATGTAAATAAGATGCTCACTAAACCTCTGATGCGTCTTCATGTGCAGTGTGTTCTCGGGCAGCAGCAGTGACATAGAAAACAGCTTCAGTGTGTACGGTCGTGAAGTGGACATCTACATAGCACCCAGTTTAGATGGCCCGCGTGCCGGCAGTAACAAGGTACGTGGTTCACAGGCATTGTTGATGTTGATGATCCTCATCTGAAATTTCAGTCTGCTGGCGGTTGTAGAGCAATAATTTAATTATAATATAGAAATATGCCTCAGCTGTTGTTTCTTGTCAAATTAGTATTAGTCTGAGACTGTAAGTGGCCAGGAGTAAAAAGGTTTGTGGTAGTCAGGAGAGTCTGTCAGTACCGCTTTACAAAAAAAAAAGTAAAAAAAAAGTAGCATATCACTATACATGTATACATGTAGGTAATTTGAAGTGACAAGTCATTTTTCCTACCAAGCTAAGCTTTGCCCCTGCCCAAGTTCACAAAGTATACCATGACTGGAATTGGAAGCTTGTCTGTTTTGCAAAAGTGCTTTCAGTATACAAGCAAAACTATTGAAAAGAAAGCTGTAGTGGGATGAGAACTGGTTGAACAGGGAATCCCTATAATACATACATACATGTGTGGTTCATTAGGAGTAAAGTTGGTTGCACAGACATGTTGTGCTGCACCATACAAAATCTCCTTCAGTGCGTACAAGTCAAGCTTGAAAATTCCGCAGTGTTTGCGGAGACCTTTTTCTTTATAATCTGTTCCAGTATTTGTTATGTTTTGCAGGTGAAAATCACACCAGTTGTAAACCATGCTTGGGAACAGCGTTACTATTACGGAAATCTGGTGGCGGTGCACCGTGACGGTGACTTTGTGGCGTTTGTTTTGAAGGGTGAGTGACTGTGTGTGATGTGTGGTATTCTGTCTCAGGCTGCTGTGCATTTGATCCGTACTGTAACCACTGTACTTTCAAACAGTTTCTTATAACCCCAGGGATCAATTTTCTCGCGCGCCATGCGACTATGTCTCATATTTTGAAAAAATGTCGCATAGAAATTTCGCAAAATGCGTCATGTCGCTCGAACATGACATCACAAGCGCACTTGACAACGCGAAGCAGAGATGGGCTGTCCGTGTCAGTCATAGAGTCTGTTACACTAATCTAATAATTAGTGATGAGGCTTACTTATCCCGCTCGCCGCGCGCGCTGCCAGGAACTCTCGCTCGAAAGAGTTGCAAAAAATATTGGCGCGTTATCAGTTTTCTCAGTGCTGCGATCGAGAGGTCCTTTTCCATTCAGAACCTGAACGTCACTGCACTTAGGAACAGACTCTCGGCACAGACATGTGACAGAGTGATGCGGGTGAACTTGATTGTCTCACAGAAAATGAAAATGTCTCATAAAAATGACTGGTCAAGGAGACAATGTCTCATTGGCATATTTGAGTAAATCCATCCCTGCCTCTTGAAGGTTTTGTAATTTCAAGCACAGGAACCTACATAACGTTTTCTGCTGTTGTTAATGGTGCTTTTGCTCCTGATAATTTTATGAAATGATAATTTTAGAACAGCCTCTGCATTCACATGCGCTAACCTTCCCTGTGAGCAGGCAAGTCGGGTGGCAATGTGCGAATCATCAGTCGACGGACAGCCGAGCGAGCACTTCTGAAGGGTTTTACGGGTTCGGTGTTGGATGTGGCTTTTGCGCACAGCGAGGAGGTGATTCTTGCTGCGGTGGATGAAACTGGCAGTCTCTTTGTCTACACATGTCAATTGGGACAGGACGGGAAAATTGTGTATCCTTTGATTAGTGAAAATAGGAGCACTTCAAGTTGGTGCTTGCTCTATTCTTGTGTATAGTGTGTTGTTGTTGTTGTTTTGAGTTTTTTTGGTCGTTTTTTTTTTTTTTTTCATTGTTTTTAAGACCTGAACAGTATTGTTCAATATAGTTAGAATGAGATTTTTTCACTTGAGAATAGCATGCACCTTTTTTTTTAAAGTTCCCCGTGTGAGAATGTTTCCTCAGTTGTAAGCCCCCTTGTGCTAGGGTAACATTACTGTCATTTTACATCACTTTGAATGGTCTGGGTTGAATGAGGTGGTTTGTACTCCTAGCGTCTCATAGTCGTATACAGTGGGAAGATGTAAGCTACATGGAGCGTGGCCCAGATGTTATGCATCAGGTTCAAAGCAGTGTAGAATCTGCCTTATTGAAAGGTTTTTTAATGTATCTAGGCCAGAAAGGCTTGTTTTAAAATGAAATGTTTCTGCTGCACTAGCCACTGGTTTATAACCTTGACCTTCGGCAGCACCACCCCGATGCTTATTGTCAATCGGGCGGCATCAGGCGGAGTGAGCGAATATCACCGGGTCATTTGGTGTCCTTACTGGCCTGACGAGGACGGTGATGATGATGCCGATGGCTTCGGGCAAGATTCCTCCAAGATGCTGGCCATTACACAAGAGGAAAGTGTAAGAGAACTGTTGCCACTAATGATATGATTTGAGCTGTTGCTAATATCGGCAGTGATGTGAACCAGGGAAACAGGCTGTACATAGCATATCACCTCTTCTTTTGCTACTTCTCATTTGGCTATATTAACTTCGTAAAGCAAACTATACACTCTTGTCTTTCCTGCGTGGAATCAGAATCTCAGCATGACTGTTGCAGTTAAATTTTCAAGAATTTGGCGGGGAGCGAAAGTACTGGTCCGTGATCAGATTTTAAAAAAAAAAAAGAAAAAAAAAAAGTGATGCAATGAGAACCAGAGGGGACGTCAATGTACACTTTACAAAACCTTTTAAGTGTGTGGCAGTCGTTGGCTTGAGCAGGCAGAATGGGAGCAGTGTGTCATTGTGTAACAGTATAGGTATTGAGCTTGTACTCATGACCACACCGTTTGTTGTTATGTGGATGTTGCATAGTATTCCATTAGTTATTGTGAAGCTGTGTATTTGAAAGGATATCGATTGCTGTACAGCTCCACCTATACATGTTCTTGTCAAAATTTGGATTTTGAAATGTTGCAGATTGAGTTGTGGGCAGTGGACATGGTCACCAGGGATTACGGGGCTGGACCCCTCAACCCAGATGATGTGGAGTCTGGCCGCATCGTGGTCATTGGACACAAAGAGGTAGATTCACATGTCTGGGAAAAGCCGGCTTTTGTTGAAGGGACATGGGCTAAATTTCCAACCTCATAGAGGTTTCACTTGGTGCTAAACACAAATTTCTGCCATGTTGTAGAAAGCACTTTGGGTTCTATGGCAGTTTTACAAGCTTACAGAGCTCTAAGATAGTCGTCGTGGAGCACACTGAAATAACAATAAAACTGCATTACATGTATCTGTTATAAACACTCTTAATAGTTTGGGAGCTTTGCTGTGGAAATGTTAAGCCTACACAATTTAAAAATAAATGCAATTCTGGAATTCCGAAACCTGCATAGTTCAACTGACCACTCGCACCATTTGATTCTAATGTGTTGATGTCTGGTGTGTGAGAATGCATGTGATTCACATGCATGACTGTGTGCTTGTTGGGTTCAGCTCATGGCACTCTGAGCCGAGCAGTTGGGCAACGTGTCTAGATATAATACACAGTAGTATTATAAATTTCTTATTTCCATTGTAGTGTAAGTTGGTGACTCAAGGAATTTGTCGTACTATGGCTTGATTTTTTTTTTTTTTTTTTAGCCCATCATTGATGCAGTATTTTCACCGGATGGATCAGCACTGGCCACAGCATCACTGGATGGAGAAGTCAAGTTTTTCCAGGTGGACTGGTCTGATACTGGTACCAGCATGTCACCGCGGTGAGTCGCCATTCGTGTAATATTTGTTGAAACAGCGAGTTGCTCTGTTGTTACAAACCTTTGTGAGCACCTTCAGAGAACAAATTAGTCGGTAAAGATCAGTAGGTTCAGTTTTATTTCCAGCCAAGATGGCACTATCCCACGCCAACTCCTGCTGCTGCGATAATATGATTTGGAGAGGTTATAGTTGACACTGTGATATTACTGAAGAATGCATTTGGGAGTCATCCAGTCGCTTTGAGCTTGGTACCTCTAACATCAGGCTGATCAACAAAGCTGTTTATTTAGTTAAGTGTGTGTGTGTGTGTTGTGGTGTTAACAGTTTTTATTGTGTTTCAGGTGTCTGCACCAGTGGCAGCCTCATGATGGGCAACCTCTCTCTTACCTGGCCTTCCTTGATGACCTGACCAACATGAGTCCAGAGTAAGCTTTTTTAAATGCCCCTGCCACTCCTGCTGTGTGTCCTTGCACTACCTGTTTCATGCTGTTGTCAGTGCACATACAGCGTTTGGCCAAGGTCACTACCAGTATGCTGTTGTCACTTTGTGTGTGTTGTGTGTGTGCGTGTGTGTGTGTGTGTGTGTGTGTGTGTGTGTGTGTGTTTACATTGATCTAAGGCTTGTGTGTATTTTTGCTAATTTTAGGTTCCTCAGTGCAGGCCTTATGACCATTATTTTAATTTCACTATTTCCAGTGCCCAGTTCTGGAAGTACGCAATTACAGGAGCCAGCAAAAACCAGGAGCTAAAGTTATGGAGCTGTGAGACATGGTCCTGTTTACAGTCCATTCGGTAAGTATAGGATGGGCACTGTTGCTTGAGTTTTGTTTTGAGGATTTGCCTCGTTTTCTTTTTCCTTTGTCACATTGACTCGTGTGAGCTTTAACTAGCTGCACTCATTGACACAGGACAATCAGCAAACACATGCATGCACACATCAGCTGCTCATATTGTTTGAAATCTACATGTGAGAAACACATGCACGCACCCAGGCACACTAAAGCCTGACCAGATAAAATACTCCTCTATCTCCTCTGTTTGAAACGTTTCTGCGTACACCCAAGGTTCCTGACGCCACCTGACAGTCTGCGCTGTCCGTCTCCCACACTGAAGGCTTGCATCGATGCCAGCTCGCACTTCATCATCCTGTCGGACAAACTTCACATGGTCAGTTTGAGACATTTTGACTTAACTGGGCTTATGGGGATGACCTGCCGGTGGTGATGCTGCAACAGTCTGTGGTCAATACATTGCACACTGGAAGGGTTTGCTGTTGTAGTAGTACTAGCAGTTCTTCTTTGTTCAGGTTTTGTTGTTGTTGTTGTTTGGGTTTTTTGTTCAGGGCAAATGGACGTGTTTGAACCGAAGTAATAGATTGTTCTTCTGTGGTTTCATATTTTCATGGGTTATTTATTTTCAGAAGTCGAGTAGTGGTACAGTGTGCAGTCATCTTCTCTGTTTAAAAAATTTGTAACATGCTTCCATGTGTCGTAACTCAGGAGGTGCAAGCCTCGTTGATGACTACTGTTGCTTTGCAGGTGGTGTATGTGATGCAGATTCATCAGGATAACGTGGCGGGTACGGCCCACGTCAGCTCCGTCTCCGAGTTCCCACTGACTCAGCCCTGCCTCAGTTTTGCTATTCTGGAAGCCTCCACTAAGACATTCAAGTCTCGGCATGATGATTCACACCTGGATGAGATCACCACAGGTGAGTAAAGCAGTACATAGCAGGAAGTGATAGGTTATGATCAGGGCTTAAAATTTTCCACCTTTGGCTAAACATTTTCCTAACCCCCCTCTCCCCAGTGTATTTCCTCTTCAGAAGCACTTAAAATCATGCCTCTAACGCACCAAATTGCACAGATTTTAGTCTAATCCCCCACCCCCACCCTTCCTCCCAATTATTTCCCTTACCAAGGTGATGTGACTGTACACATGTATACAAATACATTGTACACTGCAAGAGTAGAGTGTATTTACGTTCTTCCTGACCGATATGATTCAGCAGATGACAAGGGGAACATGGTTGATGTAAACACTATTGAATTAAAGTTCTCCCTGCTTGCACAGTCAGCAAATGTCAGTGCGTTGCATTTAGGGCTGTACAAACTATAAGGTAGTTTGCCTCTAGAGTACAGATGTGCTCAGAGGCACAACTATTGTACACCAAACATTCATAAATTTGTGTACACAATGTGAATTGGATCTTGTGTACAGGTGAGGTTGAGCCGGAGAGGGATGTGTCTCAGAACCACCAGGATGAAGACAGCAGCCCAACCACATCAGGGGTGCAAATTCGTCTTTATGGTGTTCACACCAAGTGAGTAACGCTGTGAAGCGCTTACGTGGGGGGGTTGCCCGATACGGGTGTTACCATTCATGAAAAATCAAGCCTGGTGTCCAGATCTTCTTCTGCGTTCCCGGCCATGCTAAATGGAAAGTCCGGTCTTGGTGACGAACTCCGCTGTCCGCCGCAGCGACGCTGTTGGTCCCCAAAACTTCTCTTGTAGGTCCGCCTCACTGGGCCACAGCTGGCGTCGGAGGGCGCTGTAGGTGGGACACATCTGGAGGATATGGGTTGGAGTCTGGGTGTCCAGATAAAATGTTAACCCTTCTGGGAAGTACTTTTTATGTTGACACTGGAAGAGGATTTTTACTGACTGACAGTCTCAGCAAAAGAGATGATTTATTGTCTCTGGCTGCACATTTATTTCAGCAGTGTGCTGCTCAGTTGTAGGATCTATGCAGCAGAATGCATGCTTCACTTGAATCGCTACGGTCACTAACACACACACACACACACACACACACACACACCTATCGTAGCAGGTTTTGTATGGTATCATTTAGTGCAGGAGGGACTTTTGGAAGGGGCTGCATTTGACTCGGTGACACTGCCGGAAACTATGAAGTGTGCAGCTTTCATTGATAATGTGTGTGTGTAGTTATGTGACAGAGCCCTACAAGAGCTGTTGATCCGCTATCGCCCGGAATCCTCAGCATCGGCCATGGGGTCAGCAGGTTCTGCATCGCATGATGGTTTAAGTAAGTGCTACTACTGCTAGCATGCACTGTTCTTGCTTTGTATTTATGTGTAAAACAAAGTTTGCCATCAAAAGGGAATGCTGACATGGAATGAAATGTTCATGAAACTTTATACCAGCCTATTCATAGATTTATCATTATTATTATTATTTTCTAGCTTCTTCTGCCTCCTCTTGTTATTGGGTTTCTTACTCCAGGGACTTGTGTTGCTTCATCTTGGAGAAGTTGACTCGCCACGGTTCATTGGCAGTGCCACCCAACTTACCTAATTTGAATTTAGCTTAGGGAGGAAACTTGAGATCCTGATGAGCATTTCAGATCTGAGATGCCAGCAAACATTGGTTACACATATCACAGCACAACAGACTCTGATCAAACCCATGCTTCACTGTAACATTGGTGACACCCGCTCAGTAACGTGCCTGCTAAAGTTGACCCTGCTGCATTTTGTGTCACTGCTTATCAGTTCGCGTAGAAACTGTAAGAAATCAAACTATTTCTATTTAGTGATAGAGAAACACCCTTAGGCAGACTTCACCTTACTATTACACAGGTCTGCGAGATGGATTGTCAGATGTTAGCGTCGGGCCGGAGACAAGTTTTACAGAAGGGGAAGCCACTGGAGAGGACTTGACCAGGCCTGCGGCTAAATCTCAGTCGGCACCACTCATGACACCCGACGCATTTACCGCTTCAGTCAGGTTAGTGTCACTGTTCGCTGATCAATGTCTTTGGCATGCTTGAACAGTTTACTGTTTCTCATTTATCGGTCTTGACATCAGAAATCTGGAGGAGGAGGAAGGAGTTTCAGGAAAACAGTGGCAGAGTTATCAAAGTGTTATGCGCAGCTTTTCTGATCAGTGTCACTGTGGAGTTTTGGAGTAGATGGATTTGGAATAGTGCAGAATGGCATGCGTTGATCTCTTTTTCAAGTGCTGTGCTGTTCTCAAAATGGAGCTACGCCAGAATTCCACTGGTGTCAATTTGGTAATCAGTGAGGTGTAACTACTACATCGGTTTTTAGTTTATTTGGTGTTCAGGGTTTTGGGGTTTTTTTGGGTTTTTTTGTAGTTTGTTATAGCAACCTGATAATAACTACCAAGTCATTGCATGTGTGTGCCAAAGAGACAGTCAGGCTAAGCGTGTTTGTTCATTATAGTAAAATACAGGTTAATAATTTGGAAGCACACAGTCTAGATGAGGATCGTTTTCTACAATGTACCGCCTTTGTGCTGACAGCAAAGGGTCTTCACCAGCTGGCCCCTCGGCACACACATCAAATATCACCGCCACGACTGACGATGTCCTGTCCAGCACTAGCAGTTTCACCCATGTCACCGGGCTCACTGGACAGAACGCAGAGGATCTCCTCCTCTCTCCGGCCAGTTCCATCGACCCCTCCGCCGCGGCTGTTTCCGCTTCAGATCCTACCGTCTTGGCACCGATCTCACCAAATACCCCAAATGTTGGTAACGGGTACGTGTCTGATGACCGCACTCCTACAAACATCCCGCTGCCTCCGGAAGAGGAGGATGAGCTGGTGACACCGAAGAGTTCCCAGCGGGATAGCAACACTCCAAAGAGTTCCCAGAGGAGTAATGCAGACTCGCTGACGCCGCGCAGTCACCACAGTGGTGGAGCTGAACCAGCTCAGGTTTGTGATTTTTAAAAATAACATAAATTAAATTATTTATGTATTTATTTATTTCCATTTCTCTGCTGATGCAAGGTGTAAAACTAAAAGGTTTTTGATTTGTGTCCTGTGTGCTGTGATGGTTTCTGATCTTCAGCTAAACCAGCTCAGTAGTTATTTGTGTTAGAAGTTACTTCTGTTTTCACTGCTGATACAAGGTACAGAAATCACAAGTTCTTTTAATCATGTCCTTTGTGCTATCAAGGCTACCAGTCTGTAGCAGGATCACAGAAATTTGGAAAATGTGATGACAGGAATGAGTGACATAAATACGACTTCTCACTTCTCCACTTTTCCCTTACTGCTGTAATGGGACAAAACGTACGGCATTATCTATACCAACCAAATGTTTTGTCTGATCGTCCATTAGGTGGGTGATCTTCTGGAAGCTTTCTTCAGCTCCCAGGCCTCACCAGCAGCTACTCACCAGGGGCAGGGAGAGGCAGCGCCCAGTACCGGCAGCTTTGAGGTGGAGAGTGGTGCGACGAAAGGTGCAGGGGACGGCCGGGTAAAGCGAGCCAGTGCTGGCGACGGCCCCGACATCTACGACGAGAACGACCAAGAGGTTGGAGAAGTGTGTTTGCTTGAGTGAATTTTTGCGTGTGAGTGTTCTGGTAGAGGCTTGCATTCTGAAAGGAAATGAGCGTATTGGTTGGGGAAAGGCGAAGCAAGGGGGAGAGGCGATGGCCTCCACCCTCACAAAATCAGCCTAGTAAGAGGTGAAGTCTCAAAGACTTCGCTGTCCTACAACCATGAGGTTATGGGACCACCTTTACCTTTTCATGGTTTTCACGTTCAGCTTTCGATGCACTGGGCGAAAAGTATATAATAGACTCGCTTCCGTAGCTATTTTCTAGTGCCTGAGCTTTCATTTTGTAGTGTCGTGGGCAGGTGGCTGAGGTACTGGGGGAGGATCTGGACAAGTCCTTCGCGAGCAGCGCGGCAAGCGGTGCTGGCGCCACCCCAGTTGACACCCAGGAATTCCCACCAGACCACATTACGGAGGATGAGCGCCCCCACAAACCCTGGCCGCGTCCACCGGATGTCAGCACTGAAGCCAAACGGTTGGTCTCGGAGGTGCTAGAACAAAGGTTAGAGGTTGTGAGTGTAACACCTGAGTGTGTAAGTACTTTAGGGTACGTGTCCATATAGAGATGTGACGGCGCAGTGGTAGTGGTGCGTTGGAGGGGCGATAGCGACAAACGCCTTGGGTGTATCCATATAAATGGCGTGACTGGTGGCATCCAGTGTATTTATTTATGTGTTTATTTATTTGTCAAAGGCAAATGTCCATTTTATGGACAGTATCATAAAGTTATCTGTTCTGATCCGGCCTTTTCCACCTGAAACTAGTCAAAGCACATGTTGCTGAGAAGAGATTACTTATAACAATAGCTCTACTTGCTAAAAAGATTAAATGACGTTCATTACTGCTGGTTCTCTCTCGTTTGCTTTGGAAATTATTTTGTGCTCACTGAAAATACATGCCCCTTTTTCGCTGCAAATTGTGTGCGACAGCAATTCTTTTTTTATCCTGAAGTGAAAGAAACCGCATCGCATTGCCATTGCATCTGGTACTGCCACCATGCCCTTTCCACATCGTGCATATGGATACACTTATCATTATTTCTAGAATTTTGATTTGAAAACCTGTCTCTGTCACTACCGGTTCACTGTATGGATACGCAACCTCATACTGACAGCTGCTGCTCTGACCCAGCCACTGCTGTCATGGCATACTCAGGTCACACCACTGTAGGCTCATATAGAGGTTTTTTTTTTTTTTTTTTTAATGTTCTAACCAATGATGTCTGGTTTTTGGACAGTGTGGGGGGGGGGGGGGGGGGGGGGGGTGAAAGAAACATTTGAGCTTTCTCGTTCTTGATTGATGCACCCTTGTCGTAGAGTAAGTTTTTAGCTTTAGAATTAGGTAGTTGTATCTATGTTGTCCTGGAATTTTGACATCATTCCGTTTTGAGAATAATGCAGGAGAAGTGCACAGGGCATGTCATCCTGCACTGCCAGTGTAGGGAGGAATGCTGCTGCTGCTGCAGGCTGAGTGCACAGACTTAAAAAAAGATAGACCCCCTGCGGTGCTGGAAGTGTGACGCCGCCGCGCGCCATGTTGCGAGTACTTGGAAGTGCCAGACGCTATCAGCTGTTTACATAGCGCGCATAGCATTGGTCCGCTTTATCTTACGTCACATTTCTGATGACGTCTTTCTAAAGAACTTTGTATTTCGAATGAGGCGTCCTGTACACAGAGCCTCTGAGTGCTGGTATTCGCAAGATGGCCGCGATAGCGACACTCGCAAGCAGCGGTGGCAGTGTGCGGCAGTGGTTCTATCTTTTTTATGTTGTTTCCATAGTAATGGAAACAACATCATAGGACGGGCTAAATTTTCCACGTTCATAGGCAAGCATCTGTTGGTACAAACGCACGTCACTGCCGATCTCCCGCCAGAGACGATTATGCAAGTATAACTCTGACAATGACGTAAGAAAGACCGTGCGTCAATCGATGCTGGCATGTATGGCTGTCCCGAACGCGCTTCTTCTCCTCACTGAGTGCCGTCTGTATGGATGTGTTATGTGTGTGTGTGTGTGATGTGTGTGTGTGTGTGTGTGAATTGTGTCCGGGCCCGTTTCTTCGAAAATACTCAACCGAATGGCTTTCAAATTTGGGGTATCCAAATTTATCAAAATGTTACATTAGACGATTCAAGCGTGTGATGATTGCTTAAGTGATTTGGGAGTTTATCGCCCTTTTGAGACAAGTTGGTTTGTCTTTCGTGTACAGGCGTAATATTTATTTAAATCACTCAAGTTTTTGGCAGTAGATAGCTTGAATACGGACTCTGAATTGACTCACTACTAGAAAATGGTCGCTCTTATAGTTTTCATGTAAACCGAGCCTGAGTTGACATTGCATGTGAACCCAGTTCAGATGCCTATTTCTCCGAAAATACTGAACCGATCGATTTCAAATTTGGGGTTTCTAAATGAATCAAGATTGTTGAATAGAAGGCCCGATCCAGGTACGATTGCACACATGATTTGCGAGTTATCGCCCTTTTCAGAATAAGTGGCTTTCTGGCGTTTAAAGGCGTAATATTTACCTAAACCACTCCATTTTTTGGACATACAGTAGATAGCATGAATACGGACTCTCAACTAAGTGAAGTTTGGAGGTTGTCGCTTTTATACTTTTGGCGTAAGCCGTACCTGATGAAAGTGCTGGTGAAACACACTTTAGATCTCAAAATCGCTCCTACTATACATAGATAATGAGCCTGGGGTGCCATAAAAAATATACAAAAAAAATTAGAAAAATTCACTGCAGCCGTTATCGTCAGTTGACTCGAAAATTTGTACTCACAGCACATTTCCTCTGCAAGCCACACGCCTCACAAACATCGAAGAAGAGACGCACGCGCACTGACGTAAAGTAAGTGCGTCATGTTTGATTGACGTGATGCTGTTTTTTCTTGGGGGTGTCTCGCCACTTTCTTTCGGAATTCCTCTGTTTGGAGACGTGGTGTTGTATTTTACTTATGCTATGTCGCCATCATCGTGCACTCGCAGAGATGATACGGGATACAACAGACTACAACTCCAATACTTTATGAACAGAATATGCGCGGAGAACAAATTCATGAAAGAAGAAGAATCCAGAACGCTGTGCAGGGGCTGCTTACGAACTGAACAGGTAAGATCTAGAACATTCCTCAACTTACTGGAAGGCTCGAAATCTCTCCAAGGTGACGTAATCTACTGACGTTACTGCGCCAGCATGTTCTGGGATGGTCTAGAAATCATTTTGCATCGAAATGCAGTATCTTTTCGCAAGAGTCCTCTACAACTTGACATGTGGAAAGCGGGAATTTCAGTGGGTTTCGTTTTTGCCACTGACTCACACTCAGAAGCGCATTGTGTGTGTGTGTGTGTGCGTGCACGCGCGCGCGCGCGTTTTAGGCAAGAGAGATCAAGCAATCGTCTGTCAGTCAGGTCTGCGGGAAGTAACTCCTGTCAAAGGGGAACGACTATTATTACCAAGAATTCATTCACCCATGTAGAACCTCGCATACGCCAAAAAAGTTTGTGACGTCAACCAGCTAGGCGAGCTCACACGACCTCATGTGTTTTGGGTTTTTGCAAGTGCATAGAGGCACGGAAAGGGTTTCCAGTACTTTCTTTATGTCAGCATGCTTAATGTCAGAGAGCTTGCGTTCGTGTGCGCGCAGGCTGCATACATGACACACCGACTACGACTGTGACTACAGCAGGTCATTGAATGGAAACAACATATTGGGCTGATGGCCATCTTGTTTAGGTCTGTGGCTGAGTGTCCTGAGTGTCAGGCACTTAGTGCTGGAAGCATAAACAGTTGTGAAAGGGTTACGAGTGTCACCCATATTTATTGTGATTTCTGACATTGGACTCCTGACACAAATGTGACAGAACCCTTCTCTGTTATGCTCCACTTCAGTGCTGAAGAGGAAGGTCCAGATAAGGAGCCTGCGGCGGAGGATGAATACTCGGAGGATCAGAACGAAGAGGATGAGGCGGAGATAGAGGAGGAGATCGAGGAGGTCGTTGAAGAGGAGGAAGATGAAGAGGACGACACAGGGAGGGACTCTGAACAGCGGGAGTACGTTGCTGGGGCTCGGGGTCGCGGGTCCAGGGACCCGCCCATACAGATCATCAAGGAAATTGTGGATCGTGGCATGCTGTCAGAGGTAGGTGGGAGGAAATGATGGTGATGACACTTCCCTAAAAGCTTACGCAGAGATTTAAAGATTTCATACCAGCTTTTGTACGGATGACTTAATGTTGCTAGCTGGTCCTGACTAGTAATTCATTAATGATGAAGAATACACAGCGGTGCAGGGTTTTGTATTCAGTGCTGTTATCCTTAAAAAAAACAACAACAAGTTTATACTTTGATTGAATAACCATTTTAAAGATTCATAATCATTGTTCTTATTGTCTTTCCTTTTTTTAAATTCAATTTGTTTGTTGCTTCATTTCATTCTTTTCTTCTGCTTATTAGTACACTTATTCTGTTTCACCGTCTAGAATACAATGCAATGAAATACAAAAACTGAAATGTCTTTTTTTCTCTGGTTAAAACTTTTATTATTTAGAAAAAATTGTCTTTCTGCAGCTGCAAGAGTGTATCGGGAAGCTGAGCGCGGAGGTGGGTCGGCAACAGCAACAATTGGCCCAGTTGCAGCAGCAGCTGGTGGATCAGCATGAGGTGCAGGTGGAATTGCAGCGGCAACAGTTGGACCAGGTCACACTGCGCAGTGCCGTGCAGCCCATGCCCGACCTTGAGCAGCAGCTGGGGCGTGTGCAGAATGTTGTCGCCTCCCGTGTGGAGCGCACCCTGTCACAGACTTTACAGCGAGAAAATATCCTTTTGTTGTGTGCATTTTTCAACTTACTTATTATTTAGGCCGATGGCTCCAAGTGGAACATAGGCCATCGATGACCCTTCGCCATCGCACTCCTCATTTTGCAAGCCTGTGAGTTGCTGGTAGTGGTAGATCAGGCCTTGTAGCTTGAAAACTTCTTTGCCAGTATTGCTCTCATAGCCAGACTACTGTCACACTGTTTTCTTCTGCGATACCGTCTTGTGAGTGTAAGATAAAGAATGCCACTTTTAAAGCTGTTTGTGAATGAAGTGATAGTCCGTTTGGATTGTTTCCTTTGAGGCCTCTGATATTGAAGAAATCAAGCATTCTGTGAGACTGTCTTTTTTGGGGGGCTCACCATTCCTGTACAAATAGAACAACCACTTGCTCCGTAAGCACGCCATGAAACTACAAAAGGGGCACCGAGTGTGAAGTTGTCTGATGTTATGACTTGCCACAAGTAACTGTTTTGGGTACACCGAATTAAACACGATCACCAAAACTTCTCGACAATGTCCTTGTATGCCGGACATCAGTGTGATCCATTAGAATGTCTGAGACACCGGCCCCCGTAGTGTATTGGTTAGCACTTCGGACCATTGACCGGGAGACCCGGGTTTGAGTCCCAGCCGAGGCAGGCGGGATTTTTCCTACCTAGGTCGGCTCCTACCCAGAGCGGGTGTGCTGTGGGCCCGATGGGGAGGCTGTTGCCACACAGCCAAGTTTCACCCACTTCACGGGTGCGACTTTGGGGGTGCTTCCCTTAGTATGACACGTCTTATGATGTGGATGATTACACTGCCGGCACCGCAGGTGCCATAGTTCCCGGGCCTGGTTAATACCGGGATATTTATGACAGGAAGCGTGGAATGCGGCCCTGTCCCGCAGTCCCAAACCACATGGACCTCCATAGCATCATCTTACTATCATCCTCATCTCCATCATCATGCATAATAATAAAAAAAATTGTCCCAGCTTCCGAGTCCTCCGTGGGTTCCACCCATGACCTGGGAGGAACACCACTGGAGTTGGCAAAGAGTTGGGGCAGCAAAAAAAAAAAAAAAAAAAAAGAATGTCTGACACAGTTTGGTCCTTGACCTCGTGCACCGAAATCCCTGCATGACAAAATCACCTCCCACGAATCCAGAGCTGCCGCAGCCCAAGAGTCCTTGCATCGTGGAGTGACACAGGCTTTGAGTTCCACTACCCAGCGCTCTCTGGAAACACTTGTTAAAAATGAATTTAAGCACAGCATAGCACCAAGTGAGTGGCCCACAGCATAAACTCTTGAGCATTGAGGAAGTGAATGTGAATGTAAATATAGATGGATGTTTTTCCCACAGCTTTGGTATGGGTATGTTCTTTCTTTCTTATTCTAACCACGTTTTCTTAATATGTTGGTGTCTAAAAGGTCAAAAGCAGATCATGCCACCAGATATCATTTTGTTGTTACTTTGTTTTCCTGTTAGCCGTTAGTCCCATTGGTGAAGAAATAATCTGTTTTGTCATTAATTCACCGATGCGAAAATTGTGGATTTTTGATTTTTTTTTTTCAGTGATGCAAAAAGCCATAGAGCAGCTGAAGGAACAGGTCCACACGGAGGTGGCCCAGAAACTGACTGCCACAGATGCCCTCCTCAAAGACAACATTGGCAAAATGGTGCGCTCACGGGTGAGTAGCACACTGTCACTTTATGAAGCTTGGCGTTGTTCAGTGAACCTAATGAGGGTTGGTTTTTTTTTTTTTTTTGGGGGGGGGGGGGGGGGGGGGGGGGGGGGGGGGGGGGGGGGGGGGGGGGGGGGGGGGGTTACTACTTAATTATCCTTTTCAGGAAATTTGGGCTGCTTCCCCCAGGGGAAGCGCGTCGCCGCCCTGCAGCGCCACCCAATACCTATCTTTTTTTTATTTTTTTTTTTTTTTTTACAATTTTGATACAATTTTGAGAAAGTTGCTTACACAACGCATGTAGAAATTTTAATTCAGGGGGCATGCCCAAACTTCATTTTCTTTTGCATGTAGGATTGGGTATTTTCTGTCATGTGTGTGTACCTTTGGGTAAATCATGGCTGGCAAAATGCCATGGAAAATTTACAAGCTAGGTCAAGCTGGGTCAAATACAACTGTAGATAATTGATAGCACATAGTAGAAGTACCTTCAAGTTCTTTTCAGGTTGCTAAAATCTGTGTTTGGATGGAGCATTTTAGCCAACGTTCCTGCACCCTGGCTGGGGTTTCAGTCTTTTCAAAATTTAAGAGGGTCGCCCATGAATTTGGTCAAAACTTTTCAGCTTGTTGGATAAGTTTCAGTGTGTCACAAGCAACACATGGTGTCCACATTAATCAGTGTTTGCTGAGGATAGTTCTTGTCCAGCATTAAAAACCGTGCATAGAGTTAAGTGTGTGGTTGCTGGTGCACACTCTTGCAGCAAACAACAGAGGCCATCGCCACAGCCGCCAGCAACGCCCTTCAGGGACCCATGCAGAGCCATCTCCGCGACGCCTTCCAAAGTCACGTCGTTCCGGCCTTCGAACATGCCACGCAGACCATGGCCAATCAAGTGAACACCGCCTTCCAGACTGGCACCAGGGATTGTAAGATCTCTAGACAACCTTATACAGATACTGCTAAATTTGAACAGCATGGTTGATCGCATGTCGGTCAGAGTCAGAAACCCAAAAGGCTGACGGTGGGCTTTTAGGACAAGAGACAATATGCATTCCATTCCCAAATTTTAGAGGACAGCAGACAATATGAGTGCAATAAAACAATTTTTGGGTGAATAGTTTTTACGCTCACAGATCGTTCTGAGCTGTTTTCATGGTATCGATCATCACACCACTTAGATATCTGGACAATGACAGCATCTGTAATGCTGGCACTGAGCCAACAGAAGCGTACTCGATGATGCAGCAACCACAGTGAGCGCTCCAGTTGTGTAACAACAGTCGTAGAAAATGAATTTTCTGCTGCTCGGACAAAGTGTAAACAGCATAATATGGAGTTCAGTCATCAAGAGTATTTTGAGCGTACAGGCGCACTCACGAGCAAAACTGTTCCAAAACACAGGCTGACTTAGCATAGATTGAATTAGCCTGTTTAAGCCCTTTTTTTTTCCTCAGATGATGGTTAATTTCTATAAGAACGAAGTGTTCTGAAATAGTTACACAAGTTGTTTTCCTGCACAGACACATCGCAGTTGAAGAGCCACTTGGAGCAAGTGCGACAAGCGCAAGCATCAGCCCGTGACCCCATTGTGGGACAGCTGAAGGGTTTGGTGGAGTCTTTCCAGCGTGAAACGCAGCAGATGCAGGAGCAGGTGGTACAGACGTTACGAGCTGAAGTCAGTGGTCATCTCAAGTCATCGCTTCAGGGGTCAGTAGTTTAGGCCTGTTCAGTGTATTGTAATGTGGTCTAGGGGATTTAGCCTTTTCCTTTTTTTTTTTTTTTTTTTTAATGTGAATTTGCTGCCCCAACTCTTTGCTAGGTCCAGTTGTCTTCCTCCCCATGTGTGGCTTAGTGTGCAGGAGCTTTTAGTCAAACCCACTTTTGTCTGTCACACAGCTTCCAGGAACAGCTGAATGCTGGCGTGCGCACTGTGGTGCGGGCAGAGATCAGCGCGGCCATGCGCGAGCATGACACGACCATGACGGACCGCTTGGCAACCTATTTGCGATCAGGAGCAGCAACTCCCGTGCCCATGTCGGGAACACCGGACCCATCCACAGTACAGGCTCTACAGGCACAGATCAAGCAGCTGGTGAACGCCAACCGCCTCAACGAAGCCTTCCAGACTGTAAGTGTCTTCAGTTTGTAGAATTTCCTTAACATGTGTTTGTTCCATCTGGGGAAGCTGAAGGATACAAGGTTTGCTGTTATTTGGTAAAAGTTCCAGCACTCATGAAATTGATGATGCTTTATCCCTTTTACAAAATGACGGTACATTTAACAGCAGTTTTGTCAGGAAAAAAAATCCTGTCCCACTTGATTTTGTTGCCCTTTTCATCTATTCCTACAATACAGTCACCGATGAAATAGAACTTAGCCTCTACTCTACTAAAAACCAGAAGCAAAAAGACTCAGTTTTGCTATCAGCAAATATCTTCATTGAATAATGTTCCTGTATTTTTCTTCTTCTTTTTTCTCAGTTCAGCATTTGACAAAGCGCTCTCTCTCATTTCACTGTTGATTTTAATATTTGCAAATGAGGAAGATTCACTAGATGCTCGTACCTGTAAATTCTCACACTGTGCATTTGGTCTTCAGGCACTGACGGCGTCAAACCTGGAACTGGTTGTGTTTGTGTGCGAGTTGGTCAATCCGAGCCAGGTGTTTGGTGACGCACCGTGTCCGTTGTCCCAGCCTGTCCTCCTCTCCCTTATTCAGCAACTGTCTGCTGAGCTTCAATCATCCTTCCAGACCAAAATCAAGTGAGTGCTGGTGTTTGCTGCTGTACAAATGGACAGTGTTGCTGTTCAAGAAACCATTGCTACCATTACAAGGTTTTATATATAGGGAGAATTCTGTTCTGGAACAGTTGTGCTCATGACTGCACCTGTTCGCCCGAAATAGCTTATCTAGGAGATGGGTAGGGCTCCAAATACAATACGCCGACGTTTGATGACTAGGCACAGGAGGAAAACTCAACCATCTGTATACGACTTCCACCCATGTTTGTCAATTGTCAGTGACGATGCCATCATCTACTGTGTTTTGGTTCCTGTCCGCTGAATGCAAGCCTGTCTGTGCATGTATTTACAGTGCATAATTATGTCTTATGCCCATGTCACACGAGAGGGCAAAAACACTTGAAAACATTGTTTTCAGATGTTTCGCTGCGAAACAACGTGTTTTGTCGTGTGACATACTTCACAACAATGTTTTCAAAACATGTTTTGATCGTGTTTTCAGTTTTAGAGCCTGCCCTAAAATCCGAAAACATGTTTTGTGTTTCAACCAATGAAAGCCGCCGTGCGGAGTGTCAAGTGACACCTTCCCGTATCCGCTCAGTCAACATGTCCATAGCGGGACCCTCTCTCTCTCTCGCCTTAGACGCGCGCTTGCTTGTTTTCACGTGTGTCATGTATTGTTTCGGAAAGCATGTTTCGGGCGTTTTGCCTTTCAAAACATGTTTTCAGTGTGACATCGCCTTTAGTGGTGTGATGCTTGACACCAATAAAACAGCTGAGACAGATCTTTGAGACTAAAGATGGTAGCAGTGGGGCCTTTCAGTAGTGCTGCAGTTTTCAAATTGCGTTGTATGTACAGTTGTGCACTCACTCTGGTGAATAAAGCCATCTGATGATAAAGTGAGATTTTTTTGTAGACCATCTCCATTTTGGCCAGAGAAAAATCTAAGCAGTGCTGAATATTTCATCTTTCAATAGTCTGGTTTCATTCTGGCTTTTGTAATTACTTCCCTTGCAGTTACTGACTAAGAAATGTGCACATATATCATACTGAACTAGAAATTGGGGACTGCATACTCATGTCAGATTAAAAATGTGCGAAATGTGAATGAGTGAATACCTGTTATTGTATCGGACTATAAAGTAACTTTCCTTGTGGAACCACATGTACAAAGTAATTTGAATTTTGATGCTGTCGTATCAGATTCCTGACGGAAGCAGTCATGAGCTTGGACCCGAACGAGGTTGTGACCCGCGAGCACATCCCGACCGTGCTGGAGGCGCTCGTCGCCAAGCTGCGCAGGTACCAGTCGACCCATCCGCACAGCAAGGATGTCAAGCTGCTCCTCATGGCGGCCATGTCATTAATGTCCAGATAGAACCCTCTGGATTGCGACGTGAATCTGACAGACTGACTGTTGTGGGTGAATTGTTGTGTGTCCGTCACTTTTTATGAACCACAGGTTGTGTGGGATGGTGCTTCGTGGACACAGCGTTTTGAACGTGGCGACTTACCTCCGTGATATGTGTGACATTATGTTGGTAGTCCATTGTACACGTATTAAATGTTCGCGCTTTTTTTTCTTTCTTTTTTTTAACCTTCACCTTTCAGCGATCATTAAAAATGGAATGACATCTGGTTGATAATGGTATGCTTGACTTCTGCTTGTCGTCTTTTCCAGAAGACCAATGTAGAGACTGTCTTTATTTGTACATGTACTGTAACCTACTTGTCAGCAGTGTCCTGTATTGTGAGGTTTAGCAAGTATACCGTCGTTTAGTAAGAGGGCCTAAGTGAGCGTCAGATCTGTGATGCATAAATGTAGAGGCTTGATTCACTCAAAGTGGAACCAGCCTTCCTGCAGTGCTGTTCTGTACTGCAAGGTTTAATAAGCACACTGCCATTCGGTGAAAGGGTCTAGGTGCGTATCAAATCCGTGGACTTAAGCACTTTCACCAAATTAGCGTTGCAGGGCAGGGTGTCGGTCACATTCATGACGAAAGAGGGATATTTGTACCTGGGTAAAGGTTTCCAATCAAGCGATAACAGATAGCTTGGCGACTGACTGGCGACTTGGTGACTGACAGTTTCCGGCTTCTCAGTGCAGGGTAAGGTGACATGCTTATAGTGATTACGGATAGTGACATCTTCATGAAATTCTGGCGTAACTGAGTTTCCGCAAGAGTGCAGAATGACGTGCCCAGCGTCTCCTGTGCTATTCACAAAATGAAGCTACGCCAACATTTCGTGATAGTAGTGGTGGTCTCCCTTGTGTTACAGCATTCTAGATGTTGCCCGGCATCTTGAGGCTTCATTGTTGGCACGCTGGTCTGTTGTTTTACATGGTTGAGTATTATCTGCAGCCGCCTGTAGTTTCGGCGGGATGGGCTTTTTCACCAGCACAGATTCCGACAGTGCCCCTATTGTCGTTAGTGTGAGTTTGAGATCTACAACGTGACATTTTTGTTCAGAAGAATTCCAGACCAGAAAATCTGATAACCCACATGATTGTGTGAGACCGATCATACAGTTTCAAGTCAAAGTCTTCTTATTTCTCCTGACCCACTTGAGGCATTGAATAGGAAAAAAAGAAAAGAGAAAAGAAAAAAACAAATGCAGAAAATAAACATACAAGAACTATCAAGTTGGTTAGAGTGGTATAACACAACAGAAGAATGACGGCTGACACACACCGTTTAATCTTTCAATAAACTAGTAAGACGCAATAGACAAGACAAAACCAAAGTAATAATTAACACCCACGCACACAGGTATTAATCTGACGATGTCTCAAGTATCTTAACACACACAGGACTACATATAGATATTCTATCTATAACTTTTTTCTTCTTTTTTTTTTTTTAATGAGAAAAATATTCACTTGTCAGTAGAGGAATAGGTTTTTATGTCATTGTTATCTTTTTTTTTCAGAGTTAGGGAGAGATTTATAGGTTGTAATAAATCAATGTATGATTGTGTCGGAGGGCTGTTAGGACAAACAAATTGTCATTTTGTTTTCCCACCTCTTGTCTCAATAATTCACCACATTAGTGGTTATGGTCATTTTCAGTTGTCTTCCTCAGTTATTGACAATTGTGTAATTTGGCAGTAGTCACACATACCTTTCTTATTTAACAGTATTAAATTTATTTTTTTTTACAAACGAAATCTGTGCTGCGTTCGTTTGATTATGTGTATTGGACCATGCTTTGTACAGCATGCAGGCTGGGGAATTGTCAGTCATTTGGCAAGTTTCAGTCAAATTTCCTCTCCTTTCAGCCCCCCCAAAAAATCCAAGTTTCAGCCAAAAAAAGGAAAAGGGGGGGGGGGGGGGGGGAAGGTTGCACACGTATCATGATACATGTAGTAGTATATGGGACTTCAGTTTTGAAGGCTTGCATATCAGTACCAAGGCAGTATAAATTTAACTTGTGGGTGCCAGTAGAGGCTACTAAACACCTTTAAAAAATGCTAAAAATTTGTTTGTCTGAAGTGGGGCGTTGCCCCTGTGGTCCCACAGTAGCGTGCTACCGCTGCACCCTGTCCTAGGTTTAGTCTTTTTTCCCTTCAGCAATTCCCCAGCCTGAGCATGCATGGTGTCTTGAGGTGGTTATGATATTCATACCAGTACACATGTATGTCGTATACCGTATAGGCTCAAAACACAGGACGGGCGCCTATATAACCGTTTAAAGTAAATTGCAAGAACTCATCCTATCCCTACCATATTCAGTGCGTCTAATTGTTTCTTTAGCAAGTTTTTTAAAGTAGTTTGGAACAGTCTCTAGTATCAATGAGTATCTCTCTCTCAATCTGAGTGTGTGCGCTTGTGTATGTGCGTGTGTTTGTGTGTGTACATACAAAATAACTTCCTTTTTTTTTTTTTTAGTGTGAAAATTGTTTTAACAATTCTTATTTTATTACTTTTATGTTTCATGACAAGCAGTCATAGGAATTGTATTAGTGCGAGTGTCAAGTAAAGTATCAAGTGTCTGTTGAAAAACTCCAGTAAAGATGTCAAACTAATCAGCAGTTGTAGCATGTGTCATGCACGCTACTTGAGTTTGTTGTGTTTGAGTGACACGTGGATGTGTCATGTACTGGGAGGCTCGAATGTCTCGTTTTGGTGGAACAAAAGTAAAAACGACTTGTGTGAATGAGGCCTTAAATGTGGAAAGAAGAAAAATGATCACTTCACAAGCGCATTATTTTGTTTTCTGATCTGACCCTTGCTAAAAAAAAAAAAAGATCTTTTGTGTTCTCTCCTTTTGTATGTCATGGTATGTCGAAATAAAAATCATTGGCAGGAAAGTTACAACAAAAATCATTGTGTGGCTGTTTTATTTTGTGCGTTGGTGAAAGGAATTTACACACTGATTATTATGGAATTTCGTAAAATGCATTTTGTATGCAGAAGACGGTGCTTGTTGCTTTGGTGAAAGGAATCCACAGACCTTTTAACGCTGTTTCCATAGTAATGGAGACAACATCATAGGATGGGCTAAAAATGTCCACGTTCAAGGGCAAGTTTTGGGCACAATTTGCTCGTCACTGTCTCTCTCTGCCGAGACGATGATGCAAGTCTAACTATGACAATGACGTAGAAAACTGTGTGTGTGTGTGTGTGTGTGTGTGATACCTTTTCTGCATACGCTGCATATTTTTCTTTCTCACATTAACCCTTTTCTGCCTATTCTAGTCTGTGTAGCAACGGCAGATTGAAAACCGACAAGTGTCAGTATGGCCAGATCTTTTCCCTCCCTCTTTTCGCAGTGCCAAAGCCCCGCGTAGATATTTTTAAACCCCCCCTTTCTTACTCAGGGGCGCACACGTGGAATACACTCCCAAAACACATCACATCAGCGCCATCGGTTAAAACTTTCAAAGCCAGACTACTGAAGTATATACTGAATACCTTGTAATGGTCACGTTCGTACTTAATTTAGCATTTGACACATTCATTGACATCATGCTTTTCTTGTTTAATATGTATATCTACGCTAAGTGTGTGTGTGTGTGTGTGTGTGTGTGTGTGTGTTTTAAGAAATAGTTGCAGTTTTCCTAGTATTTATAGTTTAACAAGAACAAGATCGAAAGAAAGGTATGCGCACCTAATCTTTTATCCTTGTAAAATAAAGTTTCGTTCGTTCGTTCGTTCTCTCTCCATCCCCCCCCCCTCTCTCTCCATCCCCCTCCCCCACCCTCTCCCTTTCTCACTTCTGCACCATCTGTGACGTTCGATGGTTTGACAGCGTCTCTCTCTCTCTCTCTCTCTCTCTCTCTCTCTCTCACCTGCTGCCTGTGGAACCAAAGATTTTCCTCTTGACTTATTTTGGCGTCAGGTTGCGCGTGATTGTTTAATTTACAGCAAGCTCCAATAACTCAAGTTTACTATGAACGGATTAGCCCTTCTACCTTAGCCAAAAGCACTTGAAACCCCCCCTGCCCCAGCACACAAAAGCGGTTAAGGTAGGGGTCTTTATTTCCCTGATAAGCCTGCCGTGAATTTAGCGGTGTGGTGGCGTGTTTGTTTTAATTACTGTAGATCAAAGAACGCCAGGCTCTTCAGTGTATATGTGGAGTGGATTGATTAACCCATTTCTGCCCGATGTCCGTGTTTTAGGACGATTTACAACAGAGCACTGAGAACACAGACAACAGATCACTGGCCCTTTTTGTTGTTGTATGGTTTTTTTTTTTTTTTTTTTGGGGGGGGGGGTTTACGTTACATACTGCAGACTGCAGATCGCTGCGGTTTTGTGTGAGTGTGTGTGTGTGTGTGTGTGTGTGTGGTTGTTTGTTGTTGGTTGGTTGTTGTGTTTTGTTTTTTTACGTGGCACGCCTTTTCTTTTAGGACACAGACAACAGATCACTAGTTGTTCGGGGTTTTTGGTGTTTTGTTTTTGGGTTTTTTGGGGTTTTTTTGTTGTTGCTTTTTTTTGGTAGTGGTTGTTGTTTTTGTTGTTGTTGTGTTTTTGTTGTTGTGGTTGTTGTTGTTTTGTTTTTTGGTTTGTTTTGGGGGGGAGGTTGTCGTTGTTTGTTTTTTTACGTATCTTTTATTATGCTTAGTACAGACGCAGAGCCCGTCACAGCACTTTAATGAAGAGCAACAATCCGGCAAAAATTGATTAATTAAATACACATCGGTCGAGAACAAAGGGCGATCATTTTTTTAGGATTAACCTCCTTGCGAAAATGATGATATCGTTTAGTTAGATCTGCTCAGCGGTTGATGGTACAGATCAAGGGGAGTCATTACTGGATTAAACCAAAAAGATCCAAGGTCTTTGATTAAACTTCCTGCTGAAATGAAGAGGCAGTGTGTGCATCGTGTGGTACTGGTTAAACGATCTCTTTTTGTTTACTATGTAGTTAATGCACACGTGCATTGTGAAAACTGTTCACGACAGTTTTTTCCTGTCCGCGTCAGTCGAGCGTCGGTCATTGAGCGATTCAATTTTGAACGTCCAGAAAATCTGGCATAGTTACAGGTAGAACATTTGACTTGTTACTACTGGTTGCAAAGTACTATTTGTACATCTGTAAGCGAAACGAGACCATTCCTAATATACTACGCTGTATAGAACTCATGGGAAAACGATTATTAGAAGAAAAATATCGCTGTGAAATGGGAGGGGAGCCGGGGTGGCCGAATGGTAGAGCGTTGGACTTCTAATGCTCGGGTCGTGAGTTCGTACTAGTATCCCGGCTGGGGCCAAATATTTGTGCTGGCTTTTTCATCGTTGCCCCGTCTTTGATATCACCCGTATGTGGTGGAAAAGGACGTTAAGCCCCCAGACACCCACCCACCCCACCCTGTGAAATGGGAAATGAAGAGCTTGGAGGCCTAGTATTGTACATACAGTTCATTTAGTATTCTTGACCAGGGATGCTGTTGTCATACAACTTGCACGTATGTACATGTAAGTTTTTGAAAAACCGGGACCGAAGGCAGAGTTCACTGACTATACTTGACCATGGATGCTATCATGCAGTACGTATACATGTATGTTTCCAAATTGGGGACTGGCGGCAGAGAGAGAGAGAGAGAGGGGGGGGGGAGAGAGAGAGAGAGACCTTGAAAACGCTGAAGAACAATCCATGATCTAAATGACTGGAAAACCCTTCTGAACCAGAACAGTTAAAACATACATGTACAGTTTGAAGCAATTTGTATTAGAACTTAGGAGGTGTTTGTTTGTTTGTTTGTTTGTTTTCACTTGCTTTTGTTTGCCTTGCCTTGTCTGTATTTTTCTTTTTGTGTGTGTATAGTTGTGTGGCTTTTTTTTAATCTATTTTTTTTAATCTATTTAAAAAAAAATAATAATAATTGAACGTCCGACTACTTTCTCACCACGGTGGGCATAATTATGTCCCTTTATTCCTGCGCCACAGAGGACACTATTCAGGACAAATGTTCTATACTTTTCTGTTGTTGTTGTTGTTGTTGTTGTTGTTGTTTTTTAACAATACAATACAAAACACATTACAGGGTGTGCAACAATACATATGACAACGATACATGGTCACAGTGGTATATTAAAATTACAATACAATACAATACAATACAATACAATACAATACAATACAATGATGTAAGAGACTGAACAGTGTGTTTGTTTTAACCGTCTGATACTAAGGCAGAAAACAGGTATGAGATCAGGTATGAAAACAGCACCGTCGAAATTCCAGCTGTTTATCCCTAACTGAAAAAAAAGTTTCTGTTTCTTGATTTCAAGGGAAAGGTTAAAAAAAAATGCAAACAGGAGGATCAAAACCTTGGAATTTAGTCTACATCTGTAGATGGGAAACTGAGATAGAAGCAGGATAAAGTCTTATACTTTTTCGGTAAACCAGGACATTATTATAGTTCCTAGCTTATAAAACATTTTGACGACGTATCACTAACTCGGCTTCAGAGATTTTAAAACTTTCTATTTGGTCCGTGCGTCGCCTCCGGAGTAGATGACGAGATTTAAAAGAGAAAAAAAAAGTATGTTTCCAACATCAGTGATAGAAATAGTTTTCGAAAACGTTCCGGAAAGTATAAAACATTCTGAACTGAACAGCAATAATAATTCACCTTAACTGACAATAGACCCACTGGATATATTTTCTGAAGGAGGCAACACGTTTGCCGAAATATCAAAGGCATGAAGTTCGGCATGTTGTTTTTTTTATATATTATTATTATTCTCAATATATAACAATTCTTTTTATGGCTATGACATGCACATGAAGCAACGCGAAACACAACAAAATCTAAATCAGCACTCAGAAATGTCACGCTAATTTTATTCGAGAGTATAGTTCAAAGCAAAAGTCACGTGGCTGCCCGCAGAGGACCTTCCTTGTAAGGACATACGTCCCCGGTTTCTGCTGTTTGTCCCCCAAGCACTTGTGGCGGGAACGTTGAAGCCACCAGCCCATGTTGTTAATGCACTATGATCTTATCACAGATCAGATTTCCGATATCAGTTCTCCGCTCACCTCGCTTCACTGCCTCACCGTCTCGTGCTCACGCACCGTGCAGCGGTTTCACATCAATTTTCCTTCTAAACACTACGGCGTTTGCTTGAGCGATAACTTGTTGCTGGGGCTGGCGACACCTTCGTTGGCAGTTCTGCTAGCGTCCAGCAGGGTGTCATATTGTGCGGTTCTGTTTTCTGATCGCGCGTTTGCACGTGAGGAGCCGGCTGCCGCTCTGCAGGAAAGCGACATCTGAAGAAACAGCCACAACATCGATCAGTTCACGGTTAAAAGGATCTCTGTAGCGTCGTGTGGTCGAAGGGGCTATACGCCATGGGTTTTAAGAACCATTCAGTGTCCTTTTACAGTTTGGTTTTCATATCTGATATGATGAATGGTGGTATTGAGCGGCTGGACTAAGAGCCTTTAATTCTATCGCGTCAGCTGATCGGTAGCTCTGTACGGGATCCGTTTGCGTTTCGGTTGGTTTTTTTTTTTTTTTACGGGACCCTTTTGCGGGTTTTTTTTTTACGGGACCCGTTTGCGTTTTTTTTTTTTTTTTTGGTTGTTGTTTGTTTTTTGTTTTTTCCCTGTCTTTCTTTCTTCGTGTTGCGTGTGTCTGTAAGGTCGAGACATCTTGGTATCACAGGGCGATGCTTAATGATCCATATTCACTGGTGCAGGCAGAAAGTCACTCGCCAAAGTAGCTCGTCATCACTACCTATAGTATTATCAGTTACAATCACTTTATGACTGAACAGTCTATCAGCACAGAAAGTATGCTGTTTCGCTCGTGAGTGCGCCTGTACGCCCGAAATTCTCCATCTTTTTAGATGACTTTACTCAAACAAGTATATATTTCAAATTCACTATGTGAACCTGACGAACATTCACCACAAAAGGTAAAAAATATATACGATTTACAAGCAACGATGATCGCGATGAACACGCAAAATACAACTTTCAAATCAGCCTAAAAAAAAAATTTAAAAAAAAAGTGTGTGTAACAGAAAAAAGCTGAGTGAAACAGAACAGTCCTCGAGTACCTATAGACGTCACATTTCGACAATACAGAAGAAAAACGGCCTTAGTTTTGAACTTCGAAAGCAGTTATCCTTTTACCCAAAAAACATCAAACATTATCTGGAATAAAAGGCTTTATCTAAATAAAATGTTCTTTAAAAAAAAAACAAAAAAAAAACCTGATAACTTTTGGAGTTCAGCATAGCAGAGACGAAGATCATTGACATGTAAGCATAATTATGCCGGTAGGCCTACCAGAATTTGTTTCTGGAATATTCGGTACATACAGCCGGCTTGCATCACACATACAACACTTGTTTCTGTCTTCGGTCTTCCGTCTAGATTGCCTGATGGTCAAGATTGGAACAAATCAGTTTTACACACGTCACATTTTCACCTGTATCCAGCCTCTCTTTTCAGTGTTAACTGAACAGAGAGAGAGAAGAAGGAAAAAGAAAAAAACGCGTTACTGATGCAGCTCAAAACAAATTCTCATCTTGTAGTAGCTCAGATTCCTCCGTGACTCTTCCCAGCGCAGTCGGGACTACAGGGGAAACAGTCTGCGTCGTTTGTCTTCTGCTGGTAAGCGCGCTTTGGAGTCGGACTGGCCTCTGCGCCAGCCACAGGGCTGTGAACAGAACCACACCCACTGCCCAGAACTGCGGGGAGAGAACCTGCAGGGTCAAGTGAGACCCGTTCGAGAATAGCAGTTCTTTCGCGACCAGCGCCAGTGCTAATATTCCTGCAAAAGAAAGAAAATGAATGATTTACTCCTAAAAAATAGTTTCTTTCTTTCTTTCATTTAAAAAAAAATCCACCAAAACAACAACAACAACAAACACCGCTCTCATTGAAAATACTTCCCTTTTTTATCTCCCCCCCCCCCCCCCCCCCCCCAACCTTTTCCGTTCAGTTCCCCGTCCCCACCTGGAGGATAAAACCTTCAGGTCAGTCTCACAGTCAAATAATGACTGGACTACAACTGATGATAAACACCGCACATTATTGGTTTCGTTCACAAATTAGCCCCCCCCCCCCCCCCCCCCCCCCCCGCCGTCATGCCACCCTCCACGCAAAAAAAACAAACAAACAAAAAAACCGATGTGTAAAGTGACAGCAAGATGTATAAAAACATACAACATGCCTAACCCTGATGGACTGCCATAGTCCCCTAAGTTATTCATCTTCACCACCCACCCCACTGAAAGAAAGAAAGACAAATGTGCAAAGTGACAGCGAGATGTAGGCATACAACACGTGACAATGCCGAATGCGTCCAAAATGTATTGATGCATGCAGAACACTCTCATCTCATGTTTATATGTGTCACACAATCACTGCAAATCTCACCGCAGAAGAATGCTGCAAATCGCAAGGACCTTGTAAACTGTGTCTCCTCCGCAGATCCGCTCGGAAGGTGGAATATCAACTTAATTTTCATCGTCAGTATTTCCCACTTGCCCTAGTGTAAGCTCTCGTCCGATGTCCACACAAATTTGTTCTGTCCGGCGCGGTCGTATTGCGTCATTCTCTTTCCCTCGATGACCTGTGGCTGAACGTCATTGTCTTCCCCAATTTACGCCGAATTTGACGTCAGTTCCGCGTCATTATGTTGATGGCAGTCAGTCAAACCAGTCGCATCACTCGGTCTAGAAATCACTCGTTGGACAAGCATTGCACGGTCATGTAACTATTTTAAAATGTTCAAACATTGTTTTTTTCTCTCTCAAAGCTTACCTTCCAGCAGAGACACTGGATACTGGGAAGGGGGGGGGGGGGAGACCGGAAACCTTGGGGAATGATTGCCGTTGCTTCGCTACAATCTACATCTCACGGCTGCTGATTTTTCGGTCGCCAAGGTAACTGTGATAAACCCTCATAAAACGCAAATTTGATAACGTCTGGTCAGTGTTCTTATTATGCATTGCACTCCTTCTTCTTTATACTGTCTGGTGACGTTTTTGCAAGGTAAAGCGTTTTTCTTATTCTTTAAAAAAAAAAAAAAAAAAAGTTCAGAGAAAAATTCAGAGACATACATAATAAATATCTCTGGTAAACATATACGAATTACAGTATGTGCCTGTAGCATACTCTGTTCTTAAAATGCCAAAATGTGGTTTCCTGTTTTATTCAGTATAAAAAAGAGTAATATTAATGGCATTCACAAAACAACAGGAAACACTTCCGTAGCTTCATTTAAATGCTCAACAAAACAAAAACAAAAACAAAAAAATCAGCGTTCACGTAAAGCTCCGCCTGCGTTTGAAAATCTTATTAAACCCAAATACACAGAGGTGTGTGCATCGGTTAGGTTTATGTTACTTCACATTAGCAAAGTGCAAATTTTCACCCGGTGACTGGCGTGAAAAACTTGGATCAATTATTCGCAGCCGGTCTAGGCGGAGTCGTTAAAAACAAACAAACAAACGAGAGAAAAAAAATCCTGCATAATAATACGGCTCATTGTGCGACTGATGGACTGAGGAGGGAAAAAACCCGGATCGATCAAGAAAACCGCACCAGCCCTCCGAGCAAAACCTCAGGCCATAATACCCACATTTCTTTGACGTCTTCGCAGGCGACGCACGCTCAAAACACGCGCAACAGGTTGTAGCAGTCGATAAACAGCGTGTGTTGAGTGCTCCCTGTCGGCTCTAAAGCGCATGCCCGGTGAGAAACTAATCGATAAATCTGCGCCGCCGCTGTGCGCACCTGACGCGGATATTGACAAGCTGGTGACAAGGCAACCAAAAGAAAGTAATGAAAAATGAGACGAGGTGGACGTGGCGGAACCTACCGGCAATAACACTCAAATGACTATAGTTGAAATGGTGCACTGTCCAACACTGAGTCACCTTAGCGACCCGCTCAAATATTCAAAAAGTCCATCAAATGACTGATTAAAACAACAACAACAACAACAACAACAAACGAACAGTGATTTAGTTATAACAGAACTATTTCTGTTTTCATACAGTCATGGTTCACTGACAGTTCATAAATGCTTTACAGCCCGAAAGGTATCAAAAGTCACATGGAGTCAGTGTCGCTGACTTTCCCGTTCAGTTTCCGACCAGTTTCCATCAGTTATGGGGCGTGTGTGTGTGTGTGTGTGTGTGTGTGTGTGTGTGTGTGTGTGTGTGTGTGTTGTTGTTGTTGTTGTTGTTGTTGTTGTGTGATTTTTTTGTGATTGTGGTTTTCTAGGCTATACCCTTATCAGTATTATTCGCGTGTGTGAATCAAAAGCAAGGTCACCATTTTCGGTATGTCCCTTCAGTAGGTGTCTATATAGCGCGTCCACTGTGGGATTTGTCGCGAAGCTTAAGGGCTACTTTACAGTAAAGAAGCTATTGCAGCTGAAAATTGGGAGGCGCACCCAGTTCAAACGAAACTGATTTTCATATTCACAATAGCGGTTTTCTCCAGGCGAATGATGCCAGCTTGTTTCTGAAATAGGCCAGCGGTTTAGAATTGCAATAGAATTACACTTGAGACACTGAGACATTCGTTCGTGCAAGTGCGTTCAAGTCGTCTCGGTCACTTGGAAAAAAGGGTATAAGTACTTAACAAATCTATGGCGCTTAGCCCCTTTTCTAGGTGACGGTGGAAGTATCCAGATGCTGCCTAGTCAGTACCTTGCACATCTGGTGAAAGCCGATCACAATGGACGAATGGTCGTCACCGTACAGCTGCGGTTTTGTAAATGGGTCGTGTGTTGTTCTCTCGGAGAATAGCTGTATGACTGTCGTGCGGTAGTCATTCATTTTCTCATTCGAACTCGAACTCGAACATCGTTTATTTCAGGCATAGGTACAAAACCCCTTTGTCAGGGAGTTTTGCCATTTTCTCATTCGCTTGAACAAAGTGGAAGGGAAAGAATCCCGGGGTAGGCATCGATCATTTTCTTCTTCTTCAAGTTTTCATTCACAGTGACACGGTTTTATTTCTTGGTGTGTGTGTGTGTGTGTGTGTGTGTGTGTGTGTGTGTGTGTGTGTGTGTGTGTGTGTGTGTTTTCTATTTTTAGTGAACTTTACAAGCACCACAAATCAAGTTTCCTTTGTTTCCAGTGTTGTTACCAAAACCAAAGAAAAAGTCTGTACTGTACTGTATGTGACAAAAAAACCAAAAACAACAACACCAAAAACCACCACCAACAACAACAAGAAAACGATTCAGTAGTGGCTGAAACACATGATCTCGGATAATACCGATGAGCTACGATCCACAAGCACGGATTCACTAGCATTGTTCAAACAATAATGGCATCAAGACAGATCCTAGCTACAAAACTCGTCTCAGTGAAGAAAACTAACTTCAACTGACACCAGTCTTTTCAAAGTTGTACGTGTTCGTAGTCGGTTCCGTTCCTTTCTTTTGTTGTCAAGTTCAGCTGCTGTCGCAGTGTGCATTGCCGCATGGACCCCCAGCTATTCCTGTCGTGTTTACAAAATTTACAACAGGTCCCGCATGGTCCGATCGGCGGTCTCAGTCTCTTGATCCCCAGCAGCACCCCCCGCCTGCCTCAGTTTGCATTCTGCTGATCACCACCCGCCTTCATCTTGCAGGGACGCCTCACTGCCCGCTGTCCGTATCCGCCTTCCGCGTCGCCGATGATCAAGTGGCGCAATAATCTTGATTACTCGCCTCCCGTGGTGCAAAGCGCGCAGGGGATTACCGCTCCGATTTTATCGTCTGCTTTTTGGCCGCCATGTTGCGGGTACCGGCGCGCGCCCCCTAACGTTCGACGGCCACTGGTCAAAGGATCCAGACCCCTTAGCAATTCAAGGTTGTAAAACGACTTTTGGTGGAGCCAGCGGGAAGGGAGTAGGGCCGGGCTGATCGAAGGGCCAATTTCGCGGCTCTGAATTCATTTGTCCACACGGCCATTAGCAAACGATGCATCAAGGGGAGGTTAATCCTGTTATTATCAAGTGGGATTACTCTTCCTTTGACGCTTTCGTAGTGTTGTTCTGTTAGTGGGTACATCTTGGACAGTGACGGATGGACTGAACGAGGGGTCGGGTCTTCACTGTATTCTTGTGATGTTTTTGTTATTTTTCAGTGTGGACACAGGAATAGCGGCTGCTTTAGAACACGATCCCTGCAACTTGAACTCAGTGATAGTTTCATTGTGTCTGTGATGACCGGGGGAGCCGGGGTGGCCGAATGGTAGAGCGTTGGACTCTCAATGCTCGGGTCGTGAGTTCGTTTCCCGGCTGGGGCCAAATATTTGTGCTGGCTTTTTCATCGTTGCCCCGTCTTTGATATCACCCGAATGTGGTGGAAAAGGACGTTAAACCCCCCAAACACCCACCCACCCCTGTGATGACCGGTGTAAATCAAGTTGTATTCATAGCGTCTTAGGTCAGTTAAAATGCTGACATTGGAACTTCAAGTGGAAGTCACCGTTCTCACACTGAAAAATAAAGTGATTACGCAATTTGATAAACAAATAAATATTCCTCGTCGCATTCTTTTCTGATTCCGTGTACGAGCCAGTTAGTTTAATCCGCAGATTTACCGCTGCGTACAGGTGTGGGGTGGGTGTTTGGGAGTTTAACGTCCTTTTCCACCACGTAAAGGTGATATCAAAGACGGGGCAACGAGAAAAAGGCCAGCACAAATATTTTGGCCCCAGCCAGGATTCGAACTCACGACTCGAGCTTTGAGAGTCCAACGCTCTACCATTCGACTATCCCGGCTTCCACGGCTGCGTACAGACTGAAATGTATTATTATAACTGTTGCAAGAGAGAACATGGGAAAAGTTTGCCTGGTCCATGTTACTGCGGATCAGCTTTATCAGTAAGAATCAAATTTGTTAAACGAAAACCCCGTTGCAGTCAGCGGCAGTGCAGAGGACTTCATAGAATGGCACAAACGTTAAGCAGAAGCTGCACAAATGAGAACACAAGAAAAAAAAAATAAAAGAAGTAAAAAGAAGAAGAAGCAAAAACCCAGAAAGCTATGCAGAATGCAATTTCAGCAACGCACTGGACCTTGTGCTAATCTCTGCCTAAGCGCATGACAATGGAATGTGTAAACCCCGATAAACAATTTCCAGCAATTCCCACAGGATTTCCGTCCAGTTTCCCAAAGGCCGGGCCGGTGACTTGCAACATGTTTCCGACCTCAAGCTGTCGTTGGTCAGCCCAAGCTTGCCAACGCTGTGCCGGAGATCAGGGTGATTACGCCACACAATGCCACCCCCTATTCTCCTGATCCACCTTCCGGCGGGCGGTTGTTGGAACAGCCCGACTTTTCAGGTCGCGCGATCAAGCTCTGCTAACTCGCGAGAGTTGACGAGAAAAATCAGGAACACACACAACATCAAGTTCACAGCAAACACGCGCACGGCCGCATAGCCAAATCACGGGCGTCAGGCAAGATGGCGGA
>JACVVK020000327.1:340000-357500 GCA_018292915.2 Batillaria attramentaria | reverse complement strand
TGCTGTCAGCTCAACGGATGTCCGTGCACCTCACAAGCAAGAGGGTGCAAGAACACACCGAAAAAGGGAGGCGGACTCACAGGAAAGTATCGCAGGCAAGTGCCATGGACTTAATTGTTGTGTGAAGTTTCACAGGGGGATGTTTTGGAAGCGCTGGACTGGACAAGTAGGTTGGACAACTAGTTTAGTGTAATTTGGATCGACTGACAAAGGAGGCAAGGGTGTGTGTGTTGGGGGAGGGGGGGGGAGGAGGCCCGGCTTGAGCTACCGTGACTGCTGAAACTAGCGTACAAATTTAAAAGAAGGAACTGCGGATGATCGCGAGGTGGGGGGGGGGGGGGGAGGGGGCGATATCCAAGGAAGAACTGAACCGAAATGTAAACTGGGACAGAAACAGTCTAAACAAAAAAAAAAAAAAATTCTGAATGTTCAAAACTATAAACTCCAAGAACAAAACTGCATAGTAGAAAGTTATCAAAACTGACAAAAAGTGACTACTGACCAGCGTCACTGTAACGTGTCCGAGTCAGTTTCATTTAGTCATTGCCGGTGATCTCAGTCCGAGTCCACGACCGAAATGTATTACTGTCCTTGTATTTGTTTGCCGGTTTGTCCCCTGATGAAAGTGCCGGTCTTAGTCGAAAGAAATTGTTTTGTCTGTTGTCCTCTGTGTTATAAGCTATTCAAGTTGGTGTTCTGATCGACTGGAAAGGTTTCAAAAGAGTTTCAAGTCATCACTGAGTTCCGGCCGACGGAGTTTCCTGTTCCTAGCGCTACCAACTGCCGGTTCACGTTCTGTTCGGTACGACTGACTGACTCGGATGTAAATACTGTAAAGCAAACGTGTTCAGGTGCAAGAAGTGCGTTCTGTATTGAGTCCGTCTCGTCTGATGTCATTTCCACTGACCGAGCGCTCTGAGTTAGTGATAAACGCTAACTTGATGAAATCTAACACAGCGGTAAACAGCACACGCGCCACAGAACCGTTCCCTCTCCACGCAGCCACGCGAGAAGCAGTTGCCTCTGCACCTGCTGCGGAGCTCGCCCAATCAAATCACTCGTAGGCGGAGTCACGCGGCCCGAGCTCTCCGCCGATTGGCCAAAGCGACAACAAATCAGGGCGGGGCAGATTGATTGACAGACAGGCGCGCCACCCCGTGTCGACTGGCGTTGCGCATTGTCTGTGTCTCGCTGTGTTGACAACCCGCGCCAGCCGCGTGTGAAATGGACAACTCGAAGCGAACAAGTTTAGTTTGACAGCGTTCCCAAGTAGCAGCCAACTTCAAAGAGCAAGAGATCGCCGCGTTTAGGCACACGCCTTCATTCACCGTTGACAACTCAGCCGCTGCGAGTGATCGAGTCAGTTTCGTCAGGTCGTTAGCTAGAGACGGGACCGTGTCGCCGGCTCACTGCTTGGCCTTCAGCCTAGTTAGTCAGTTTGGAAACTTGGGTGCCAGCTAAGCATTTGTCAAGTTTTTGTCGTCGCACTTCTAGTGGCGGCTTTTGAGGCCGGAAACTACTGTGAAAGTGCCTGGCATTTGCGTGATCACGGTATCCGAAACTGAAACTGTCAGCCGTGTGGAACTTCCTCAACAAGGCCGCAGGGTTGAAGTTTTCACCAAAGGACTGACATACGTCACTCTACGAACCGAGGCGGAGAAGAAACTGAAGCCGGCTCCCAGCGTGAAACTGACTCAGTGCAGGCAGCACTGATCTGATTCCGCGGTGACTGATAATAACATGCTTGAGAGCTTCTGCAATCTTCCGTCTGCATGGCACTGTGCGATGTCTGTTGCTTTGATCTGAACAGCTACCCTTGTTGTAAATCCAGCTAATTTACTCACCTCTACGCTGGAAGGACAAGAGTCTGCAAGAGGAGCTTAGCCACACAAACCATGCCTCGGGCGTTTCTCATCAAGAAGAAGCGCGCAGATGCGCGTGCCGCCGCCGCGGCCAGTGAAACTGATCGCCCACAAACGCCGCACGTGGAGGAAAATACAGAAGGAAGAAGCCTGGAGAAAGAGAGAGCCGGAGAGAAAGAAGAAAGGAGGGATGAAGAAACAGAGGTCGAATATTCGTCTGAGGAGGAGTCAAGATCCGGATCTCGACTGAAAGGTAATTATAATTTATACGATAGAAAAGTGTTCATGTGTCAGTGAAGACTTAAAATGCCTCGGATTTATTATTTTGAAAGCAATGGAAAGATCAGTCACCTCAGTCGACTGTTTAATTTAATTCAATCATTCACTGTTTAACTGTGGTCTTTCTGTACATGTATGCATACATGTACGCTGAATATATCTGAGGAAGGCAGTTTCATAATTTAAATTTAGTGAAGTTTGAGAAGTGTAATTGTGAACAATTCCAGATCATCGGAATAATATTGCAAAAACTACACTTGTCGAAATCTTGATCCCGTATTCCGCATTTCAACACCATGGCTTCATTTCCTTGTGAACTATAATTTGACAAAATTAATGTCGTACGTAATACTGAGGACAAAATGTCCTCAGGCCGGCTAGCCGACTGTAAAAGTATAATGATGCCTGCCCTTACTACCGTCCACTGATGCACAGAAATGATAGGATATGTATACATGTATTCATTCTCCTAGAACTTGCTCTCAGCTTTACTTACTTCACCCACTTTGAAATTGACCTGATTGAGCGCATGTCACGTTTTCGGCTTTAGCGGCAAGTTTCTTCCTCTCTCTCTCTCTCTCTCTCTCTCTCTCTCTCTCTCTCTCTCTCTCTCTATATATATATATATATATATATATATATATATATATCCGCCTTGGTAACTGAGACAGTCAGTAATCGGACATTTCGAACATGAATCGGTCTATGACCGACACTCTACGAGAATATATACAGACGTGCGACGGTAGCTCGGTTATGATGACCGCATGCATTATGAATACTCTCTCTCTCTCTCTCTCTCTCTCTCTCTCTCTCTCTCTCTCTCTCTCTCTCTGTGGATGACTTCACTCTGAATACGTGTAATGCACACTGTATTTTTCACGTTGCCAATGCATTCGGGAATAGCCGACTAGCAGCTGTGTAAACAAGAAGATCAAAACAGGAGAGAAAAAAAAAACCTCGATATCTAATATGGTTGTCAGTGAACATGATACAGTTGTCACTGTTTGTTGAACAACATATTCATTAACACCTGTTGATTTGGCAACTACCTTCAAAGACAACAAGCCGACGGTTACGGGCGACTGGCACTACTGGCAATAACTGCTACAGCCGCAACTCACAGGCGCGTGCAGCTTCGCGTCGGCTTTATCAGTCGCGTGCACCGGTTGGTTAGTGATTCTAATGTCCCGTTTACAAGGCTGAAGTTGAATGTGGCCCGGAAAGGCTTAAAGTCTTCCACCTTTGGCTAAACATTTTCCTTCCCCCAGAAAGTGTGTTTCCTCGTCTAAAGCACTTAAAAATCATTCCAAAATGCACCAAATTGCACAGACTTTAGTCTAATTCTAAAACTTTGCCTCACCAGCCCCCCGCAGTGTAGTGGTCAGCACTTCGGACCATGGACCGGGAGACCCGGGTTCAAATCCCAGCCGAGGCAAGCGGGATTTTTCCTACCTAGGTCGGCTCCTGCCCAGAGCGGGTGTGCTATGTGGGCCCAATGGGGAGACTGTTGCCACACAGCCGAGATTCACCCACTTCACGGGTGCGACTTTGGGGGTGCTTCCCTTGGTATGACACGTCTTATGATGTGGATGATTACACGGCCTGGTGAACGCCGGGTGCGGCCCTGTCCCGCAGTCCCAAACCACACGGACCTCCATGGCACCATCTTACCATCATCCTCATCTCCATCCTCATGCATAATAATAATTGCCCCAGCTTTCGAGCCCCCCGTGGATTCCGCCCATGACCTAGGAGGAACACCACTGGAGCTGGCAAAGAGAGTTGGGGCAGCCCCCCCCCCCCCCCCAAAAAAAAAAAAAAAAAAGAAGGGAAAGTACCCTGACTGAACAGACCATATGAGCACTGTTCAAACCAGACAGCCGGCCAGATCGGCCATACTGGTGTGATGTACTCTCTGTTTAGTAAGAGGTGTGATGTACTCTCTATTTAGGCAACAAAGTAAGTAGTAAGATCACATTTCACGTACAAGGCTTCGGGTCGAACTTGGACAAAAACCTGTATAGCCGCCGGCCGCCAGCCTCGTGAGCGCAAACTTTCCAAAGTTATATTCTTACGACGTCTTTGGAAGAAACCAGGAGCACAACATATTATATCTGTCGGCGAAACTGACTCGCAGCAGGAAACTGATGTGCCTATGTCCACGGCATGTGTCTCCGGTCACGGATGACGGGTCTTGACGCATGCGCACACAACCACCTGTCACGTCCGCGAAAACTATATTGCACGTGCTTCCAACGCATCGTATCAAGTTAGGGCGGCTTCAGTTGTCATAGATTTTATTGTGCTTTGTTAGACATTAATGTCATGCAATTTTTGGAGGGGGACTCTGATCATACGCGAACAATGCGCAATGTGTTATTTACATGACAAATACAGATGTACACAGGTGTATCAAAATAATGCACGTGTCAAATTTCATTGCGTTGACTGACAAGTCGCGCGGAAACAACTGAACTAATTTCCATTGCAGGCGTGAACAATTTTGCTTTGTCTCTGTCTTTTTGCCCCCTCCCTCCCCCTCCCCTCTCTCTCTCTCTCTCTCGCGCGCTCTCTCTCTCTCTCTCTCTCTCGCGCGCTGCTCTCTCTCTCTCTCTCTCTCGCGCGCTCTCTCTCTCTCGCGCTCTCTCTCTCTCTCTCGCGCGCGCGCTACAATGCCACTTTCAATTTAACAAAGGAATATTTATGTACAAACTCCGCAAAAAGTTAGTTCCGGAATATCTTGCATGTGCTGTCTCAGAATCCACATCCATAGACTCTAGGATAGGACTAACGTAAAATTCCCCGTCCCCGCATGAATAAACTATGTGTAAAAGTAGTTTCTCATTTTCCGGAACTTCATTGTGGAAGTCTCTTCCTGCACATGTTTAAAGTTTAAGTTTAAAAGTGTAAGATCTGTGTTGCTATAAGTTGCCGTCCTTGTTTCCCATTATTGACGTGTTCATGTTCACGCTGTGTTTCCTTTACTAAATGAAAAGTATTTCACTTTATTTATTTATTTGTATTTTATGCTCAGTTTTTTTTTTTCTGTTTCAGTCTTTTTTTTTTTTTTTTTTTTTTTTTTCTCCTTCGGGTTTGGTCATTAAAATGTAGAAATTTCAAACTAGCATTCCACAGTTCAGTTCCTGAAGTGCGTGTAAATATATATCGTTGTCATGCTACACGTACCGTGCCCCCGTCTCTTTCTCTCTCTCTCTCTCTCTCCAGACTGTCTTTCTCTCGCGCGCGCGGGATGGAAACGCTCTTAACTGCTCCCCAAGAAAAGCGCGAAAGGAGTAAAGTTTACGCTTAGTACCGCGCTACCCTTGCTGCGACCTCTGACCACAATGGGGTTTTTGTCGCGTGTGTGCGCGTGGCCCCCATGGCACGTGCGCTGGTATCGCTTGCTACCCACGACAGGTGAACGCAGATCGGCAGGTGGGTTGGGCTGGGGAGATGGGGGGGGGGAGGGGGGAGAGAAGGGGTGGATGAAGTTGTGGGGGGGAGCTTTAATTTAAATATGTGACAAAGGCGATTGTAGTGTTCATTATGTGTGTCAAGATTAGTTATTGTCATTAATTTTGTTAGTGTATTAACACTTTCGCTAGGGGGGGGGGGGGGGGGAGTGTTTTTAAATTCGAGGACAGCGGGAAATTTATTTTATAGACTGTTCCTGTTTAAAATGGAACTGACATAAAGAAACTCAGCACCGGTAGCGAATACACGCAAAGAGAAAACGCAAAATCCCTCTGCTTGGTCAGCCACCAGAAAAAGAAAAAGAAAAACAACAACAACAAATAAATAAATAAATAAATAAACAAGTCTGAGTACAGTCGTTCATCCCTTCGTCGTACTGTCTGTATTCTCGAACATTTTCTCTGCGGATTCACAGAAAAGCAAAACAGTATCGCTATGATCCCCCCCTTGAAGTTCCGAGCAGACGACATTTTGTGCATCACGTACACGTCAACAGATTCTACCAGCGACTGTTTGGCGTGGTTCTACTTACGGGTTCATTGGAGAGTCGTGGTTTTTCGCCATTTTTTTTCATGCTTTTTTTTTTATTTTTTTTTTTAAGGTAGACGATCTGCCGACACGTAGCTATCACACATGTTTTTCCGCAAATTTGGCCATCGTCAGTTTCATGTGGTTTGACCTCGGGCTATGACAGCTCACGGAATCCATTTTTGTGTGTGTGTTTGGAGATTCAGATGCACTGGGTTCTTTTGTCGAGTGGCGGGAAAACGTGTCTCAAGCTGTCCACTTCAGTTAATGCTGGTATCAACATTCCGCCATAAAAAAGAAGAAAAAAAGGTGTCAAAGCAGTCAGGCAGCCAGAGAAATTTGTGCTTGAAACTTTTTCTCCAGTTTTTTACGCGCGGGATGGCTGTTTGGAAACAAAATCTACAATCTAACCAAACAAGACAAATCACTTTTAGTACTAACAGCGTAATTACAGTAACTATATGACTGGGAATCAAGCTCTTGTATTTTTTGGGTGGTGGTGGTGGTGGTGGTGGTGGTGTGTGTGTGTGTGTGTGTGTGTGTGTGTGTGTGTGTGTGTGTGTGTGTGTGTGTGTGTCTGGGGGGGGGGGGGGGTTGAATGGTGGGATACTTACGAGAATTTTGTACGGCCGTCGTCCTTCTGTTTTCAATCACACGGTATAATCATGTTTTACTGGGGAAGTTCACGCTGCCGCAGGCGTCACAATTCCCCCTAACAACTAACTGCTCAGCCGAAAGAAATCAAACGGCAGTTTTTACAATCACCAGCTCTACTCATGCGTACTTCGGTGTATGCAAAAGAGCCGTTTTGTGTCGCTGGAGAATAACTTGAATAGAGAGAGCAGACCTTGATGCGAGGGGAAAATAGGGCAAGCGGAAAGGGGGGTGGGGATGGGGGGGGGGGGGGTATGTCGCTAGCAGGTACTGGGCAGGTGAGGAGAGTGCGTCCCTTCCCTCCGCACCTGTCCCTCTGTGTCCCCCAACCCATCCCTCCTCCCCTCCCCCCCCCTCCCCCTCTCTCAACACGAACTCTCGTGTGCGTTGCCACGCTTCAGGTAGCCCGAGGGTCAGGTGCGCGGCCGTATACGGGTCACAGGACATAGTAAGGTCACGGGGTCAAGTTGTAACGTACTGTAGACGTTTTCTTGTAAAGCGGGCGTTGGTTTCTGGTCATCTTTGAGATTTCTAGTTGCCTCTGGACTGATTCGGACTCAGTGTTTAAATTTTTTTTAAACCGTCTCCTTCTCATTTCCGCCAGTTCAAGTTCTGTTTGCGTTATATGTCGTCTCTCAGTAGTAAGTTTTGGCCGAGGGGATGGGGACATGTTTTGTACTACAACTGATTAAACAGTTTTTATTCATTTTGAACAGACAGAAAATTCACTCACACAATCAGTTTCGACAATACCGAGCACAACAAGTTAAAAACTTATGAATGTGCTCATAAGTACAAAAAAAACATTTGCGGCGGAGTATTGAAGATATCGCGTAGTTTATTTTATGACGTCAGAACGGAACCACGTATTTTCTAATCGGCGTTATTTAGTTGTGAAAAATAAATATAATAGTAATAATAATAATTATTATTATTATTATTATTATAATACCTGTAAGAAGAATTAGAAGATAAAGGGCAAGATTATTTCATCATTTAAATTTTTTGGTAATCATTGTACTCACTTAAAATTATTTTTACAAAAACAAATATATTTCATCTAGCCTATGAAATACTCAACAATGACGTAAAATTTCCTTAATTTCTAGGATTCCGGGAAAACAAGTTTTGGAATAATTTTACCTTTTTTTGTGTCTGTAACGCATGTACACCCTTGTGTAATTTTCACACCTTAGCAATTTTCAGGTATCCCCTCCCCCCCCCCCCCCCCCCCCACCCCCCTCAAAACCGAACACCGGACGCGAGTCGTCTTCCTCAGTTCCGATTCCACTCTTTCTGTTGCGTGGTCGGTTGGTTAGCGAGGTGATTGCAGACGGCCTCAGGGGGCAGGTTAAGGGGGATGAGGATAACTACCCTAACTGTACAGTCCAGCTGAACACTTATTCAATCCGGTCAGACTGCCTGGTCGGCCACATTTTATATATCCTTGACTGTTATGGACAAGTTACACAAACAGACCCAGTTCACAGTCAGTGGAAGCGGGGCAACGTGAAAAAGGCCTGCACAACTTTTGACCCTGTCGGGATTCGAACCCGGTATCTTTCGATCTCGAGTCCAGCACTCAAACCGTTGAGCCACCGACTCCACCTAGTAGGTTGCGTGGTCACAGTCCAAACACTATAAATGCCTGAGGAGGGAGAGGCCGGAAGGGAGGGGGATGAAAAGGGTCACCTGTTGAAGGGTCTAGCGGTCACCTATGTCACCCACAGTCCTGGGAACGAGCGAGGTTTCCCCATACCCCGCACCCCATGGGATGGTTGTGTGTGTGTGTGTTTTTTTTTTTTTACATGGGACAGGTGGATTACCACAGGAAGTGGGCAGTCTAGGACACAGGGCAGGTACAATGGGGAGGTTGACTGAAAAGACTAGAATTTTTTCCCCCCTTGTCTCTCTTTGATGAGAGTGTGGGAAAGCTGATTTTGATGCTCTGAGTTTAAAAAGTTGTCCGGACAGGAAGGGTGAGAGAATCGTTTTTAGCGCTTAACACAGACCGACATGATGGAGTATTTCCACTGAAACAGGAAAGGAAGTCGGAAATGAAGGATAAAAAAAAAGGAATATTACAAATTTTAAGATGCCGAATGGATACACTGTGATCTAAACTAGTCAGATGAAATCATGAGTAGACTCCTATGGGAAATTTTTCAAGGTGGGGGTGAGAGAGAGGTGAGGATGGGATGATTGCGGTTTGTGGGGTGGCCGTTTGAGATTTAACGTTCTTTTTTTCACGAGATAAGACTGATGTTAAAGACACGACGACGAGGAAAATTCCGGTATAAATATAATCTTCTTTTTATATAATGTAGGCGTCAAAAGCGCCGCGAATTGAACGAACTGAACCCAACACGCACGCTCACGTAAATCACTCGCACTGGAAATCAACACTATACATAAATTTTACATGGTGCGAAGGGACAGCTCAGTTATTGAAGTTTCGGGATTTAAAAGTCCGTTTATATTTTTGTGGGCTGAACATCCGTTTCCAAAACACATAATTTGCCTCCTAGAGAGTTAATTCACTACGCCAGCGCACACCTCATTTACATTTTTGTGTAAAAATCGGCAGCTTCTGACTTTCCCCAGCTACGAACGAAACGAATACGATGCGGACGTATGTTAACGAGGGGATGCGACCCACCGACCTGTCGTCCCCACTACTTTATCGTGCACGTGAAACCCGTACTAGCCCGCACACCTGTTCACTCGCACCTGCTGAATCAGGGTATTGTTTTACAGTGGGAGGACCTGAGTCAGCCTGCCTGCTGGATTATTGATTGCAATGAACCTGGATCTGGTCAAGCGCACAATGAGAAAGCCACAGATAATATGGGAAGGGGGGTGACGACGAGAGCGGATGAGCACATAGGGAGATTTTATTATGCAGTTTCGGTCGTAAACTCATCTGGACCGTAGCCATCCGAACCTTTCTCCTCATCAGTCTGTTCGGTGGAGAGTACGCCTAAGTGACATCTAACCGTGTTGCAAATAAAGCCTCTATGTTCCTAACGCCGCTGAGATGGAAAACTGTCGCTTTGGAAGCTCTCAGGCTGTTTGCCAGATAGAAGGATGTTTCATTTGGTTATTGCGACCGTTTCCATGCCTTTGTAGGAGGCCAAGACCTGCGCCAGGGACAGAGTGAGATGGATAAGAGCTGTTGAGGCCCTATGCTTCTCTAGGAGCCAAAAGGACTAAACTTCCATGCCTTTGTGGCTTCTACTATTAGTGAAAATACGACTTTCTTTGAGCCTTTACGTACGGTCCAATCCTGAACAGACCGGAACTGGACAAAGCTTCTAAAAATAGCCACCTATCAACGCCGTTAAGCTGGTCCTCAGTTCGCAACCAAGTAACGTCGTCTGCTAAATAGGCGGTACACTTCCAGAACAACCTCTGCGTGCTGTGATGGGTTCCAAGTGATACATATCTAATCAGACTTCTTTATTATTCACTGAATCCACTTGTGTTGTGAGGGGTTTCCAAAGGAAACCACTCATTGAGGTTCCTATGTTGTTCAGAGCCCAAAGAATTTTTTAAAGTGTTGTTGCGAGTGGGTTCCAAACGATACATGTCTAACACATTTCTTTTTGTTTTTTTTCTTTTCAGAGCTCTCCAGAGAATCTCAGTCTGGACGCAGCCAGACAGTACCGTCACCAGACTTCCACCAGCAGCATCCTACAGACCTCAGCATGAGGACTGCTTCACCTCGACATTCCTCACCCCTCCGACAACACTCACCCCCTTCCCGCCCGTCTGAACCTCTGATGTCTTCCAGTCCAACTTCGTTTCGGGCAGATACGCCAGCTTCTCAGCCGTCAGGACAGTCACCTCGACCTTCGCCACGGCCATCTCCACATAGACATTTTCAGCAGCAGCAGCAGCGACCTCCGTCGCCAGCGTGCGGATCTCCAGCAAGTCATCAGCAACAACAACCGAGTCCGCCTCAGGTGCCAGCACCCACAAAACGTCCCTCGGACTTCAGCACGGCGTTCTTGCTGAGCAGACCCTCCGACAACAAGAGGAGCAGGTCACCCAAACAAGTCTCGCCAGGGTTTGTACCGTACGAACACATGCGCTCTTCGCCCATATCGTCCAGGACTGAGGAGAGGCCTAGCGTTCGAGAAAGGAAGCAAGTCGAGCACGAGAACATTCCCACTCTTCCACCGCCCGCGAAGTACAGCCCACCCTGCCTGTCTGTGTCGTCGTGGTTGGAGACTCAAGCCAGCGTGGCCCTCCCAGCCTCTTCTGACGTGTCAGCCAGAATGGACTGCAGGACTTCCGGGTCTTTGTCACCGGAAGTCAGTCGTCATAGCCCAGAGCGAGACTTCCGGTCACGAGTCAGTCTTCGTCACGATGACGGGTTCTCTGCTTTCAGACGAAGCAGTGGAGGCAGCGAAAGGACGACCAGACATTCCCCGTCGTCAGAACACAGGTCAAGGTCAGGGATGGCGGAAATGACGCCACGAGAACTCCCATCACCACACGAGAGACGGATTCCGTCACCAGTGGCCAGAAACACGGCGCTGACCTCTTCACCCGAGAAGTTTCTCACGTCACGACTGTTGCCCCCGGCAACCCTGTCGCTTAGCAACCTGGGCGAACTGAGGCGCGGGACAAGCACGTCACCGGCACACAGCGAACGCACGTCGTCAGGCAGCGGCTCCCCTGCCGCCAGTCCCGACAGCAGCCCCACCCAGCTGCCCCGATACCCCGGGGACTTCCCCTGGGGCCAAGCCTCCACGGCAGCACCTTTTCTACATCCCAGTCTTCCTCACCCTTCTCAGCATCCACTCCTTCCGATGGGGCTTCGCTACCTGCCGGGTCTCCCCCTCCCTAATTTATCCAAACCCCTTCCGGACCTCGCCCTGCCCCTGGGCTACCCCAAGTCCCTGTCGGACGGGCTGGCCTCGGCCTTCAGGAGCACGCGTCCGCCCTTCATCCACCCCGCCGCGGCCGCGTACTACTCCTCACTGCGCAACTCCATGCCGTATCCCTTCGCCTTCTCCCCGCCCGGCGGAGACGGTCCGTGCAAAAGTGTGGGGGAGGAACATCAGCCGCCGCAAGGTGTGGAGAGGCTGGAGATGCTGAAGGCGCTGCACAAGTCTTCACTGGACCCCATGGCCGCCTTCCAGCCACCTGTACCGCATTCAGCGGCACCAACCTCGATACAAGCAGGTACAAACACTCAGTTGTTTTTCATGTCTACGTTACAGTTTGGTCTGAACAGATTTATTTCGTTACACTGGTGGAAATACAGAGAAACAGTTTGGGCATTAACAAGATGAACAAGATGAACTTACGGTATGCTCAGTAAAAGTGTCAATGGCAGTTCACAAATTACTACAAGAGAGAGAGAGAGAGAGAGAGAGAGAGAGAGAGATCAGCTGGTGAACATATTCCTTTCAACACTTGATACGTTACAGTTCCTAATTCAGAGTTCTAGCAAAACTGTTTTCCTGCAACCGTTTATATTAGTTTACGTTAGTTTTGAGGAGGTGGTTAATTTAATTTAGGGGTTAATATCCTAGGGTCTTGTGGTCTGTCTGCTCGGTACTCATGAATGAAATTTCTCTCATGATTTATTTTTTTCTACCAACCAGGTCACGGTGTGAATACCGCCGCCATCTTGTCTCCACGATCCGTCTCATCCTCATCATCCTCACCAATGACGCAGTCCTCACCAGTCCGACCCTCAGAAGTTTCGGACCTGCCCCCTAGGGTCGGCTTGTCCGCTGGGCTGGGCGTCCCTGGGGTCACGGTGGGCCTGGAGGGGCGGATCGGGGTCGGGGTGGTAAAGCGCGCGAAAGAGCACGAGCCGGTGAGATACCAGTGTGAGGCTTGCAGCAAGAGCTACTCCACGTTCTCCGGACTGTCCAAACACAAGCAGTTCCACTGTGCCGCGCAGGTGAGTTATACATGTACTAAAGCTGTACAACTCGAAACTCTCGTTTTCTATGGCTGCATGTATGTACTTTCGAAATCTGACGGAGTCTTTGTTCTTCTCCCGTAGTTTTACGCTTTTGTTTGTAAAGTCACAATAAGCTTGCGTAAGCTGCCTCTAAGTCTGCACACACACCCCCCCCCCCCCCATTTTTTAATTTGGGGGGGGGGGGGGGAGCTAAAATGACGTCTTGTATCTCTTTTTCTCGTATTGAAGTCGTGATTCATGCCGTGTTGTCCCGTCTCATTCCTTTTGAATGACATTCCCTCCCACATTTACTCCCACATTCCCTAATTAGTCCAATTTTTTCCCCTTTTTACATAAAGTCTTTTTGTGTGTTCTCCTGCTCCATGATCACGACATTCTGCTTCCAGTGGTGTGAACAAGTTTCATAAGTTAGACGTCTTGCACATACACCACAACAGTAGGCCAGAAGTTTCAGCATTGACAAGCAGCAGCGTATACTTGTAGCTAACTCTGCCTCCATTCCTTTCGTTCAGGTGAAGAAGGAGTTCAGCTGTAAGTACTGCGACAAGACCTACGTGTCCCTGGGCGCCCTCAAGATGCACATCCGGACCCACACGCTGCCCTGCAAGTGCACGGTGTGCGGCAAGGCCTTCTCCAGACCCTGGCTGCTGCAGGGACACGTCCGCACTCACACTGGCGAGAAGCCCTTCACGTGCCCGCACTGCGCTCGCGCCTTCGCCGACCGCTCCAACCTGCGCGCGCACCTCCAGACCCACTCTGACGTCAAGAAGTACAGCTGCCGCGCATGCTCCAAGACGTTCTCCAGGATGTCGCTGCTGCTGAAACACGAGGACGGATGCTGCCCCAGTATGGTCTAGGAAGCTTGGCTGTCTGAGGCTTGTCGAGTGTGTGTGGTCAGGGAGGCTCGGTTCTTGTTGCAGTTGAACGTTGAAAAAAAAAAAGGTCGCCCATGGACTAGTAGGCTTGGCGCAACGAGCCTCTGTGGACTGGATAGTTCGGATCTTGTTGCAGCTTAGCCTTGAAAAGCGGGCTTCCGTGGACTAGGAAGCTTTGCTACATCTCCATGGTGTGTTCACGGTCTTGGAGAATTGACCATTGTTTGCTGCTTAGCTTTGAAAAGAAATGGGCTTCCATGGACTAGGCTTGGCAGCCGCACTATACCAGCAAAGCCCAAATGACTGTAGTAGGCTGTGCTATTCTGTTGACACAAAAGAAGTTCAGGACAAGACACGTGCGTCATTTGATCGTCTTCCAACAGCTTGAGCCTCGGACATATTTACGGACCTATCTGGTGAAACAGAACACAAGGTGAATATAAAGACTAGAGACGGAGAAAAATGAAATTTGTCATTTTCGTGTCATGGGGAGAACTTTAGTTTTGAATGTGTGTGATCGTTGTTGACACGTGCAAAACCGGCCTTTGCAAGTCGCTGTGCTGCGTTGTTTGGACAGTGGCATCTGGATGTTGTAAAGACTATGATTCTCAGCATGACAGGAAAGAAGTTTGAAAAACAATTTGCTGATGTCTTGAACGATGGCTTACCTCAAATTACTGTCTTACGGTTTCAGTGAGTTTGTTCCGAGCCAAGTCAGATTGTGTGGTCAGTGGCGAGTTGACAGAATTTCAGGTGCTTTGAGTCAGAATGCCACTGAGCTTCATCTAGGTATACATGCATTGTATACAAGTAACATGTAGCCCAGAAGCCTGTAGCCACGCCTACCGACTAAAACGATCGTCCGTGGCAACCGCACGCAGCGCACGCCTTTTTTTAACTTTCTGATCTCTCAGTCAGACACATACTCTGACACGCTCAGCAACAGGTGTGGGTTAGCTTGTTGGAGTATTCGCTCCATTTGCTTGGCTACCGTGACGTGTCAATCAGATACTGGCTACATCTCAGTTATGTCCTCGGTGAGATATTGTGCGGACTCTGGTTAGCAGTGGATTCTTCGCGGCCAGTCTTCCATTGGTTATGGTTAGTGTACAGTTAGAATAGGTCGATAGTAGCCTCGTTCACAATATTTGTAACATGTCAGTGTTGATTTACCATGAAACAAAGTCCCCTCTTTGTTTGTTGAAGAGGGCCATGTTACGTGATTATCATGTTTTCAATTGTTTCAAGTTCTGTGCCATAACGGACTCTAGGAGTCTGTTTGAGAAAAGCCATTTGTGTTGTTTTTGTTTGGTAGCTATGGTACGGTTGTTAGTTTTAATTGTTGACGAATGGTATACAGGAATGTACCAGAGAAAATCCATTGTAGAGAGAGACTTTCCGACTCCTTGCACTCCAAGCGAAAATCTCCAGTTTTTCACCCAGTTACACAGTCATACTTTACATTGTGTATTATATCGCCGTACGCGCATTTTGCGTCTCTTGAATTTCAAGTTCACATTGCATTTACATTTGAAACTGCACGCGTATACATATACTTATGTATTTCAATGACCAACGTTTTAGTCTCCAACGCACATCTGATTACTGATCATCTGATGTTGAGCCACTGCAGCATTGGTTAACTACTAACTATTGGTAAATGGCATTCTGCTGAATCATACAGGATGAACATTTCTCAGTCTTGTTGTTTCACAGGGGGGGAAAGGAAAACCTTAAAGAAAATACAGCCATAGTTCTTCCCATGTTTATGACGGATCTCACTCGTTATATATACCGCCATACCGTACCATATGAACGCATCTCACGAATACTCCGTATTTTGAAAGATCTCGACATTGTTGTATCAGTTGAATTGAAGACCGACTTGCCAATATCACGACTTGCCAGCCAAATCCAGTCGTCCATCCATCTTTTCATCATTATTTTGATCGTCCATTTTTGAGTTCTAGTCTAGAACCTCCTTCGGTTTGCCATTTTGTTTCACTGTGCCATTTTGTTTTTGGGACAATTGTGAAACCCCATTTTGTAACACACATCTGGATTTTAATGTATTCCGTCGCTGTTTGCCAGCACTAGTCTAGACTTTTCCCAAAGCTCTATGTTTAGCACGGCAGCTAACGGCATTCAGATGCATGTACCATTTTATACGCACACAATCTGGCACAAAGCGACTGCCTCATGAATACAAAACGCTCTTCGTTTTGAATAAGCAGAGCAAACAGATTTTTATACCAGTTTTCACACACACACACACACACACACACACACACACACACACACACACACACACTTTTGCCCTCTTTTTTAAAGCAAGCTGGTGCCAAATGTTTATTTTTCAGTATACTTCATACTTCATGACCAGTATTTATTATTTCTTTCGGTCCTTGTCTCAGTTATGACAATGACATTGTCGGCTGTATGTTTGGTTGTGACGATCTCGCCTGTAAATTATTCGGAATGGATGAAAATGAATGTCAGTTGAGTAGTAAACACAGATTATTGCAAATATTTGTGTTGTTCGGGTGCTCAGAGTCTGTGTGTGTGTGTGTGTGTGTGTGTGTGTGTGTGTGTGTGTGTGTGTGTGTGTATGTGTATGTGTGTGTGTGTGTGTGTGAAAAGATTATTATTGTTCGCTCGCTCAGTGTGTGTGTGTGTGTGTGTGTGTGTGTGTGCGTGTGTGCGCGCGCGCGTGTGTAAAGACAACGACAAAACTCGCAAGACGACTCCAAAGGAACCACATCACTAAATTTGCTCAGTGTTAGGTTGCTCAGCCTAGCCCCCCTTCTCTTCCCGTTCTGTGGGCGGTGTGCTATATGCCTTCATATGCAAATGGTCGTGAAATAGCAAAAGACGGACTGATAAAGAGGGGAGGCTGGCGGCAGAGGAATAATACAAGCGGGGTGGAGAGAGAAGGAGCCGCAGAAGAAAATAGCACCACCAGCGATATAAATAGCCAAGTCTCATACAAGAGGGATGTGGTTTGGGGTTAAGATGGAGGGTTAGGGGGCGGACGGGGGAAGGTAAGGATGGTGGTGGTGGTGGTGGTGGGAGGTAGAGACGCCCGGGGGTTGGGGGGGGGGGAGATTGTAAGAAAGAGCAGCCAACTCTACTACAATGTCTTTCAATTCTCCTCGCCTTCCCGGCCCCTACCGCTTCATCGTCGCTACAGAAACTCTAACCTCCCTTTCTGAGCCCCTCCACTTCCACCCACACCCCCGTGTCTTCTGTCCTGCCCCCACCCCCTCTCCTGCCCCCTCCCCCCTCCTTCCCCTCCCCTCCCCTCCCCTGTCCTTTTCCCTTCCCATCTCACCTGTCGAAGTGTACCTGGCTCTGTGGCCTTGCACCTGCCGTGTGGGGCGTCACTCACATTACCGGGTTCTGCCCCCGCCACGCGACCCTTTCTCTCCCTCTGTACCCTCCCAGCCCCTCCTGCCCCCACTCTAGCCCCCCCCCCCCATCCCACCCCCCCTCCCCCCCGCCCCAACTCTTCTTCATACCACCCCGTCACCTTGTTATACAGAATATGTTCTTGTCAGTTTCATGAGCCAATACTGGCTATCGAACGGAATGAAGTGAAATAAAAAGATTCGCAGACCGACGCCTTAAGTAAACACAAGACCAAATCCCCAGAATATCTTGTCTAATACATTATTAGAAATTTTTTTCAAGATTGTATTTGTACTGGCTGCGTTTTATATCCCCCGCCCCCCCCCCCCCCCAAAAAAAAAAAAAAAAAAAGCAAGAAGAAACCCCAACAACATCCAAAAAATAAAAACTTGTGCCCAAGTTTCCGATTCACAAAAATACATTTGCTAAGTACTTGTTCAGTATAAACTAAACTATTTATGTGTTTTACC
>JACVVK020000327.1:325000-335000 GCA_018292915.2 Batillaria attramentaria | reverse complement strand
TCTCCTGAGCTATTCCGACTGTGAGGACGCGTCCTCGCGCTGGTTTTGCTTTGTTTCGGCTCTTAGCATGAAAAGGAGCAAAGTTCGAGTAACGAACGACAACTCCTTTCAGGGGACTCAACCATCAAACGAGGCAGCTGCCTGTCGCCACCACCAGGGTGCGCTGTGAGCGGGCGGGCTTTAATCTCGGGCTCGCACGTGCTGCGGGGTGTTTATGGGCGCGCGTTGCGGCGTCTGTATCCGCACACCGTGGAGCGGCGGTATCACCTCCCCCCCCAGTTCGGCAACAGGTAGTAGAGAGGCGGGAAAGGGTAAAGCACGGGCTGCCGGTACTACAGGTGGGAAATGCTTTGGTTTAAACATTGTATTCATTGAAGCCGGATTACCGTCAAGCAGCAAGACATTGAAAGAGAGCACAACAAGCAAAACACTTATACAGTCTTCACAAAAAGTTAAGGACCAGTCAACATAATGGGTGACAGTTTCAATAAATCAGAAAAAATAAACGAATAAGATTTTTCCCCGTAAAATTCGGTAGCAAGGTTAAGGGGGTAATTAGTGCACATGGCGACCACACAGCATGCTTGGCGCGTTTGAAAATCTGCAATTTCGGCAAAACTAGACCGAGTTTCAGTGTCCAGTGAGCGATACCTGGGGCTTTCTGCACGGCAAAAATGAGATGCAGGTCAAAGAATACATCCCTGGTTATGAACTGTGCTCATTTGTTTGCCTACATAAGCCGCCGTTTCAGCGATGTTCGGCACTACACCAGCATGCCACCACGACTCGACAAAAGTTGAATGATATTTGCAAGTGGTCCTTAACTTTTTGTGAAGGCTGTATATACGTGCTCATCTGAACCAGTTTACAAAGAGCATGGCGGAGAAATTGGCGTGGAAAAACTAGACTGAAATGTAAAGACGCAGAAAAAAAAATAAAAGAAGAATAAGAAGAGAGCAGGAAGAAGAAAGGAAAGAAGAAAGAGCTTATCAAACTTTACTGTGAGTGCTGGTAGCGGCAACTGCCCGTCCGCCGCGGCGTGGACACAGGTTAAAAACATTAAATGGCGAAGCGACCCGATAAGTCATAAATTTTTGTACTGTTTGAAAAATGTTTGTACTTTGGGAAATGCTTTGGAAATGTTCAGCCCACAAAATTAATAAAATAAATGCGATTCTAAAATTTCGAAGCTTAAATTGTTGTGCCCTGAGCCAGATATTTGGGATAAAGCGCCTATATCAATGTGCTTATTATTATTATCATGATTAATATAACGGATGCGGCAGTCACCCCGAGCGCATGCGCAGTTCATGCATGTAATTACGCCGGGGAAATCGTGGCAATGTTTGTCTCTGATCGTGGGTATTGTATAAATGTCATTTTAGTTTCCAGCAGAATAGACACTGTAATTTCTCACTTGGGGGTTACAAATAGATTGTCTTATAATAATAATAATAATAATATAGACACTTTATACCAAATATTTGGCTCGAAGCGACGCGAGGTGAATCCAACAGACAATTCTCTCAGACACGTAACAATCACGTTTTGCGAGGAGCCAGCTCATCAATTTAAGTTTCGGAATTTTAGAATTGCAGATATTTTTTCGAATCAGTTTTGTGGGCTGAACACTTCTCTTGCTTTCTCTTAGCATGACCATGCACAGCGTCTTACCCTTATCATTGGCTACACACCCTGTTAATACACAGGTTCTTTTTAACCTGAGTTCCATTTCACACAGTAAGTTGTAAAAAAAAAAAAAAAAAAAGTTCCTCTGTAACCAAGTGCAAAACTGAGGCCGGAGAGGCAACCTTGAGCTGTCTTGCCTGTCTGTCAGTGGAGAGCGTTAGAAAAGTGCGGGAGGTCCAGTGGGCAGGTTCTTGTGTCCACTTTGGCGTTTGCTCGCCAAAGACCCGGGCGTTTTGTATTTCCTGTCACTCCGAACCCAGTACCCCTAAACATCTCCCCCCCCCCCCTTGAAGTGCTTCAGGTGCAAACAAGAACTACTGCTAGCGTTATAATGTTGTAGTCTGCCTGGTGGGGAGTTTTACTTCATTACTAAGCCAAGTATTATAATAATGATAACAAGACTAAGGTCATTGTCCCAAATATTTGGCTCAAAGCGCCGCGAGTTAAATCCAGCGCTCATGTGAATCACACGCATTCTCTCACACACTGGACATAAACACATGACAATCACGTGGTGCGAAGGACCAGCTCAGCAATTTAAGTTTCGAATCTTTAAAAATTGCATTTTTTTTGTTTTGTTTTAATTTTGTCGGCTGAACATTTCGAAAGCAGAGGGCGAGGAAGCCGGAGTGCCCGGAGAGAACCCCCGACAATCGGTCCCGAATGAACGGCACCACATACGAAAAATTCTTCGCCCCGAGTGGGACTCGAACCTGACCTCTCGCACCCGTGACTCAGTAAGTCTTAACCACAAGACCACCGACCGCTCCAACCGGTCCGCGTCTCAAAAGGGACCGATATGCCATAACTGATAAGACAGAGAGCATAATTATATATGTGTACTGCCTCTGCAAAGGGTTTGAATGTGAGAAAAATAAAACAAGTTCAGGGGCGCCGGAACCGGGGGGGGGGGGGGGGGCAGGGGGGAGCAGTTGCCCCCCCCCCCCCCTGTAACCAAGCAGGGTGGGCAAAAGTGTCTTTTTGCCCCCCCCCCCCCCCCCGGAAAATCAGGTGAATATGGCAAGAGGGGGGGGGGGGACAAAGCCATGGTCTTGCCCCCCCCCCTTCCCCTACCTCTCCCCCTACCCCTCTTAGTGCTCTCTCCGTCATCCCACCCAACAGAGAACTTCTGTTTTTGCGAGCCCAAAGGCTGTCCGCTCCTCTGATTGCATCCCCCGCTTTTCACTTTTTTCGGGCAACGTCCTGGTTCGTAAAGGTTTTTTGTCTACGCAGCATTTGATCGCCCCCCCCCCCCCCCGCTTTTCACTTTCTTTGGGCAACGTTCCCCCCTCCGAGATTCTGCCCCCCCCTCCCCCCAACATCTTCCGGCGCCCCTGAAGTTTAAAGCAAATGCACCTATCGCGGCTTTGCTTGAACCGTAAACGTCACAGAAAGCAATCAGACGTATACATACAATGTGTCTGGTTCAAAACTTAGGCTCTGTTGTCTTAGTAGTCGTACACAGGTTTCTTGTTGATAAAGAGTAAGTAGCCGTGAAAACAACGACATGATAATTCAGTGAAGTCTCCTGTGTTGGGAGATACGAAATGTTTCGGTTTGGGTAAGCTAAATTCACAATCGGTTAGTCGTGATCAAGGGACGGAACTCCTGTTTTCAGTCTCAGTCTGATTACGACAGTTACAGTTCAAACCAAACCATGATGGATGCAGCTCCTTTAACCTTGGCCCGAATGGTAGAGCGCTGGACTTTGGTTTAAACAGTTTTATTCATTTTGAACAAATATAAAAATGCACTCTCACAATTTTCACGAGGCCGAGCACAACAAGTCAAAAACTTATAAATGTGCTCATAAGTACAAAAACATTTGCGGCGGAGGCGTCAAATACAGTATTATGATAAGATAGATCTTTAAAGAAAGATAGGGGATAGAGAGAATGCCGCTGGACTTTCAATGCTCGGGTCGTGAGTTCGAATCCCGGCTGGGGCCAAACATTTGCGCTGGCCTTTTTTTTGTTACCCAGTGTTTGATCTCACCCATACGCGGTGGAAAAGGACGTTAAACTCCCAAATACCCACCCGGCAGCCCTTTAACCTTGGCCGGTCTTCATCGCAGGTGACGTGATACGGCAGGCGATGTCACCTGCATGGTACGACGGGGATGGCCATTTCAGCACAATTAACACCACCACACCACGATCTTCCGGCTTACCAGCGAAACAATGATTTTTTTCTATATTTAAAAAAAAAACCCAACAACAATCAGGTAGCAAAGGCGGCACACGTCTGCACCACCTTGCCTGCGACCACCCGCATCTCGCACACGTGCAACACGCTCCCCCTTTGAGACGACCGGTCTGATGAACACAGCAAGGCATGCTGTTTCACGACACGAGCTGTCACAGCGAAAGAACCAAGAACATCTCCTTACCGGCCACGTGTCCGTGTAAGACGAGCTGATTGGTGCGATCAGTCTGACACGTGTCTGTGTAAAACAAGATGATTGGTGGGATCAGTGTGTCACGTGTCTGTTTAAAACCAGACATTGGTGGGATATCTCGGTCAGGACGCGGAAACAATGGCCAACACCACGTGTTGCCACCGCGCGTGTAAGTCAAGGTAGTAATTATTCTGTTAATGATAGCGTGACTGAGGTTGAATTTCATGTTGAAAAAAACAATAAAAAGAACTTGCAAGTGTAAAGAAGGAGGATTTAAACAAAGCCTCTTTATTATCGACCATAAAGTCAGTCGTATACAAATGAACGGCAGATCCGATTTTGTTTCTTTTGTTGCTAAGGAGGCTATCGGCGAGGTGTCGTGTTTTCTTTTCTTTTCTTTCTTTTTTTACGGCGCAAATAGGGCGGTGCTTGATGAATGATGTCCCCACACCCTCTGCCACTCTCCCTTCCCTTGCCCCCCCCCCCCCCCCCCCCATCGCCTAATCTCTCCTCCCGCCCATCACCCCACTTACACAAAACACGGCCTTGGATAGTAACTTACATCGAAGAACTCTTAAAGTCGTTAACTTTACGAAACCTCGAAACGGGGGTATTATTTTTACAGCCGACCTTCAAAAGGTGTTCAGCCGTAACAGTTCCTTGTCATCACTTGATGTTTACACTGGTCCTTAACCAGAGATGGATTTGAAATACTCGTGTTAGTCTGCCTTATTTCAAGTATTCAAGTACATGTATACACTTTTCGATTCAAGCTTGTACCTCCAGAGTACCGCCACCCTACAGTGAAATTTCTCTCTGTCAGTCACAACTCAAGGTGTAGCATACGCAGTTTTTGTTGTGCTACAGTTGTGTTTCCACGATTTTTTGTTTGTCCACAATAATGCTGAAACGGACACAGCCGTATGGCTTTGAAAATACGGTACGATTACAAAGTGTCATGTAAGCCGAGACCAGGGCCCGTATGTAATAGTCGCGGTTAGGGCTTTTAGCCCTGGGTTAGAGTCTAACCTCGAACTAAACTAGCTCTAGGGTGATTTTTTTTTTTTAAACCAAGAAGCGGGCCCATTCCAGCAAGGTACCTAAGCTGTTATAGAAGGATTTTTTCTTCCTTTCTTCGCTTCCTTTTTAAAAAAAAATTAAATCGGCTTTTGGGTTTCTTTTGTCCTAGTCTGGGTTAGGCCCGTAGCCGTGGGTTAAATTAACCTCGACTTTTACATACGGGCCCTGAACACTGCGCTAGTCCTTGCTGTACATTTATTTATTTTATTTCATTCACGTGGGTGGCAGTATAGCTGAGTCTGTGTGCTGAGGGTGATTTGTGTTTGACAATGTTTGAAAATGTTTATTTACCCCTGCCTAGCTGCAAGATGGTCCCTGCTGCGTGCGGGGAGCCGGGAGAGCTGCATGGTAGAGCGTTGCACTCTAAATGCCCGGGTCGTGAGTTCGAATCCCGGCCGGGGCCAACTATTTGTGCTGTCGGTCCTTTTTCTCGTTGCCCCGTCTTTGATATCACCCTTACGTGGTGGAAAAGGACGTTAAACTCCAAGCAACCACCACCACCACCCTGTTGCTTGCGCAGCCACTCCACCCCCCCCCCCACCCCCTTCCCCCGTGTGTGAGGCGCTTAGAGCTTCCCAAGGGATAGGCGCCATAAAATCGTTATTATTATTATTGTCATTATTATTATTATTGTCATTATTATTATTATTGTCATTATTATTATTATTGTCATTATTATTATTATTATTATCCCAACCCAAAACGAGGGTTACTTGCCAGAAGGTAGTATCGTTACAGATAGAAAGAAGAGAGAGATCAGGTTCTGGCAGGGAACTCTCGAAATACTGGGCAAGGCACACGCACACCTACCTGCCTGGTTATACATACCCGCCTAATCCCCAGGCTACACATGTCGCAGTTTCAAACTCAGGAAACCTGGCCTTAAAGCCAGTGGCAAAGTCCACTAAGCCCCGGATCTGTAGCTGTGCGTGACCTTGTCATCACGACCCCCTGACACCAGCGGCACCCTGCCAACACGGACCAGCCTCTATGTGACAGGTTCAAGGCAGCAGGTTTTTTTTTCCCCCCGTGTTCGTCGTACCCAGTTGGCCTTTTCAGTTCATTGCGTCAGCGTCTTTTGCGTCGCTCGATGGTGGTTTACTTCAAGTTTAAGTTGAAGTTTATTCCAGAAAACCCCATTTTGGGGTACATGGAAAATGTAACACTTACTGTCGGGAAATAAACACCAGTTGGACATTTCAACATAGCAATAAAGCAGTTGCAATCACAACATTCACACATTTATGAAGTGAGAGAGAACGAGAAGGGGAGAGAGAGAGAGAACGAGAAGGGGAGAGAGAGAGAGAGAGAACGAGAAGGGGAGAGAGAGAGAGAGAGAGAGAGAGAACGAGAAGGGGAGAGAGAGAGAGAACGAGAAGGGGAGAGAGAGAGAGAACGAGAAGGGGAGAGAGAGAGAGAGAGAGAACGAGAAGGGGAGAGAGAGAGAGAACGAGAAGGGGAGAGAGAGAGAGAACGAGAAGGGGAGAGAGAGAGAGAACGAACGAACGAACGAACTTTATTTTACAACGGAAAAGATTTGGCCATTCATTGGTCAGTTTTCAATCAGCCGTTGCCCCCTCCCCCCCCCCCCCCACACACACAGATCAGTAGCGGCAGCATGAGGACCACTGTACAAAAAGATCAATCGAACAAAATGGCCACATCAAAAGTATTGGCAAAACAGATAAACAAACAAGACACTGTCGTTTAGACAGGGTCACTGAAAAGTGATGTGGTTTATCTGTATCTTTACACATTTAGCATAACTGTCGAAAACGATTCGCGAGGTTTACCAGGGGTGGGTGGGTGTGGGGTGGGGTGGGTGTTTGGGGGTTTAACGTCCTTTTCCACCACATAGGGTGATATCAAAGACGGGGCAACGATGAAAAAGCCAGCACAAATATTTGGCCCCAGCCGGGATCGAACTCACGACACGAGCAGAGGTTCACCAGGAAAAAGATCAGCGCCAGAGATGGCTTTAAAAAAAAAAATGCAACTAACAGTATTTTGATACACATATTCTTTTTTCTTCTTCTGCGTTCCCTGTTCTGGACTCCGCCTCAGATGACTAGGTTTGTAGTCTTTATAAAAGCAGTGGTCTTCAGGAGGTCCGTTTTGGTGCCCCGGAGTTTGATACACATCACTTGGGCCAAAGGCCTTTCGAACGTATAAATTCATCAGAGCCTTTTCTTCTCCCTTTCCCCTGACAGCATCTTCCGTTTTTTGGAAAAAGTCCAATCTCAACCTACGTTACATTTTACCCCCAAGGTCTCGGCTCTGGGGAAACATCTTGTACGGATTCTCATTTAAACTATGCAAATTCTTACTATCTATTTTTACTTAGTATTGTTTTAAGCTGTGCATCTAAATGTTTTAAAGGACCTGGCAGTAAGGGACCCCGTAAAGCCGCGAAAAAAAGTCTATGTCGCTTGCGCGGCGTTAAGCCTTTACTAACTAACTGACTTCTCCCTTTCCCTCACTACCATGAGCACTAAAAGTCTCTATGTTCGTAATGAGTTCTGGGGCATACTGTGGGCATACTGTGGGCATACTGTGACTCGGCCTACTCTATTTGTAACCTTCCTGATCGTCAGTGCATCCCGCGAGACAGATAATTGCGACGTGATAATATATAAGGTGACTGTTTGCGACAGTGCCCATAGTTTCGTTCAGATGGTACAGTTCGCCTTTTTAGGGGGTGCAAATGTATACCAGTCATTTGTAGGGGGGAGCAAATGAAATGTACACCGGCTGCGTGGGACGGGGTGCAAATGTATCCTGGATGTTCAGAGTCTCACGAGTTGAAGTCATGTGACAGCTAACTTCGTTTTATGAAAGTAACCTAAACGAAAGCATGAAACGAATGTGGCCATCAAATGGAGAAGATCTATATCCTTTGTAATTTGTAACCGTCTCACTTTTTGGAAACGAGCCTTTCGATGAAAATAGCGCGGAAATATCGCGAGAGCAGGCTGACCGGACTGAAGGACGGGATACAACCGCCCCGCTGAGTAGAGAGCTGGAGTACATTTGCTCCCCCCTGCATATGTCTGGTATACAATTGCACCCCCTAGCGAGCGAACTATACCAGCTGGGCCTTAGCTTTGGGGATCAGCAGCCTCCACTGTTAAAGATCTAAGCTCCCAACAAAAAGCTTTCCGAAGTGTGAAAAAAAATTTACAGAGTCGACCGTGCAAGCACAGTCAACTCTGTCACAGGTGCAGAGTTTTCAGCGCTTCGGGGACCCTTATAAAACCAGAGCACGAGTTTGCCGTGACATAAACAACCCAGACCAGGCATCTGAGAGCCAAGCAGAGATCCTCTGACGTTGCCCAAAGCTAAGCAAATCAGCCCTCACACACCCCAAAGACACTCGCCCAGCCAAGCAGCCAAAGACACACGCCAGGAACAACTTGTCCTTAAGGGTTAAAAGCCATAGGACGTAAAGCAAGCTAATGATGATGATGATGATGATGATGCCGTGACATTATTTGGCTTTTGGTCAGTGAGCGAGACACATCGCTACAGCGTCTAGCGGATGTCGAGTCAGTGCTTTACGATCTTTCTCGTTCAGTGTCAAAACGCAAACTGAGCTGTGAAATCAGGCTGCCCTTGGCTTTTATTGGGGTGTCAGGGATGCTGAAAACTCTGCCACTGTGACAGAGTTGACTGTGCTTGCACGGTCGACTCTGTAAAATGTTTTCACACTTCGGAAAGCTTTTTGGGGGGGAGCTTAGATCTTTAAGGTGTGCTCAGACGACGCAACAGGTGACCCACGCCCTCCGTACGAATTTGGCTCCTGGAGGCCGTAGCGTGGGAGTCGGTCATGCGGCGACATTCCGGACAAATTTCCCCGGCAAACCTTCGCGACAAATTCTGCGGATACTTGTCCACTAGGGGATAACTCTCTCGGATTTGCAGTCGGCAGGGATGAGGGGAGAGGGGAATGCCGGCCAGGGATTACCTCCCTTATCGGAAGCTGCTCGGCTTTGCCGCTGCCCTGCTCGAGATAATCCGCCACCAAACGAATTCAACAATTGGTCCTCTTTCCTCCCAAATCAGTGCACCCGCTACAACCCTATGGTCCCGAAACTGCTCTGGGCGATACCAGTCCGTATCGTCACCCGCGCTCAACTTCTCGGGGAGCGTCGCTGTCTCGCGGTGTTTGCCCGCGGAAGTGGCCTCTGTCGCTTCTCGCTGGGCCGTGTTGTCGCGAGAGTTAGACGAGATTTGCGCGCGATTTGCTCGTGACTTGCTGTCTCTAATTTCTTGATCCCCGACGCGCCACACAAGTTTTGGCGGCGAGCGAGGGAGAAAGGAGGGAGGGGGAGGTGAGAGTGATGGAGGGGGGAGGGAAGGGGGGGGGGAGCTGGGGCAAACTGCAGCACCTGCTGACGAAATGTTTGGTCGCGCTCTCTGTCATGGCTTGGGGATCCGGCACAGTCGATTTGTAGAGCGTTGGACTTTCCATGCTCGGGTCGTGAGTTCGAATCCCGGCTGGGACCAAATATTTGCGCTGGCCTTTACCGCGCTTGCCCCGTCCTTGATTTCACCCATATGTGATGGAAAAGGACGTTAAACCCTTAAAACACCCACCCCAACCTGTCTGGTTCTAGCTTCGCCCCGCAAACAAACAAACAATGAAGGTACCTACCCTGTGTTGCCTTAAACTTGTTTAAACCATGTAACGTGGTAGTGAAATTTGAAGAAATGCAAAAGCAATCAGCTTGGTAGGAGAGACTGGATGGTTGGTTGGTGGGGAGGTTTAACTCCCTTTTTCCTTCACGTAATGAGGACAATAATAATAATAATAATAATAGATACTCATCAGTT
>JACVVK020000327.1:317500-322500 GCA_018292915.2 Batillaria attramentaria | reverse complement strand
GCATTTTTCATAATGACAAACCAAAATTCAAGGATTTTTTCCCCCGAGGCTGCTCTGGGAGCGGGGATAGCCAAAAGGTAGAGCGTTGGACTTTCAGTGCTCGGGTCATGAGTTCGACTGAATCCCAGCTGTGGCCAAATATTTATGCTGACCTTTTTCTCGTTGCCCCGTCCTTGATATCACCCATACGTGGTGGAAAAGGACGTGTAACTCCCAAACACCCACCCCACCCCGGGTGCTGTTCCCATCTGATATTAGATACAATTCAATTTTTACTCATTGATACAATTTTTGTGGATTTCGGTTTGTGTGAAAGAAATGGCTGGTTTGTCAAACAGAAAATGACTCAGAACATACATGCAATAAAAAAAAAAAGCGTGTGAATGTTCATATTTCAGAAGTGTAACTTTACCTAATACATGTTGCAGGTCGTGAGTTCAAATCATAGTTCCGGCTGGGACCTCCTCTCCCCCCCCCCCCCCCAAAAAAAAAAGTAAAATAAATAAAATAAATATTAAAAAAAATATATTTTCAAATAGATAAATAAAAATAAAAAATTAAAAAAAAAACCTTTTCGTTTATTTGTCTTTGGTGTCATTCTTATGTGGTAGAGAAGAAAAAAAAACCCCGTAAAACCCCGAAACAACTAACGATTAAACTACCAGAGAGCAGTCGTTGTCAACACATTGAAATCGTACTAGCACCTGAAAAACTCCCCGCCATCATGACTTACAGCCAACCTTGATGCCGTTCGAGCACCTTGCCTCGACTTCTCCCCTCCACTTGTTTTTGTCATGCTGATCACGCCGGTAAGCCATACCGCACGAGCCACGCGGCGCGCGCAACACCCGGCACGTGCAACCATGGTGGCCTAGCCTACCAGCCCAAGAGCGTTGTGCCCACTGGACGTTTCTTCTGTTAAAGGCGGGTAAATAGGTGTTTAGTTGTTGTTGTTGTTGTTGGGTTTTTTTGTTTGTTTTTGTTTTGTTGTTGGTGTTGTTATTGTTTTTGTTAGTTTGTTGTTGTTGTTTTTGTTGTTTGTTTGTTTGCTTGTTTTTGTGTGTGTGTTTTGTGTGTGTGTGTTTTGTTGTTGGTTTTTTGTTTGTTTGTTTGTTTGTTTGGTTGGTTTTTTTTTTTTTTTTTTTTGGGGGGGGGATGCATGTGCAGAGACTAGGACATAGTCCGAGACTAAGAAGTCTTAACTCAAATCCTGCCAAGTAAGTTTGTGGTTGTGCACCAATGGCCTCATGCCCCCCCCCCCCCCAAAAAAAAAAAAATAATAAATAAATAAATAAACAAATAAATAAAATAAAAAAATCAGTGTCTGTGTGGATTTAAGTTTGGCTTAGTGGGAGTGTTGAACTTTGATTATACTCGTGTTTGCTGCAATACGAGCCGCCAAAGAACCGCTAATGTTGCCTGATTTTCGTATGCAACCAAAAAAGAGTTGTTGTTTTTTTTAAAAGTGGGATACTCGTGAACGGTATAAAATGTGTTAATGTATTAATTAAACTAGTCTCGGACTAACGTCCTAGTTTCTGCTCATGCATAAGCCCCTTGATGCTTCAGTTTGTCCACCACGAGGGTTGATTTCAAGGGCAGGGACACTGGAAGAAAAGCCAACACAATTTTGGATATGTCGATTTTGGCCCCTCCGATCTCGTGCCAGACACTATTCAGGTTGAGTCACTCAACTCCCCCCCCCCCCTTCCCCACCAGACCCCCCCCCCCCAACCCCTCAGCCAGTCAGATTTATTTACAAAACAAATACTCGTTTGACCGAGGATTGATTAAAACTTTCATCACACTTCCGTGACTGACTGCCATGCACGCCAAGTAATCAGGCTGCACAGTTTATAAGCTAATAACCCACAAAGTTATCTAAAAGGACACGGAGATCACGATTTTCTTGAAGTCGTGGCAAAACGATCTATGCATAGCCGCCGATAGCAATATGCATATACTGGACAAAAATAAACAAAATCCTAAAATCAGTTCAATTTTAGGTGTGGAAATGTTTTAAAGAAATTTTAATTTTTAAAGAAACGAAAAACGCCAGTTACAATAAAGTTCACGACGCGGTGGTCGCACGCACTCATGCAGCGGCGTCGTATCTTTACAGCCTAGACAGCTGTGCTGCAGAATCGAGCGAAGACTTAATTTTCCGGCTTATGCTTCTTTTTACTTTCTCGTGTGGCACTTGGTCTCCCATCCCCCCCGTCCTTAAACCCCCCTTTAAATCCTCGATAAGCGCGCGCCAAGCACGCGACACCTCACCTGCCGCTCTCGCTGTATAGTAGTCAAGCAGCATAAGAACCGGACCACTACTTTAGGTGTGTGATTCACGACAGCTCAGGCTGTCCTGTTGTTGTATATTATGTCTTTATCATTCCAGTACTGGGAAATGCGGGCTGCATCACCAATTTTTTTTTTTACTACTTTTTTTTAAAAATCCCTTTCGGGAAATTCGGGCTGCTTCCCTCGGGGGAAGCGCGTCGCCGCGGTGCAGTGCCACCCAATACTGACCTATCCTTTTTTAAAAAAAAAAACAATTTTGCTTGGAGAGGAAAGCCGGATAACCCGGAGAGAAACCCCAGAGGAGCAGCCCGGCAGCCAGGAAAAATCCGGTATCACCTATCACGAGGTCAACCTGGGCGCGAACCCACGTTTCACCGCCATGACATTGGTGACGGCCGTTCAGTATCGCAGCGGCTAAGTCCGACGCGCTACCTATTAGACCACCGCTCACCCCAGACCACCGCTCACCCCGGGCTTACCGGGCAGTTCGGGCTTCACACTTGATATCTTCTGCATGCGTGTCAGTCGGTGTGTATTACACGATGGTCGGCGAGACAGGCAGTGAAAAGGAGTCTGCACGTGAATCTGATTGCCTTGACGAGACGTTACTCTTGAGCTATCAAGAAAGACTCTCCATGCATCCATAATATCATTTTGATAATGATGCAGGTGTTACAAACCCGTATCTGCCTATCTGGACCTTTCACAGGTGGCTTATGCCGCCTTTCTATTACGGGGCTGGCTTATCGTGGCAGATTAAGCCGCACTTGAATTAGGCTTGATTTTCCTGTGAATGCGTGATGCTGCATTTAGATTTGTTACAATAGAAGGGTAGTGGTGGTGGTGGTGGTGGTGGTGGGGGGGTGTGTGTGTGTGTGTGTGTGTGAGAGAGAGAGAGAGAGAGAGGGAACTTTATTTTACAACGGAAGTGATTTCATCAAGATTTGATTATTTTCAATCAGCCGTTGCTACCATAAACTGGTCAGAACTCATTACGAACATAACGTACCGCACACGGGGATTCCCCGTTCTTGCAGTTCTCTGCCTACCCCCGCATTCTCTCTTTTCATTATTTTTTATGTCATCAAGTCATTTTATTTTCCCCCAATTCTCTAAGTGCATTGTGTGGTAGCGTGAAACGTCATTCTTGCTGAACAGTCTGTCCTGTGTGCTTGGGCGTGCTTGAGCTGGGACTCCCGCAAAACTTACTTGGCGCGAATTGAGTTCAAGATCGACTTAATCGAACGTGCAGGCGCACTGACACAAGCAAAGCCGTCCCCATAACAAAGTGGCTGTTTACACAGTAACTCGGGTTCGATCCGTGTTTATCTCGACTCGTTTTGGACTCGGATCAACAGCGTTTACATTACAATCTCTGCAATACTAACGCTGACAATGACGTAGGAAAGCTTACGTCATCATGCCCGCCGTCCATGCCTTGACGAAAGCATCGTAATACTACCATAACGCCAGCTGAGAGAAAAAGAACGGAGAAAGGAGTGACGCACCACCTGGCGCAGTCTGGCGACGAGTGGCCAAAGGAGGTGGCCTAATAAATGATCTATACTGGCAAGGAGGCGCCGCAATAAACTATACATGAAGGGGGAATATGTGCATAAATAAGTCCTTAGCTCGCACAGTTGCCCCTCCTAAGTCCCACACTGGCGATCGATGGCTTTAAGAGCGTGAAGATATGTCGGGCGGTTGGTTTTGACGCCGGTAACTGCTGGTTGGTTATTGAAGTGACGGGCTGTGCTGTGATTTTGGGGTGTATTATTTCATTATTTTAGTTTTGTTTTCTGAGTAGGCTGTTTACACTTGGCAATTTTACCGGGTTGATGCATCTACATTTAAAGAGCTAAGCTCCCAACAAAAAGCCTTCCAAAGTGTGAAAAAAAATTACAGAGTCGACCGTGCAAGCACAGTCAACTCTGTCGCGGTTGCAGAGTTTTCAGCGTCCCTGAAACCCCAATAAAAGCCAAGGGCAGCCTGATTTCACAGCTCACAGTTTGCGTTTTGACACTGAGCGAGAAAGACTGACCGTGCAGCACTCAACGTCCGTTAGACGCTGTAGCGATGTGTCTCGCTCACTGACAAAAAGCCAAATAATGTCACGGCAAACTCGTGCTCTGGTTTTATAAGGGTCCCCGAAGCGCTGAAACTCTACAACTCTGACAAAGTTGCCTGGAGGAGTCGCAGTTTTAACTGAAACGCAATATTTGCGGCTTTTTGCTGAGATTGCAGACCTTTAACCAACACGGGTTAAAGAGCGACCCGGGTTCAACACTGCTACGGGCTAACACGCATTTCAGATCTAAACATGCAGCTGGCGTTAGGATTTGATGCTTTCGTCAAGGCATGGCGGCGATCATGACGTAAGGGTTTCCTACGTCATTGTCAGGGTTAGTATTGCAGAGAATGTGTGTGTGTGTGTGTGTGTGTGTGTGTGTGTGTGTGTGTGTGTGTGTGTGTGTGTGTGTGTGCTCTGCGTGAGGGCACGTGAAAAGCATTGTCTTGACATGTGAATGTGAACGATATTTTCATGAAGAAATACCGCTCTGCGCTTTGCTTATGCCAATGCCCCGGCCGGCGCCATTTTCTGTAAACTCTCTCTCTCTCTCTCTCTCACACACACACACACACACACACACACACACACACACACACACACACACACACACACACACACGGGGGTGGGGGGG
>JACVVK020000327.1:290000-312500 GCA_018292915.2 Batillaria attramentaria | reverse complement strand
GGGCCAAAAATTTGTGCTGGCTTTTCCATCGTTTCCCCGTCTTTGTTATCAGCCTTACGTGGTGGAAAAGGACGTTAAACTCCCAAACACCCACCCGCCCACTCCTCTTCTTGATTTTGATGCACAGGTTCAGGGTGACAGTTGCCGCCAAACAACTGGCACACACCATCCTTAACACAGCCGTTTGAAGCGAGCGCCGGACCCTTAACACTTGGCTCAAGGGTCGACCCAGATGCATCTGTCTTGCTCAACACGCCAGCTCTTCGCCCGAGCGCCAATCAGCAGCAAATAGTCGGATTATGCACCAGTTAGATCCACTGGCAGATAATCAGGGAGGGATGCTCCTGTTTCAGACCAAGCCGGCGCGTGAACTCACGGTTGGTCCACCACCGGTTAGCAGTTGTTAGGGAGGGAGGTGTTCGCATCGAGATGTATCCAAAAGAAATCCAAAACTGTAGAACTTTAACTGGCATTTCCTTCTATCGTTGTATGAGACGTGTGTGACCTAAGCCCAAAACCTTAGAATGTAGACCCCCCCCCCAAAAAACAAACAAACAAAAACAAACAAACAAACCCACATTTTTTAAGTAAACAACAACAACAAATGACAGGATGACGAAAGGGTAGGTGTTGAAGAGTGGTATACATACTCAGAAGGTTGGGCTTGTAGAGGTTGGGGGCGGAAGTGTGTGTGTGTGTGTGGGCGGGGGGGGGGGGGGGGGGGACCGGGGTGCTTAATCAGAAGGTTGGGCTTGTAGTGACAGGGGGTGTGGAGGTGGTGTCTATAAGAGTTTATCTATGAAGAACGCAAACGTTTCAGAAACAGTGCACATTACGGCACGGCTGTTGCAAGCTGATTGTAGACACGCACACTCAAATGAACCACACACGTTCACTCACACACTGAACATGTCAAACATCAGCACAAGCTGCCGGGTTTTCGACATTAATAACTCCAAGACTGACGGCAAAGAACATTAATTTTTACGACCATCACTTCTCACCGAATCTCCTGCAGCTAAACCGCCATGAATCAACAGGTGCTGCAAGATCTCACTGTCGCGCAAGAAGGGCTGTTAAAGGACTGTCAAAGTGGAACTCAGAAATCTAATACATATGCAGGATTATCCCCTTTGCACATGTGGGGGCTTACTGAACAAGGTCATACGGACTGGAAAGAGCAGTCCTGATATAAGGAACTTAATCCTATTAGAAGGCCCGTGAAACATACATTACTGACAAATGCTGTCTGTCCGTCTGTCTGCCTGCCTGCCTGCCTGCCTGTCTGTCTGTCTGTCTGTCTCTCTCTCTCAAAAAGGGGAGCCGGGATGGTCGAATGGTAGAGCTTTGGACTTCTAATGCTCGGGTCGTGAGTTCGATCCCGGCTGGGGCCAAATATTTGTGCTGGCTTTTTCATCGTTGCCCCTTCTTTGATATCACCCTATGTGGTGGAAAAGGACGTTAAACCCCCAAACACCCACCCACCCTCTCTCTCTCTCTCTCAAAAAAAAAAAAAAAAAAAACCAAACAAACCCAAATAACAAAAAACAACGATCAACAAACAAAAACACACATACCGTCCGGGACTCTCAGGTTATTGAAACCTGCTCTTGATCGTACCTCTAAATCAAGAAAAACACTACGAGATGCTCAGCTGATTTATGGGACGTATCAGTAGAACAACCACTGTTTATTTTTATTGGAACACGTGTCTACACATGATCCAGACGAAGACGACGTTTATTTAACTTGGCGAATGAATTGTTGAGCTTGAAGGATCCCATCTGGATCACATTACAAATAATATTCGATTTAATTATAGAGGCTGGTCTCTCTCTCTCTCTCTATCTCTCTCTCCGTTGTGTCCGAAAAGTGCTGAGCACAGTACATTTCAGTTCATCCTGTTTCAGAGATCATTATTGCCTGCATGAGTTGTCCCCCGTGAATATACAGAACCACAGCATGCATGCATTTTTCGGGGCAACTTTGTGCTCTGCCACGAATAATGCGTGCTTGTTACGGCACGGGGGACACCTCAGGCAGGCAATAATCTCTGAAACAGGATGAAAATGTACTGTGCTGGTGAATGCGACAGAACTCACCGCTTCTGCGCACACTGTGAAATACCACGTTGTCTACAAAGTTGTTCAGAACTGCCCACTTTCCTTGTCACCGAGTATTTTTGGTTTTTTCCTTCTTGGGTATCACTTGTCTCGGAGCAGGTCTCGGCTAACCGATTTCGGGTCAGTGCAGAGGGTAAGCGTAGTGAAGCCCGATGGTACAGAGTTACACCCCCCCCCTCCCCCCTCAACACACACACACACACTTCGCCATATCACCCAGAACACCCACCATTGATATGTTCTCTTCTCCTTTCTTCTCTTCTTCCTGCCTGCCCCCCCCCCCCTTTTTTTTTCCTACGTCTTTTCGTTTCATTTCATTTTTCACACCAATTTCTCCACCATGCATGTATCAGTATGTAACTTGGCTCAGATGAGATGAGCACGCGTATAAGGTTTGACTTGTTGTGCTCTGTTACAATGCTATGTACTGTTTGCCGGCGATTCTTGCATGAATAAAAATGTGTATGCTTGTAAAAAAAAAAATGCCCAAAACAACGATAACAAATGTCTTTATTAATTATAAAATAAATAATAAAATAAAATAATAAATTTTAAAAAAAGGTTTCAACCTGAACACCCACCTTCGGTGAATCATCGTAGATCTAAGCGATTGACTGAACTCCCGTCTTCCCCCTTGCTTCGCCGCTGTGATGTAGCCTGCACTTTGCATTGCCAACTCTACTCTTCTAGCTCGATTTGTGAGTGCAAGTCAGCGCCGATCAGTCAGTAACTGGTCACTTTATTACCTCATTCGTTCTGGGCAGCATTTCTCCAAACTGTCTACAGGCAGAAATGAGGATGTCAGGGGCGGCTTTTGTGAGGAAGGCGGACGAAGATTTATACACACCATCTGTGATAGTTATTTCCAAGTTGTTTCGTGATCGGAGATAGAGTGTATGGCAGTGTGTGTCAAGATCTGATCATGGAGAGGGATGTTATAAGTGTGTGTGTGTGTGTGTGTGTGTGTGTGTGTGTGTGTGTGTGTGTGTGTGTGTGTGTGTGTGTGTGTGTGTGTGTGTGAAGTCAGAAGGACTTTCAGACGAGTACGGTGATATCAGGAAAATGATTGTACAATACACAGATGCACAATACAAGAACACACTGATAGGACACCATTATGAATCAATTGTGATGACTTGAACTGTCAGTGTATGAAAACTTCTAAATCCGTCTACTGATCTGTTTTGGGCTGCCTCACAACATCCAGATGTCGTGGAAACGCGCATGCACGCACACACACACACACACACACACACACACACACACACACACACACACACACACACACACACACACACACACACACACACACACTGTTGAACAGACATTTTGGCTTGGCGTCCCGGCCTCAGCATTTCATTGAAATATTATTAAATTCCGTTCACCCTCAGAAACTCAGGCAAAAACATAAATAAATAAAATAAAATAAAACTTGTAAAGACGCACCCAGCCTCTGCTGACCTCTCACACACACGCAACGATCATTATCTCCCTTTGCAGGGGGGACAACCGGGCAACACGTGCAACGGGGGATGAAAGACAACCGACCAGCATCCATCACGCGCCTGAGTGGTCGCCCTTGATGAAGCGACGACTAAAGGAGACAAGATGCGGTCTGTGGCACCAGGGGGCAGTGCACTCGCTTGGAACTCCTCCCCATCATTCATACCGGACAGTCTGGTAACGGCATGACGTCATTACTATTACGCTGATGACCTGTTGCTGATGACTCTATCACGAAGTCGTCTGAGGAACAAAGGTTGATTAGCCTGCGCCGCTTGTGCGATGTTACATTGATCACTCGGACAAGGTAACACTTTGCTGGTGATCTAGCGATTCCGGCAAACAGCACGCGCCGACTGACAAAAAGTCAACTGAGTTTCTTGAGTTTCCTGCGTAGACCAACGAGTAAAAGTCGGGATGACCTTTGCGATGTTTTAATCTTAGCCCCGGCTAGCAGCAGCGGGATCAGTTTTAGTGTAAACGCTGGCCGGCCATGTGCGATTTCTCTAGCGGGGAGGGCTGGGTGGTTTTGTAATCTTTTGCAGCGCGTACCACAGGCCCATTTAAATCGATTGTTGGGACAGTTTGCGAATACACAACAAGGATCTGGCCGGGGAGGGCTAGTGTGATCCTTGTCCCGCTATGAAATTTTTGCGTCTCTCCTCTCATCTCTGCTACAGTTGATAATCACTACGCACATGTATAGGTCGATCCGTCTCACATTCGTGCACTGCGAGCGTGACTCGTAACTTGGCAGCCGAAACCTCTCCTCTGAAACACGCGAAGCAACCGAACTAAATAGGGGTGTTCGGTTTTACCGGTTTTCCGGTTAAAATCGGTCCGAGTTTCTCACGGTTCGGTAAACCGGTTTGGCCTTAAAAAACCGGAAAACCGCGGTTTTTCTAAGGGACATCACTCGTCGTTTTTTAGCCCGTTACAAGACACCCTCCTCTTCCCCCTCCTTATCATCATCATGTTGTTGTTGTTGTTGGCTGAACAGGGAAACCGGGGTGGCCGAATGGTAGAGAGTTGGACTTCCAACTTTCGGGTCGTGAGTTCAAATCCCGGCTAGGGCCAAATATTTGTGCTGGCTTTTTCATCGTTGCCTCGTCTTTGACATCATCCGTATGTGGTGGAAAAGGACGTTAAACTCCCGAACAAATTGTTGGCTGAACATTTCCAACGCAGGGGTACAGGAAGCCGGAGTACTAGGAGACCCCCCTCCTTTCCCCCCTTCCATCTCTTGGGGAAACGTTAGAAACAATAGATGACGTATACATAGCCGGTTAACCGGTTTTAAACCTCGGTTTTCTATTGGAAAAACCGGTTAAAACCCGGTTTGAGAAATCGTACCGGTTCCACCCTCTAGAACTAAAGCCACAGCCGCCGAGACTAAATTGTGGTGACGTCACAGTCGAAGCGAGCTGTGTGCTAGCGATTTACAACTGACCTGTGTGCTTTTCTACGGTGCCGGTAGACAGGCTATATTCTGGGTACGAATTCATGGGCAACAGGACAACGAGGTCAGTTCACTTCACTTCACTTCAGGCAAAGCCAGCCGACGCCACCAGGGAAAAAGCTATCAAAACTCATAAACTGGGTAATGCTGCAATACAGATAAAGCATATCTATGTAGATATAGCAAATTAAGGAAGTCACTGCTGCCCCCCCCCCCCCCCCCCCAAAAAAAAAAGCCCTATTTATATACATATGTGTCTCTTTCCCGTTACACAGCATTGGATGGTCACCGTATTACCTATTATTGTGTATGTGTTTCTTCTTTGTTTATTTACTTCTATCTTAATGACTTACTTAGGGATGTATTGGATACAAGTTTGTTTGTTTGTTTGTTTTGTTTGTTTTTTGGGGTTTTGTTGTTGTTGTTGTTGTTTGTTTTATTCTTTCTTTCCTGTCTTTTTGGCTCCCTTGTGTAACAAAGGGAGTCTGTGTAATAACCCTCCGTCGTCTCTGTGTGTGTGTGTGTGTGTGTGTGTGTGTGTGTGTGTGTGTGTGTGTGTGTGTGTGTGTGTGTGTGTGTGTCCGTCTGTGTGTCCGCAGTAAACCTTAACATTGGCATTTTCTCAGAGTCTACAAACAGCAGAGGCACCAAACTTGGCATGCTGATAGACAGCCATAAGACCTTTCAAAATATTTCATTTTGAATGACCTTGTCTATGATTCTGTATACTGTATTGTGGTGTGTAGTGTGTATTGTATTGTCTATCCTTGTAAAATAAAAAATGTGTCAAAACAACGAAAATGTCTGTATCGAGTAAAAAAAATGTAAAGGAATATTAAACATGAAGGGAAAATGATGCATAAGAAGCAGCTGGGTTTTTCCTACTTGCCGCGACCTTGCACCTTGAACCGTGATCGAACTCGCAATACACAGGGACTCAGTCCACATCCTCACACCACTTTGACGCGAAACAATGTCTGTATTGCGATACTCCTATGTATGACAAAAGTGACGTACACTACGACCATAGACAGACAGACAAACATTTCTTCACCAGGTCCTCCTGACTGTCCGTTGGTTTGTTTGGATCACTTTGTTTTAAGGGGCGAATACCCCAAAACATTACCATCACCACCAACAACGACAACAACGACAACAACAACGATAACAATAACGATAACGACAACGACGACAACAACAACGACAACGACACCGACGACAATAAAAACAACAACAACAAGAGCAAACTGTTTAGAAATAACGCTTTGAAAAGGGAACGGATGAAGAGGGGTTTCAATTTTCTTTCTTAATGAGACAACTTGGGAGCCGAGATAAACAAGTCGCTACACAGCGTTGGACTGTCAATGCTATGGTTACGAGTTCGATTCCTGGCAGGGGACAAAAGCAAAATGGGCCGGATTTTTCCCGCGACTAGTCGCGATCGAACTCATGACCCGCAAACACACACACACACACACACACACACACACACACACACACACACACACACACACACACCACCTTGCGGAAGAATAAATTATACAATCTGCCCTGCACCTGAGAACCTTGGCGGCAGGTTCCACAACATTAAACTCGCATATTATTTGCATTTTCTTATGACGTGCCCCCAAGGTCTTATTGACAGCAGCGGCCGGTCGAAAAATTAATATCCTCAGCATAATTACGAAGGAGTCTCGCGCGTCACAGCCGTGATGGATGCGTCTTCAATTTGTCATTAAGGGGTATCGGTCTTCTACCTGCCGATCGATGGTGCAACGTTAAATCTCCGATTAATTAGTCGTACTTACCTGAGAAGCAGGTGGAGAGGCTTTAAAGGGCAGTAAGAACACAGGACAGACACGTAAGCTGCACCTGTGTTAGTGGGGGTGGGGGAGGAGGGGGGGGGGTTGACAGGAGACTGGGCAAGGAGTTCGGAGACGGGAGTCTATGACAAGAGAGGTTTTAACCGTCTGAAGGACCGGGAGGTTGAAGGAGAAAGAGAAGGCGTAGGAGAAGGATGAGGAGGTGGAAGAGAAGAAAGAGAGGGCAAAGAAGGAGAAGGAGAAAAATTCAAGGAAGAAGGATGAGAAGATAAAGAAGGAAGAAGGAGGAGAAGATGAAGTAGAAAAAGAAAGCGGAAGAGGAGAAGAAAGAGGAGGAGAAGGAAGAAGAAGGAAAAGAAGGAGGAGAAGGGGAAGGAAAAGAGGAGGAAGACCTAGCAGAAGAAAGTAGAAGAGGAAAGGAGAAGAAGAAAAAATACGAAAGAAAAATGTCGAGAGGGTGGGTGAGGGTGGGGGGATGGCGGAGGGTGAGGGGTGGGGGGTTGTGGGAGCAGACTGACAGACTGACTGACTGACTGACAAAATAACTGACCAACTTTCTGAAGCAGCTTACAGAATATAGTTTTGTTTTTGTTGTTGTTGTTTTTTTTGTTTTTACTAACGTTATACACATGCACTTCACAAAATCCACTCCCACCTTTAAGAATGAATACTCTCTCTCTCTCTCTCTCTAAAAAACAAAAAAGCAACAATCATCAACAACAACAACAAAAACACACATACCGTCTGGGACTCTCAGGTCATTGAAACCTGCTCTTTGTCGTACCACTAACTGAAGAAAAACACTACGAGATGCTCGATTGATTTATGGGACGTATCAGTAGAGCAACCACTGTTTATTTTCGTTGGAACACGTGTCTACACATGATCCAGACAAAGACGACGTTTATTTAACTTGGCGAATGAATTGTTGAACTTGAAGGATCCCATCTGGATCACATTACAAATAATAGATGTAATTATAGAGGCCGGTGTCCATGTGTTCTTTAAAATAATCGTCTTGCCTTAATTAAAACTTTGCAGTGTACAAATATAGCAAGGAATAGGAGGAGAAGTATAGGAGAATAAGAAGAAGAAAAAGAAGAAGTACATGTACAAGAAGAAGAAGATGAAGTAGAAGAAGAAGATGATGAAGTAGAAGAAGAAGATGGTGAAGCGGTAGAAGAAATAGAAGAAGAAGAAGAAGAAAAGAAGAAGTACAACAAGAAGAAGATGAAGCAGAAGAAGAAGAAGATGTGAAGCAGTAGAAGAAATAGAAGAAGAAGAAGTAGTACAAGGAGAAGAAGAAAAAGAAGCAGCACAAGAAGATGAAGAAGAAGAAGAGATGAAGCAGTAGAAGAAATAGAAGAAGAAGAAGAAGAAGTAGTACAAGGAGAAGAAGAAAAAGAAGCAGTACAACAAGAAGAAGATGAAGTAGAAGAAGAAGAGATGAAGCAGTAGAAGAAGTACTGAGAAGAAGAAGTCGAAGACGAAGAAGAAAAAGAGGAAGTACTGACAACAAGAAGATGAAGTAGAAGAAGAAGATGACGAAGAATGGAAGAATTAGAAGAAGATGAAGAAGAAGAAGAGATGAAGCAGTAGAAGAAATAGAAGAAGAAGAAGTAGTACAGGAGAAGAAGAAAAAGAAGCAGTACAAGATGATGAAGTAGAAGAAGAAGAGATGAAGCAGTAGAAGAAGTAGAAGAAGAAGAAGAAGAAGTAGTACAGGAGAAGAAGAAAAAGAAGCAGTACAACAAGAAGAAGATGAAGTAGAAGAAGAAGAGATGAAGCAGTAGAAGAAGTACTGAGAAGAAGAAGTCGAAGACGAAGAAGAAAAAGAGGAAGTACTGACAACAAGAAGATGAAGTAGAAGAAGAAGATGACGAAGCATGGAAGAATTAGAAGAAGATGAAGCAGAAGAAGAAGAGATGAAGCAGTAGAAGAAATAGAAGAACACAGAAGTAGTACAGGAGAAGAAGAAAAAAGAAGCAGTACAACAAGAAGAAGTTGAAGCAGAAGAAGAAGAAGATGTGAAGCAGTAGAAGAAATAGAAGAAGAAGAAGAAGAAGAAGTAGTACAAGGAGATGAAGAAAAAGAAGCAGTACAACAAGACGAAGATGAAGCAGAAGAAGAAGAAGATATGAAGCATTAGAAGAGATAGAAGAAGAAGAAGAAGAAGAAGAAGAAGTAGTACAAGGAGATTAAGAAAAAGAAGCAGTACAACAAGAAGAAGATGAAGCAGAAGAAGAAGAAGATGTGAAGCAGTAGAAGAAATAGAAGAAGAAGAAGTAGCACAAGGAGAAGAAGAAAAAGAAGCAGTACAACAAGAAGAAGATGAAGTAGAAGAAGAAGAAGAGATGAAGCAGTAGAAGAAATAGAAGAAGAAGAAGTAGCACAAGGAGAAGAAGAAAAAGAAGAAGTACAACAAGAAGAAGATGAAGTAGAAGAAGAAGAAGAGATGAAGCAGTAGAAGAAATAGAAGAAGAAGAAGAAGTAGTACAAGGAGAAGAAGAAAAAGAAGCAGTACAACAAGAAGAAGATGAAGTAGAAGAAGAAGAGATGAAGCAGTAGAAGAAGTACTGAGAAGAAGAAGTCGAAGACGAAGAAGAAAAAGAGGAAGTACTGACAACAAGAAGATGAAGTAGAAGAAGAAGATGACGAAGCATGGAAGAATTAGAAGAAGATGAAGCAGAAGAAGAAGAAGAGATGAAGCAGTAGAAGAAATAGAAGAACAAGAAGTAGTACAGGAGAAGAAGAAAAAGAAGCAGTACAACAAGAAGAAGTTGAAGCAGAAGAAGAAGAAGATGTGAAGCAGTAGAAGAGATAGAAGAAGAAGAAGAAGAAGTAGTACAAGGAGAAGAAGAAAAAGAAGCAGTACAACAAGAAGAAGATGAAGTAGAAGAAGAAGAAGAGATGAAGCAGTAGAAGAAATAGAAGAAGAAGAAGAAGTAGTACAAGGAGAAGAAGAAAAAGAAGCAGTACAACAAGAAGAAGATGAAGCAGAAGAAGAAGAGATGAAGCAGTAGAAGAAGTAGAAGGAGAAGTCGACGACGAAGAAGAAAAAGAGGAAGTACTGACAACAAGAAGATGAAGTAGAAGAAGAAGATGACGAAGCATGGAAGAATTAGAAGAAGATGAAGCAGAAGAAGAAGAAGAGATGAAGCAGTAGAAGAAATAGAAGAACAAGAAGTAGTACAGGAGAAGAAGAAAAAGAAGCAGTACAACAAGAAGAAGTTGAAGCAGAAGAAGAAGAAGATGTGAAGCAGTAGAAGAAATAGAAGAAGAAGAAGAAGAAGAAGTAGTACAAGGAGATGAAGAAAAAGAAGCAGTACAACAAGACGAAGATGAAGCAGAAGAAGAAGAGATGAAGCAGTAGAAGAAGTAGAAGGAGAAGTCGACGACGAAGAAGAAAAAGAGGAAGTACTGACAACAAGAAGATGAAGTAGAAGAAGAAGATGATGAAGCTTGGAAGAATTAGAAGAAGAAAGAAAAAGAAGCAGCACAAGAAGAAGAAGATGAAGTAGAAGAAGAGGAAGAAGAAGCAGTAGAAGAAGAAGAAGAAGAAACAAAACAAGAAGAAGATGAAGTAGAAGGGAAAAAAAGACGAAGTACAACAAGAAGAAGATGAAGTAGAAAAAGAAGAGGATGGAGCAGTAAAAGAAGTAGAATAATAAGAAGAAGAAGAAGCAAAAAAAAGAGGAAGTACAACAAGAAGAAGATCATGAAATAGAAAAAAGAGGAAGTAGAACAAGAAAACGATGAAGCAGAAGAAAAAGAAGAAGTACAAGAAGAAGAAGATGAAGAAGTAGAAGACGAAGAAAAGAAGAAATACAACAAAAAGAAGATGAAGTAGAAGATAACGAACTTTGGAGTGTAAAAAAAAAATCGTAGAGAACAGGATGAGGGGGTGAAGAAGAAGAAGTACAAGAAGAAGAAGATGAAGTAGAAAAAGAAAGAAGACGCAGCAGAAGAAGAAGAAGGAGAAGGAGGAGGAGGAGGGTGAGGAGGAGAAGGAAGAAAAGAAGGCCGAAAAAGAAGAAGAAGACTAAAAACATGAACAAGAAGAAGAAGGTAAAGAACTCAGGAAAAAAAGAGGAACAGGAAGAAGAAGCAGAAGAAGAAGGAAAAGGAGAAGAAATAGATGGAGAAGAAGAAGAGGAAGAAGAATGTCTGGAAAACGCGGGGAAGGGTGAGGAAGGGGTTGTCTGAGAAACAAAAGACCATTAAATTACGTAACGTAGCACAATAACTGAATATACAGGGGAGGAACCGGTAACGAACGCACGACCGAACTGAGTAAGTGAGAACTAACCAACTAACTGATTCACCCACTAACTAAGCAACTTTACTAGCTAACGAAGGAACGGACGGTCAAATGCGCGTACGAACGAACGAACTTTAGTTTGGTTTAAACATTTTTTTTTTTAATGGAAGAATCGCCGTCGAACAGTAAATAGCATTAAACTGTAAGAAAGCACAAGTAAAACCTGATGTACGTGCGCATCTAAGTCAGTTTACATACAAGCATGGCGGAGAAATTGGCGTGAAAAAAAAATTGAATTGAAATCTAAAGACGTTGGGGGGGGGGGGGGGGGGGGACAGGAAGAAGAGAGGAAAGGAGAAAAGAACATGTCAAACGTTACTGTAGTAGACACGCAGTAGCGAGCGTGAGCTAGTGGTGGCAACGGCCCTTCCGCGTGGACACATCGTAAAGTATAGAAATTTAACTTTATTTTACAACGGGAGAAAAAAAAAAAAAAAAACATTGCCATAAGGAGGGTGGGTGGGTGTTTGGGGGTTTAACGTCCTTTTCCACCACATACGGGTGATATCAAAGACGGGGCAACGATGAAAAAGCCAGCATAAATGTTTGGCTCAAGCCGGGATACGAACTCACAACCCGAGCATTAGAAGTCCAACGCTCTACCATTCGGCCACCCCGGCTCCCCTAGCGGCCACAAGGAAGAAACAAAAGAAGAAGAAGAAGATTTTAAAGGCCGTGCCGGAACGCGTTGGGTGGCATTCCAGGCGTACCATTCTCATAAAAAAGAATCCACAAAGTTTAAACTAATAACATAAAAAGTAAATCTCGAGTTATATTGGCCCCCTTTTCATGTAACAGCCAGCAACAGACGTTTCTTGTCCCATATAGTTGGCAGTCTAGCAACCTTTTGTAGAATATAACGAGGCACACTTACTTACCTGGAGCGTGATTCATGGATGAATAGCGTGCGCCATGGTATGATGATATATCAATAATAACATGAGTTCAAGTGAAGCAGGCGGCACCACGATTCACGGTAATGAACATTTTTAATTGCCTACCGTAATTTTATGAAGCCATGATGGCACTCTTGCGTGTTCCGCCTTGCTTTTTCTGGGCTGTTTATATTGGGTTCGGTGTTGTTTGTGTTTCCTAGGTGATCTGCATATGGAGTGTCGTGAGTATACTCTGTGCGTGCGTGCGTGGGTGCGTGCATGCGTGTGTGTGTGTGTGTGTGTGTGTGTGTGTGTGTGTGTGTGTGTGTGTGTGTGTGTGTGTGTGTGTGTGTGTGTGTGTGGCAGAGGTGGAACTGATCATGTTTCCTGTCGGTTTATTGGTTTTGTTGCGTGAGTGATATTTGACTATTTTTATTTTTTTGGCTCAAGCCGCTGAACCCCTGGTTCTGAAACATTAACGACATACATCAGTGTATATCGCCGGCGAATGACGGTCTGTGTGTAGGTGTTAATTTTTCATATCGTGACCGGAAACACATCTATTTGCGGGGCGGTCGGCGGTGGTGTCAGTAGTGGTTACGACTACTGCCATCACTGAGTGCAAAAGGTTGCGGTTCGAACCACGCGTTTGTAATGTATTGATGACGGGCAGTGTGGGAGAATGCGTGTGATTCATGTGAGCATGTGTGTTGGATTTAGTTTGAGGTAATTTTACTCGTGTAATTCCGATGAACCCGCCACCCATATCCGGGCAATGCTATTATTATTAAAAGTCTGAGTCACTCAACCTTCCCCCCCTCCCTCCCTCCCCCTGCCCCCCCCCCCCCCCCCCCCCCCCCCCCCACGCCGAGTCCTTTTACCTTCTTCCACTTCTACATGCTACGTAATTTATGAAGCAAACAAAATCGTTTGTTCAGGTTCTGTGGGAGTGTTGGTTTCATCTTGAAAGTAAAACAGTAGACAGACTAGCAGCACTTCGTGAGTCTTCCACTTCCCAGCATCCCTTGCGCTGCACACGTCACTGCCGCCCCCGGACTGACCCATGACTCCTCAACAGCTGTTGGCTTCGGTAATGAAGTTAGCTCCCTTGGCTGCACAGAGATCGTTGATCGCGTTACCTCCCCTTTGGTGGAGCCGGTTGATCTGGTTATTTCCCTTTGACGAGCGGCTGATGATTTGATTGGGCAAAGTGCGGGGCGAAACATCCAATTAACGGGGAGGTAATCTAGCAACAGCTGACCGTGAGATCGCCTCCCCCTTCTTTTGCGTAAGCAGTTTACTGGAGACTGCTTTCCTTGGATCAAGTGCTTGGCGGAAGGGGAAAGATTTACCTACCATGTCTAACGTCGTCTGCAAGACTGAAGGGCGTAAGCGTTTTTTCAAACCCATCTCGCTTAGTCCCTCTTTCCGGGTGATGGTAAGTTTCCTCCCGCACCTTCTTTTCTGTTGTGAAGTAGTCGACAGCACACCCCCCCCCCCCCAACTCACCCCACCTCTATCCCCCCCCCACACACACACACCTCTCTGAAGACCCTTCTCTCAGTTGTTTGAAATCCAATCGTGCTTTCCTTATGCCATGCAGCATGAAGACCTCATCTCCCTCATTTTGTATAATGCGGAATTAGTATACCGGCACGCTCCGAGCGAATACGGTTGTCGAACTTTGCAGTAAGAGAGGTTACCGCCGCCAGGTGGAACACCTGCGCGTTTACGATGCGCGCGAATCTGGTGTTCTTGTGAATGCGCTGTTCAGTGTTGAGCGGTGGGGAGCTACAGGTGTTTCGGGAGTACCGGAGACTGTTTTTAACGGGGGGAGGGACAGCGAATAATGGAATGGACGACGAGCAGGAAGATTTGAATACCCGGCCTTCCTCATCACTGTATGCAAGAATACAACGGTTATCAGAACTGTAAAGAAGCGCCAGCGTGTTAGAAATAAGAGTGATTGGACCAAAAGGCTCAAACCACACTTAGAGGACAATAGAGCAAAACAGATTTACTCCCAATATTTGTCTAAAGAGTCTCAGTCACGGGACAAACTGGCAAACACAGAACCACGTATTCGAAGTCTTTGAGTCTGAATCGGCAATTTGAGTCTAAATTGTGTTAGTGTGTTTGTTGAGTTATTTTAACCGGCCATAGGCTCTCATTTCACTCATGTGCATGGTATGCTTTTTACTTCCTGATAGTTATTTTATTTTATTTTATTTTATTTTATTTTATTTTATTTTATTTTATTTTATTTTATTTTGACAGCCCTAACTCTTCGCCAGCTCCACTGTGCAAAATTCCTCCCAGGTCATGGGTGGAATCCATGGAGGGCTCGGAAGTTGAGACAATTTTTTTATGATGATGATGAGGATGATGGTATGATTGTGCTATGGAGGTCCTTTCCGGCAAACACATACCGCCTACCCTCGAGCGCACAGGTGCAGTCGCAAACGCAACTGATGTCTCTATATATGAAACCTTAACGATAGCCACAACACTCCACAGATTCAGTTGAGTTTAGAGCATGCAGAACAATCTATAGTTCATTCTAAAATTCGACACATACATTTTCGTAATCAGTAGACATGGTATGCCTTACCTCCGATCTTAAAAAAAAAAATAAAAAAATGTCCTAGAACTACACTATCCGTCTAAAGGGTAACACGACATTCCGCTAACACCCACCCACCCTGTAACTGTCCTCTGTAGGTCAGAGGGTGCGCTTCTCCCGCTAAAACGACATTAAAAATGAAGTGAAAGCCGAACAGGTCGTAAAAAGGATCTTTATAAACCTTTATAACGGGCACTTCCATTCCCGTGTCTCAATGGGCCCCACGCCGCATGCACCTGTCTTTTCCCGTGTTGCCCCGGGTGGCGGGTACCTCTTGGCTATGAATAACTCCCACCCGGGCTACTAACAACAATAACGACAGCACCCTTGTAACGCGACAACGGTTGGACCTTAGTGAAAACCGCTCAGAGGTCCTGCCCCTTGCAGGTTAAAAATGGGAAAGAGAGAGAGAGAGAGAGAGCAGAACTTTTTTTTTTTTTTTTTTTTACAAGGATAAAAGAATAGGTGCGCAGACCTTTTTTTAGATCTTGTCCTTGTTAAACTACAAATACTAAACTTGGAAAACTGCAACTATATCTTAAAACACACACACACACACACACACACACACACACACACACACACACACACACACACACACACACACACACACACACACACACACACAACTAGCGTAGATATACATAAACAAGAAAAGCATTACATCAATGAATGTGTCAAATGCTAAATAAAGAGAGAAAGAGAGAGAGAGAGAGAGAGAGAGAGAGATAGAGAGAGCTGAATTTTATTGAATTCAATAAACTTTATTTTGCAAGGATAAAGATTATAGGCTGACGCAGCCTTTTTGTCCTTGTTAACATCAAAACTGACGTGAAGGAAAGACCAACATAAACAGTAGCCTGAACTGATTAAGAAACGCACAGAGAGAGAGAGAGAGGGGGGGGGGGAGAGGAGGAGTGGAGGGGGGGGGGGGCTGGTGGATCGAGAAAAAAAAAAAAAAAAACGGTGCAAAAGTTTGAAAAGAAAAGAGGTTGAATTTTCCTGACGAGTGCGGAAGAAATCTGATGCTGGACAAGGGGACGCTACCCCGTTACCTGAGTGACGTTTGGTTAAAAAAAATAAATTGACGAGCTCATTGTGTCCCTTGGTGAAGTAGCTACGCTTAGCTGCCGTGCTGGAGACGGTAAGTTGCAGGGAGTTTATGAATGTGCATGCTGCAAAGCCCGACGTAGGTTACCTTAGGCAAAATTTCGTCTGTGCAGAGGAGAAGAATTAGTAGATTTAGACTCAGACAGAGTTCATTGCTTTTTAGGTCTCATATGTCTCACAAGTTGCTTGAATATACACCGGATGGATGAAATAATACACAAATGTTACATCATGTAACATATCAAACATCGCGAGAAGGATCCCATTTTCTTCAGTCAGGTCAAACAACTGAACACGAACCCGTGTAAGCACAAAAAGCAGACTGCACACAAAACCAACCAACCTGCAGGGAGCAACACAGGTCTACATTAATTTTGTAGTTGACAAAACAGGTTCAACCTTAGAAATACCCACATATCTACCTACGCATTCTCAGCAATCTACATGGGTGCCTCAGCTGGTTGAAGGTTAATGATTCGTATTCAGACAGGGTCCGGCTTAAAGCCCTAAAAACTCACTCACTCACTCCGACAGGGTCCAAATTTGTACATGCACACACCTCCCCCCCCCCCTGAACCCCCACCCCATCCCCCCCCCCAAAAAAAAACCCCCAAAAAACAAAAAAAAACAACAACCAAACAAACAAACAAAACAAAACACACACACAAAAACAAACAAACAAAAACAAAAAACCCAAAATAAAACAAAACAACAACAACAACAAAACAAAAAATCCGCCGTCTTCAAAATCGCCCTCGCCGTTGACACTGAGGAGACGCTGAACTTCAAAACAGTCACCAACCCACCTGCACATCCTTAGCCGCGAATTGGGGAGCCGGGGTGGCCGGATGGTAGAGCTTTGGACTTCTAATGCTCGGGTCGTGAGTTCGTATCCCGGCTGGGGCCAAGTATTTGTGCTGGCTTTTTCATCGTTGCCCTGTCTTTGGTATCACCCGTATGTGGTGGAAAAGGACGACAAACCCCCCAAACACCCACTCACCCTTAGTTGCGAATTAGTCTTTGTGGCTTCCGCGGCCAAAACCTCACTCACCCACCTACCTACCCATCCGCCCTCTTTCTCAGTAACCTACAGTACCCGGGTAGCAGCACCTTGGCGTCGCACACTGAATCAAGAGCAGGTGCAACTCCCCTCGCTTACAAAACACGCGCACACCCCGCCCTGCCCTCTTTCTCCCCTGCGCGTGCTTGACCGGACAGAGGAGACATCCATAACGGCGTGGTTGTCTGATAGCTAGGTTAAACACTGCCCGACCTCAACACTCTCATAAATTATCCGCTATGACGAAAATAAATTCTAAAGGTAGACACATCGCTGTCTTTATACGGCTTGTCGATTTTAACACAGACACTCGCTGCCTTTATACGGCTTGTCGATTTTAACACAGACACCTGACACCAGTATCAATTTCCGATATGAGCTTTTTGACAGCGGCTTGTCTCAGCTCTAGAGTGAGATCAGATCAGCGGGCGGGACACAAAAGAGGGACCTGCGAGTACCAGACACGGTTGAAAATCGACACTAATGCTGTCAAGACCATTTTGTGGCTTTTAGCCCCGTGGCTCTGGAATCGCAGGGAAAATATGCTGGCGGTTCCAGCTCTCATTCGAACGGGTGTCGAAGAGCGAACAAAGAAGACCCGCGGAGCTTTTCAGGGCGTTTTGAAAGCACAGGTGGTTTGGAGGACAGAAGCCCGCGCCCCTAGACGACACGATCACTCGAGCACAGGTAGAGGAATTTCACTGGGTCGTGCACCTAGAGCTGCGGAGCAGGTGCAAGGGGTAGCCAATCATCGAAACACGGTGAACGGTTCAGTTTGTCAACTTTTTTAGCAGACGGAGAGGTGCCGCAAAGCCTCGGTCGATACGTTGTAGCTTAGTGTATACGTGACCAGGCCATGCGACACTGTGTCGCTTCTGAGATCTATGAACCCTAAAACAATAAATCTATAAAAAATGAAATTAATAGTTTAATATCTGCAGAGCCGTAGCACAGCTCCTAAAAGCGCTCCGGCCATAAAAAATAAATAAAAAGGTACGGATCAGTAATACGTCTCAGTCGGCGCTTACGCAGTTTGCAGTTTGCAGTTTGCCTTGAGAGTTATAGTCTTCTGAATGTCAGTCAGTCAGTCAGTGACAATTTGTCGATTAACGCTGCCGATATGCGATCATAGTCTAAGTCAAGCCCCCTCCTCATGAAGACGAGTTTGGGGGGGGGGGGGTTGCCAAAAAGTGGTCCGGCCTTTGGGGCTGCTACGGCCCTGATCTGGAGACGACACATGTCCTTTCTCAGATAAATGACTACGGAAATTTAATTTCATCATGACCACTAGGCAACATTTTGTTAATGTGAGTGTTGCTGTTTCTTTCGTTGGAAAAACAGAAAGAACAATTATGGGACTCCGACAATACCTGGCTTTCAGCCGCTCGATTTTTCACGTGATATTTTGACACCGGCATCTGTCTGTCTCCAGCGTCTCTGTCTCTCTCGCTTTGGTAACACTGAGTTTTTGTAAACACTGAAATTGTGCGTATTAACTGACTGACTGATGTCCTTTTCAACATTTAATGTGTGTTCAGATCTTCCAGTGGACAAAATATGTAAATGAAATAACTTGAAAAGTTCTGAGCTCTCCTGTGTCTGTCTGTCTGTCTGTCTCTCTCTCTCTCTCTCTCTCTCTCTCTCTCTCTCTCTCTCCTGTTTCCTGTTTACAGTTTACTGTTTTAGTGCGTCTTATTAGAATCAAATTGACGTCAGAACTCTTTAATTTGAATTGTCCTTCATCGGAAATTCCGCCGGATGCCAGAAAAACTGCGCCGGAAAGACGACCAAAATTTGGCTAAACCTCACTGAGCCTCATCAAGTTACGTCTCTCTCTCTCTCTCCCTCCCTCTCTCTCTCTCTCTCTCTCTTTTCCCGCCAGATGATCATTGCCACCGGAGGCATAATCATACGCGCACTCATCCAGCCGGAACAGACTCCTTTTCCCGCCATTAACTTCTTAATATGGAGCAGGTGCACGTGCGTCTAGACGGCACGTGAACCAACAAGCGGGTCAACATGGCGACACCAAAGGGTGACTACTTCCCCGTGGTGTTTCCGGTGATCTCCCTTGATCCACGAAATGTTACTTCACGTTGAACACATGTTTTTACTGCTCCCGTGATGCGGTTTCCAGGGGATACCGGATGCAGATGGTGGAGTTTTCATATCCAGAACAGGAAACTCTGGAAAAAGTGAAACGGTTAACAGGAAGGGGAAAAATTGCTCCGAGCACTGACAGAATCAGTTTCCACTGGTATAACGTTAACAGCCGCGTCGACTGTTTAGTGTATGCTTAATCGGTATTCCACTCACCTAAAACAAAACAAATTTCTGTAAATGCGAGAACAGGCTTCCCGGCAGTATGTGCTTAAAAATAAAACCGGATTCCAGCTAAGTAGTAAGAATCAGCAAGATGGCTGCACTCGCTGACAAGTTAAAATCAGAGTCATCAGTACCCGGAAACTGTGTATATATAGGCTAGTGCACATGTATCATACCTGTGGTGGTGAAATTGCCCAATAATTCCAAGTCAGTGAATAATACAGGTACGTGTATTTGTCAATGTGGATTACAGAACTGACTCGTCAGAGACGTCTGCCACTGTCAAAGACACGAGGGTCGGGTGGATGGGTGGGGTGGGTGGGTGTTTGGGGGTCAGTTTAACGTCCTTTCCCACCACATACGGGTGATATCAAAGATGGGGCAACGATGAAAATGCCAGCACAAATATTTGGCCCCAGCCAGGATTCGAACTCACGACCCGAGCATTGCAAGCCAACGCTCTACCATTCCGGCCACCATCCGTCCCGGCTCCCCGTCAAAGACACGAGAGACGAAGTCTGCTCAGTATAAATCATTCAGTCCAATGGTAAAGTCAACTACCAACTTTCCAAACAGTTCAACAATTTATTGATTTTTCGGGTCGCTTCGCCATTGAAATTACCTGCGTCCACGCGGGCGGGCTGTTGCCACCACCACTCACAGTGAAGTTAATATGCTCCTTCTTCTTTCCTGCCTTTTTTCTTCCTGCTGTCTTCTTCTTCTTAGTTTTCCCTCTCTCTTTTTTTTTTATGTGTTTACATCTCAGTCCAGTCAGTTTTTACTCGCCAGTTTCTCCGCCATGTTTTTTGTTAATTGGTTTAGATGAGCACGTATATAAGTTTTACTTGTTGTGCTCTTTTCAACGTAATACTGTTTACTGCTTGACGGTGATCCGGCTTCAATGAATCAAAATGTTTAAACCAACTACCAAAAGCGTTCTGTCAATAATTCTGATCACACCACTTAGCAGTTATCTCACTGTTGTTATCGATTCCTCGTCAGCGTTTTCTAACAAACCAGTTATCGTTGCAGGAAATGAAGAGGGAGTCTTTGCCGGGACTGACTGGATATAAGAAATCAGTACTATACTTTAGGAAGGAAAACCGACTGTGTGCACTTTATGGACAACCCAAGGTGCGTCGGGCGCTTGACAACATTACAGAAGGAGCTGAGTCAACCCACACGATTATTCCAGCCCGCAATCCAACACAGATCACGCAGAAGCGCACACAGAGAAGCTTCCGCGAAGCCTGGATGTAGGTGGAGCTTACACTGCCCTGTCAGGGGCGGGGCTTCCAGGGAAGGGGGGCAGGGCCCAAAGCATGCAGACAAGCGCGCCTTGACAGGTGGAAAGAACGGCGCCAGCATCAAGACTACAAGACAACTGAAGACGCTAGCAGGGCAGGTGTTGGCTTCTTCAGTGTAGGCCACCGTCATAAGGTGAAAGGCCGAAGTGCTTATAAAATCCACGGCGCTTAAGCCCTTTTGCCAAATGGTTATAGAGATGCTCTGTTGCTGCTGCTACTGCTGCTACTGCTGCTACTGCTGCTGCTGCTGCTGGCAACCCGTGAACGGCCCATTGTGAAGTTGATGCTGTTGTTTGACACCCACAGACTTCTTTCAGAGAAGGTTTTTTCCCCCCCTGACGACTGACAGTGTATCATTCTAAACACGCATTACGCGTATTGTCTTCTATTGACTGAAAGAGTTGGGGAAGGCCGCCAGGACTGACTTGAGAAAATGAGGAGAAATGTGGCGGGAAATTGGATAATACTGATTGTGGTTTTGGGGGGAGGGGCCGGCGTTGAAGGCGGATGGGGAGTACATGTATTTTACAGAGAGAGACAAAGGGGGAGGGGAGGAGGGGGAGAGAGAGAGAACACTGACTGTGACTGCCATTTCCATCAAAGCCGGACTGGCGGAAAACCTTTTTTTTTTAACCACCGTTAAAGGCCCGTGCTAATGCTACCATTTTTATGTAATAACATATAAATAAAACATAAATAATATATAAATACTTAAGGGGCGCCCTCTCTCTCGCGGGAGCCCAGGGCGCCTTACAATGAACACACACTCACTCACCCAGAAACACACGCCGCAACACGCCTCCACACATACATATACATGTAACTACAAACACATCATGTGCAGCATCATACACGGGCTGCCCCTGGCTTACACACACACACACACACACACACACTGACACACACACACGACCAGCAAGATGATGATGTGGCAACAGTTATTGGTTGAAGTGATCATTTTGACATCTTCTTCTTCCTTTTTCGGCTTCAGCTACTTGTCATCACCATTACCTCTGTCGGTTGGAATAGGAGGCAAAACAGGGCCCACACGAAGATAAAAATCTAAATTGCCTACTCTAAAATGATTTCTTTTACTCGACACCGTCGGAATGCACGAGACAAACTGATGGAAATTTATGACCGCCAAAGTGCAAGTCGTCACGGTGTTGGGGAGAATTTGCCGCTGCCCCCAGGCGATGCATGTCACGCTCTGCACATGCGCATCGAAGACATCATCATCCACGCCACCTGGCGGCGCCCATCGTTTACAGCCCGTTCCATCACGTTCCATGACTCCCTTGGGGACACACGGACGAGTTGCTCCCCTTGCTCTGGGGACCTTGGGACCGCTAGAAGTTCCGCGGAAGCCAGACCGAAGGTGTTAAGGGGAAATAATCGGGGTTGACGAACCAATTAACTCATTATCCCCCCATTACCAAAATCAAGTGTGCAAAACGGTTTGGTCACGGTCTAGTGGCAGCAAGGGGAACGGACTGATAACTGGCCGATTTGGAGAGAAAATATACAGCCTGTGACACTGGGATAGTTCTAGAATTGTGCCAGAATGTGACACTAACGTGTGTTTCAGTTATGTTTATGTCCCGTTGAAATATCCCGTTTATCTAATTCTACGTCTTGGTGTCGAAAGGAATGAGCAGTGTTCTTGAGGAAATTGCAACAAGGTCGCACCACCGTAACGTGGCTGCTATAGATTTGGGTTTTTTTTTTGGGAAGCGAAGGTTTTCAAGACGTCAAGGCTAACAGCTTTTCATTTACCTACTGATCAGTGATAATGCAATGCACAGGATCAGTCACTGAGAACCAGAATGCTGAGAGAAGGGCGATAACAATGACAATGACAGTGAAAATGACAATGAAAGTGAAAATAACTTTTTTTTTTTTTTTTGCTGCCCCAACTCTTTGCCAGTTCTAGTGGTGTTCCTCCCAGGTCATGGGTGGAATCCACGGAAG
>JACVVK020000327.1:270000-285000 GCA_018292915.2 Batillaria attramentaria | reverse complement strand
ACGTAAAAGGCCACGAGGAGGTCACTAACTGTATTACTTCTCCTTCTTCAACAAAAGAGAAACTTCAGTGACACAAGTTGAAATGGTCACTATAGTGAGCAACAGATTTCGAAATGTCGTATGAGCCGAAGCTGTTGACCATAGTTCGTTTGACCAGAAACAAACAAACAAACAAACAAACAACAACAACAACAACGAAGAAGCCCCCAAAATGTACAACACTGACCATTCCAGCGTCATAGTAACAAAATGCATGTTGAAGGACGGAAAAGGACTGAGAATGAGACTTTACCGAGCAGTCTCGGAGATCTGGGCCCGTATGTAAAAGTCGAGGCTAATTTAACCCACATCTACGGGCCTAACCCACACTAGTACAAAAGAAACCCCAAAACAAAATTAAACAAAAAAAGGAAGAGAAGAAAGAAAGACAAAAATCCTTCTTTAACGGCATAGGCACCTTGCTGGAATGGACCCGCTTCCTGATTTAAAACAAAACAAACAAACATAAAAAAACAAAAAAACTTTAACCGTCGCTAGAGCTAGTTTAGTTCGAGGTTAGACTCTAACCTGGGGCTAAAAGCCCTAACCTCGACTAGTACATACTGGCCCTGAAAGTAGGTCTGCGGTGGGTAAAGTGGGGTCGGGGGTAGATGGGGGTGGGGTTGGCGCGGGGGGGGGGGGGGTGTTACTGGAGTGCTGCCTTGTAGGAGTCTCGCTCAGTACACGCGGAAAATCGTTCAGCTCTTACTACACCGGCAGCATGCAAATTGGTGCGCGTGCAAGACCTGGCACAGTAGGAGGGGGAGTTGACGAGGGGACCACAGGTGTGAACGCAAAGTTTCCTCCTCCTCCTCCCCCCCCTCCACCCCTTTCCCCTACCCCCACGTCCCCCTCTCCCCCCCCCCATCTCCCTGAAACTGACGAGACAAGCTCGTGCTGCACGTGCTAGTATTTGTGTTGCCATGGTTCCGCTACGCCTGAGCTGCGCATGCCCGCTGGGGGTAAGCGCTCAAAGGCTCAGGTTCAAATCTTTTTCCCAGAAGAGGATGAACAACTGAACTTCGGATTGTCCTGAAAAACTGAGAATTTCTTTCATCGTATGTTTCGGGACTAGGAAAGGATATTTGCAGTCTCAATACGCATGGCGGGCGTACAACAATCGTGTGGATTAAAAAAAAAAATATCGAAAGCGCTTAATCAGTTCATCAGAATCAGTCACTTGCGTCACAATATAGCAGCACCAGGAACCATTGTGATGACTCTGGTTAGCGTATATGTTGTTCTAGAACGACCGGCCCCCGTAGTGTAGTGGTTAGCACTTCGGACCATGGACCGGGAGACCCGGGTTCGAGTCCCAGCCGATGCAAGTGGGATTTTTTCCTACCTAGGTCGGCTCCTACTCAGAGCGGGTGTGCTATGGGCCCAGTAGGGGAGGCTGTTGCCACACAGCCGAGATTCACCCACTTCACGGGTGCGACTTTGGGGGTGCTTCCCTTGGTATGACATGTCTTATGATGTGCATGATTACACGGCCGGGACCGCAGTCCCAAACCACACGGACCTCCATAGCATCATCTTACCATCATCCTCATCTCCATCATCATGCATAATAAAATTGCCCCAACTTCCGACCCCTCCGTGGATTCCACCCTTTACCTGGAAGGACCACCACTGGAGCTGGCAAAGAGTTGCGGCAGAAGAAAAAAAAGTTGTTCTAGAAGTGTACCGCGTACTGAGCAGTTATTTGGTTGCACCATGATGACCATCTAGAAGGCCGCTGATTGGTAGATATTTTTTACAAGAATTTTCGAGTCCCAGTCTTTTTAGGACTGGGCCGTGGGCTCAACTTACTTACTTATTTAGGCCCCTGGCTCCCTGTGGAGAATAGGCCATCGACAACCCTTCGCCATCGCACTCTGTTCTGGGCTATTCTTGCCACTCCAGTCCAGTTGGTCCCCTGCTTATATAGCTCTGCCTCAGTGTCCCGCCTCCAGCTGTTGCGAGGCCGACCTCTCTTCCTTTTCCCCTGCGGGTTCCATGTCAGGGCTTGGCGTGTGGTGCTGGATGCTGGCTTCCTGGGGGTGTGTCCAATCCAGGCCCAATTCCTCCGCAGGATCTGCTTGGCCACTGGTTCCTGCCCCGCTTGCTCCCACAGCTCTTCGTTCCGGATCTTCTCTGGCCGTCGGATGTTGAAGATGCCGTGGGCTCACAGAAAGTCGTATTTCTCTAATAGCAGACGCCACAAAGTCACGAAAACGGTCGTGATAGTCTAATGAAACATCCTGTTGTCTCGCAAACAGCCTTAGAGCTTCGAAAGTGGCAGTCTTCCCTCTGAGGGAAATTACGGGGGTGGGTGGGTGGGTGTTTGGGGGTTTAACGTAAAATGCAATAAATGTTTAAAATAAATGCAATTCTAAATTCCGAAATTGAAGTAGCTGAGCTGATCCTTCGCACCACGTGATTGTAATGTGTTTATATGTCCAGTGTGTGAGAGAATGCGCGTGATTCACGTGCATTACGAACATATAGACTTTAATCATATGATAATCACGTAAGACTTTCTAAGAATTTTGGATTTTGGTCAGTTTTCTCGCCTGTGTACTGGCCCGATTTGCTGTTGTTATGAAGAACAAGAATCACAGAGAGAAGGCAACTTTATTAATCCAGTAAATGGGAAATTTGTTTGTACAGGTTATCGATCAGCAGGAAGTAACAAATAATAACAATCAATTCTGTGCAGATCAAAAGCAATAATGAATACTTAGCAAACAATGCACTGCATTATAGCAAACACAATATACGCACGTAAACACACAGTCTCCATCCACACCCACACCCACACACCATACAACACATTCAGTGGCATTGCGACTGGTTTCGCTTGATTGATTTTTATGGTGTCATGCTTCATTTTGCTCTCTGTGTTTGTCATGTTTTGCCTTGATTTTGATCGGTGTGTGTGTGTGTGTGTGTGTGTGTGTGTGTGTGTGTGTGTGTGTGTGTGTGTGTGTGTGTGTGTACGCCCGCTTGACTGATTGCATGCGTGTGTCCTTCTCTCAGTCGTCATTTGATATATATGAGCTTTGTCGCGCTGATCACTACGCAGCCTGAACAAATGTTGTTTTGTAAACCAACCGTTTGCTTGTCTAGCTGTTCTCCGTATCATGAGCGCACCGCCAGTATCAGTCGAGTATTACATACATGTACATGTACCAGCTAGAGACACAGGGACGAGACACAGGGAGATACGCTTGTCGTACCAGGAACGAACGAACACTAGCTGGCACTCGTGCACTTTAAGTGCACCAGCGAATTGAATTTCGCTCTCCTGTCACTTCACTTCGAGATTTCGGGATGGGGTGGGATGGGTGTTTGGGGATTTCACGTCCTTTTCCACCACATACGGGTGATATCAAAGACGGGGCAGCGATGAAAAAGCCAGCACAAATATTTGGCCCCAGCCGGGATACGAACTCACGAGCCGAGCATTAGAAGTCCAACGCTCTACCGCGTTAGAGATTTAGGGAACGGAACAAAATGATTAAAATAATGAGAATACTATTATTATTAACATTATAATTATCATTTTTTTGTGTTTCATTCGTTGGTAGACTACACACACACACACACACACACACACACACACACACACACACACACACACACACACACACACACACACACACACAGAGACCAATTACAATGTTGACCTAACCCACCAGCTCCGGAGGCAACAACAGACAATCCTCTTCAGACCGAGGACTGGCCACTGCAGACTCAGTACTGAGCCACCTCAGCCTACTCAAGATTGTCCACACTGACGAATGTCCATGTGACACTGGATCCCAGATCCCAGAACACATCCTTCAGCACTGTCAGTCCTGCCCATGATGCTCTATTGACGACGTCAAACCTGGCCTGAGGGCGCATGACCTGGGCCCGCATGTAAAAGTCGAGGTTAGGGATTTTGGCCCATGGTTAGAGTCTAACCTCGAACTAAACTAGCTCTAAGGTTAAATTTTCTGGGGGGGGGGGGGGGGGGGTTGTTTAACCAGGAAACGGGTCCATTCCACCATGGTGCCTAATCCGTTAGATAAGGACCTTTCTTCGCTTCCTTTTTTAAAATATAATTTTGTTTAGGGGTTTCTTTTGTCAGTCCTAGTCTGGGCTAGACCCGTAGCCGTGGGTTAAATTAACCTCGAGTTTTACATGCGGGCCCTGGAAAAGACCACGGGATTCGTCATGGCGACCGGGCTGTAGATCTGACGCAAGCAGTCAAATCGACCACAGAAGAAGAAGACGAAAACCAGTTACAGCAAAAAAGCGAAACGAAACGAAACACATTTTTGCGTTGTCGCTGCTAAATGTCTCTACAGTTCTTGTGTCACGAAACACTAGTTAAACACTACTGATAGCCTGGAGGTCCAGTGAAAGGGGGGGGGGGGGGAACCCATGTCAGTCATGTCTGCATTCCTTCTTGTCCGGCTAAGAATAACACTGCGGACAAATAAATAATGTTCCGCTGCCCACTGCACCGAGCCTTTGACACCGAGATTTTTGACCGCCGCGCCTTCCCCTCCCACCAGGGGGAGCCACTTTACGCTAATTTAGCACGTGATTTGTGTGACTAGCCCTGTGAGAATACTTGGTTGTTTTTCCGGCCAGATCCAGTGTCTGTGACATAGGCGGAAAGAGGGATGGAGCGGCATCAGTCGACTGAGCTTTCAGACAAAGGTGCCTCTCAGGAAAACAATGGGTTTTTCCCTATTTATTTCAAGAAACGAATACTAGAGATCATTTGTGTGTGTGTGTGCATAGGCCATTACAAGGATATTACGGACGTACATGCACTGCTAATGAGTAATGAAACGGCCACGATTCAGTTTGTAAAGCTGTCTTCAGTCAGTGAGACTCAGTCACAGATGTATCATTCTATATCCATCCTCATTCACACTTGACATTGAAGTCTCCAACCTGTCATTGCCAGTGTTGTGCTACTCATGATTATCCAATATCTCTTTAAAATCGTGAACGTGAAGACACGGATAGAACCTGATTGGCCAATATAAAGCTTTCTCTTTCCAATTCCACCGCCTCCCCCCTCGCCCCCCCCCCCCCTCCCCCCAAAAAAAAATCAAAAAAAAAATCAGTAAATGAATAAATAAAATAAAATGAAATAAAATAGGACGGAGGGGGGGGGGGGGGGGGGTAGGTAGGCCGGTACTAATTGTTTTAAACTATCTCCTTTTGCTTTTTCATTGGCATTATTTTACTCTTCTTCTCGAAAGTCAAATACTGTTCTTTCTAGCTGCCCAGTTGAGACAGCCTAGGGTGAGAGGAAGTAACTATGCGACAACTACAAACGTGAGGTCCTTTGCACTGACCGCTTAAAAAAAAAATCCACAACCTCAACGCAAAAAAAATCTTAGGACGCCGCGATAAATATAAAATTGGCCGGGACAGCGGAAACAGACATTTTTTGTACATTTTTTTTTTTTTTGGGGGGGGGGGGAAACTTACTACCGAAACAGCGCGGACACAAACGAGCACTGAAACGAACCGACCAAACTTCTGGTCACACTAAACGTCGGCCTGGTCTGCTCTCCAAACCGTCAACCAGCATTGAGGTGCGTGTATTCATTGCATCTCTACATTGCTTCCAACAAGTGTTAAGCCATAAAAATACCACATTATCTTCTGCCCTCCTGGTAAAAAGCTCGTGCTTGATAAACGACCCACAGACTGAGTGGTTAACTTCGGCAAAAAAATTCCCCAGAAGCAAATAACCGGATTACTAGTGCCGAGCTCCTGAAGCGCTCGGCCGTTTCCCCAAAACACAAGAGGCGGTCAATCAAGACGGCGGAGGGTGTGTGGGTGTTTTGGGAGTTTAACGTCCTTTTCTACCACGTGAGGCTGATATCAAAGACGGGGCAACGAGGAAAAGGCCAGCATAAATATTTGGCCCCAGCCCGGATTCGAACCGGCTCACGACCCGAGCATTGACAGTCCAACGCTCTATCATTCGGCAATCCCGGCTCCCTCAAGACGGCGGACTAATGGACCTTTTTGGAGGTATAGCTCAGCTCAGGTCTTCAGCTGACTCAAGTGTTCTTCGTTTTCCAAGTATTCGAACAACGACACATGGGCAGCGGTCGTTTTCGCACCAAGGAGCCATCCTTAGGAACACTCGGTCTTCCAAAAAATATAAGGCATCTAGATTCGATCCCCAGTTTTAAAACTGCAGTCAAAACACACTTGTTCGCAGTTCAGCAGCTGTAATGAGGGATTGACAGAACTCTGTGTGTGTGTCTGTGTGTGTGTGTGTGTGTGTGTGTGTGTGTGTGTGTGTGTGTGTGTGTGTGTGTGTGTGTGTGCGTGCGTGCGTGCGTGCGTGCACGCGTGCGTGCGTGCGTGCGTGCATGCGTGCGTGCGTGCGTGCGTGCGTGCGTGCGTGCGTGCGTGCGTGCGTGCGTGTGTGTGTGTGTGTGTGTGTGTGCCACAATTGCTGTGTCTTTTATTGTTCTCTGTGGCATTACTTCCATGCCATTCTATTTCATTTTATTTTTCTTAACTTGTAATGCGCTTAAAGCTCGCCGAGTATGAGCGCTATATAAGTATTCATCATCATCAATATTATCATTATTAATTTTATTTGATATAATGGGCATGTACACGTTCTTACATTGTAGGAGCATGTGAGCTAAAGTCTTTTTAGCTGGTTGATAAATGACCCGTATCTTTAATCACGGACGAACCGGAGTGGTTCCGGTGCCACTCAGTTAAATTTTGAAAATTCCATGGAAACACTCAGTGCTACAGTTTACTGGATTTTGCTTTGTCGGTGTGAAAAACCGCTTTTTCAGTCGTTTATCCACACACACGCAGCAACAACAACAACATCAACATCATTAACAACAACAACAACAACAACATCATCATCAACATCATTAACAACAACAACATCATCATCAACATCATTAACCGCAACAACAACAACAACAACATCAACATCATTAACAACAACAACAACAACAACAAACGTGATTACATTGTAAAGATGTGTACGTGCTCATATTTCAAACACGTTGTTTTACCTCAGGGAAAAAATTGAAAAATCGTAGTAGCACCGGAAACACAATCTCCACCCCGCAATTTTGACTAGCCCCCGTGGAAAGGAATGCAATTTTCGTGCATATTCGCCATTTATCTTACGACAAGCAGTCTTTATCCTTCTTCAAACTACAGATTGTTTTCGCCGGATTGGTGTTTCATTGTAGGCTATGCTGTTATTGTTGTTGAATGATAGTGGCACCAAAAACAAAAACTACCCCGCACTTTTGACTAGCCCCCGTGGAAAGGAAGGCAAATTTGGTGCATGTTCACTCAAGCGTTGCGGCGGAATCTCAGAGTGGCATTGTTAGGAGACGGAGATGGATTGGTGCACCTTACTAAGTATTTTATCTGGTGACAAGGACATAAAATTGGCAGGTCCAAGCTGTGAAAATATTCACCATTCATCTTACGAAAGGCAGCCTTTATTTCGCTGTCACGAGCTACAGATTGGTGGTTTGATGTCGCTTTTGCTGTTGCTGTTGTCGTTCTCGTTATCGATGGTGTGTGTGTGTGTGTGTGTGTGTGTGTGTGTGTGTGTGTGTGTGTGTGTGTGTGTGTGTGTGTGTGTGTGTGTGTGTGTGTGTGTGTGTGTGTGTGTGCGTGCGTGCGTGTGTGTGTGTGTGTGTGTGTGTGTGTGTGTGTGTGTGTGTGTGTGTGTGTGTGTGTGTCAGTGTGTGTGTGTGTGTGTGCGTGCGTGCGTGTGTGTGTGTGTGTGTGTGTGTGTGTGTGTGTGTGTGTGTGTGTGTGTGTGTGTGTGTGTGTGTGTGTGTTTTCATCTTTTCAGAAAATACGCTTTACAACACCCTTTTTTATTTATAATTATTATTATCGCCATTATTATCATTATTATTGACACTAAATCACTAAATACACACATTAACATATCTCTCTCCTCTTTCTCTCTATTACACACACACACACACACACACACACACACACACACACACACACACACACACACACACACACACACACACACACACACACACACACATAACTGACAAAAACTATCTTGGAAGACAAAGAATTTAATGAAATGAATTGAATTATGCTTCCGTAAATCTCATCAGTTGATTAATTTATACATGTACAAGAGCCGGAGCACAGTAAATAAATATATACGACCATCTCAACTTCTTTCGGAAAAAAAGAACAATGAAGTTATCGTGAGCATGTGCAACGTATGTGTTGAATAGGACTTTGTTGACAGTGGTCAATGAAATGAAGCCTTAGCGACTGAATATTAACTGTCTCTACGATTTGGGCCAATCACAACGTCAGATGAATTTCAAAATAAAGGAAGTTGTTCCCATCACCTTTAGTTTCACTGATTCCGAGTGATTATACATAAATACAATTATACACGCACGTACACTGTGTATCTTGATCCCTACTTAGGAATGAAATCGGTTTTACTGTCAGTTCATGACGGAAAAGGATATTTGAAAAGTGTATTTTATGATTCAACAAAAAATGAACGAGACCGGCTGTGGCCCCAAATAGTGATAAAATGAAACTGATAACGGAAGACAATGCATCAAATTGAAGTACTAGCATATACACTTTTCCTAACTGTACAGCGACCAGGGGGTGGAATTCAAAATACTTGTGAGAAACTTTCACATGTACGACTTGCTACGCTGGTTTATGACAACTTTGACTTAGTAAACAATGCTCACGTTTAAACAGACATCTACTTTAGTGCAGATAGCAGACACATTAAATTTTCTTGGAAAAATCATTTCAAGTTTAAGCATTCTGCTCGTATCCAGTAAGGCACCGTGTGATAGACGTTAGTAGGCACTTAAAAAAATCCTTTTCCCTCCTTTTTACACACAATATGCTGAAATCATCAGTTAAAGCGCCATTTTACATTACTGTACTCAACCACTAAATCAGTTTGAATAGCTCCTTCAAAGGTACAGGAACAAATGGACCAGCAAATAAATACAACATGAAAAGAGTCTCGTTTTCACACTTGTTATATCTTGTGATTCTGTCCCTAAAAATGGTGCGTCAGTTAGCGAAACCCGTCAATGTGACGAGCACCGAATTATCCACAGTCAATCAGTATCCAAGAACGGATGGATGTTTAGGAGTTTTACGTCCTTTTCCACCACGTGTGGGTGATAGCAAAGACGGGGAAACGAGAAAAAGGCCAGCACAAATATTTGGCCCCCGCCGGGATTCGAACTCACGACCCGAGCATTGAGAGTCCAACACTTTACCATTCGGCTATCCCGGCTCCCCTCAATCAGTATCCAAACGCACTCAAAGCAAGGTGAAGTTGGTCACCCTTATAGGCATTGCAGCTGATATGGATTTGTGTATGTTTGTATTTTGGCAGGTAGGTAAGAGATTCCATTTTCCACCACACATTAAGAAAGATGCCTGAAGACGGGACTGACAACGTTGACGAGGAAATCGCCTGCACAAACACTGGGCTCCTGGCCAGGCAACAGAAACTCAAGCTCCGTGCATTGACAGTCAACCGCTGTACAAGCTCGGCAATCCCTGACCGGCCACTTCACAGATAGATAGTCTCATTTACACAGTCATATACTGTTAGACTGAGCGTGAACAGTCATCGCTGCAGAGCCACACAGCTGGACTCCCTGTGTTTCACCAGCAGCGACATCCTGGAGAACGTCTTGGAGCATGCCCGACAACAGTACTTCTTGACGTCAGAGTGGGTCTGGAGGTGCGCGCGCAGGTTGGAGCGGTCGGCGAAGGCGCGAGCGCAGTGCGGGCACGTGAAGGGCTTCTCGCCAGTGTGAGTGCGGACGTGGCCCTGCAGCAGCCAGGGTCTGGAGAAGGCCTTGCCGCACACCGTGCACTTGCAGGGCAGCGTGTGGGTCCGGATGTGCATCTTGAGGGCGCCCAGGGACGAGTAGCTCTTATCGCAGAACTTGCACCTGAAGTCCTTCTTCACCTGCGCCGAGCAGTGGAACTGCTTGTGCTTGGACAGCCCACCGAATGTGGAGTAGCTCTTCCCGCACGCCTCGCAGTTGTAGCGGGGCGCCTGCTGGGGTTGGGGATTGTGATGAGGAGGAGGGGCGTTTGGGGGCGCCAGGACACCCCTAGGAACGCCCTGACCAGGCTGAAGCTGCTGCTGCTGCACCTGGTGGGCGGCACCCAGGTGATGACCAGCTCTCAGCCAGGAGAACCAGGCGGCCAGGTTACCGTTCATCGGCTGACCTAGTCCAGGCCCAGGCATCATCATCCTTGACCCGGAAGCGTTCACATGACCTTGACCTATGTTCACATGACCTTGACCTATGTTCAGTCTGTTGCCGCACGCTCTGAAGGCCGAGCTCTGGCGTCTCAACATGGATATAGCGTCGAGAGACGTCGGCGCGGGCCTACCGTTGAAGGCCACATGTTTGTTAGAGGCGGTTCTAAAGGCTGTCTGAATCTGTGGTGGTTGTAGTGAATGAGGCACCTTCACCACAGAAGCTGCTGGGGAGTTCTTTGCGGCTTCACCGACGAGCCACGGCCGGACGATAGGACGGAAAGCACTCCTCACCTTCGTGACGTTTTCGCCTGTGTTCGGGGATGTCTTGCTCACCTTTCCGCGTTGTGCGAATCCATCGGCAGCGGTGGCTGCAGAAACCAAATCTGACCCTGTACTGTTGTGGTCAGAATCACTAGAGCTCTCCTCGCTCATTCCCTCGATGCAGTCAGGCTTCTCATCAGCCTCGTAAACTTCCTTACAGTTCCTCAGCGTTCGCGTCACATTGTCCTCAGCTTCGTCCACTACAATGAGATCATCTTCTTGGTCTTCGCCGCTCTCTGCGTCATTTCCGGAAGAGGAATCCTCAGCGTCCACCATGATGTTCTCAACGTTCGTTGGACTTTCGCTGATCACTGATGTCACGTGACGTGCTGATTCGCGCTGCGCATGCGCGAGAACGTCGAACGGCGGAAGTGGTGCTACAGGAATGGAGCGGGTGGTGTTGTGGTCACTGCAAGGGGATGTCGAGGGTGAAGGTTTTTCTAAGATGGCGTCGATGCTGTGACGAAGCGGCTTCTGCTGCTGTGCGTGTGTCGTCATTTTGTTAGGTAGAGAATGTTGAAGCTGATGATGGTGACAAAGTGGGAACTGTACACCTGTGGCAGAGAAAAAAAACCAAACCAAACCACATTTAGATGACGGTTGAAAGCAAAACACCCGACAGGAAAAGCAAGAACTTTATTAATGTAACAGCAAATGACAGAAAGAAAGAAAGAGAAAAAGAAAGAAAGAAGAACAGCAACCAAAAACACGTAACAAAAGTAAAAATACATACAAAGTAAGAAAGGAAAAAAAAACTACTGAAAATATCATGCACAATAAACAACGATAAAAAAGATCCTGAAATCTCAAGTACAATAAACAAACATCTGAACAATATTAAAGTAAGAAACAAGAGCCTCGAAAGTCCCTCGAAAATGGGGGGAGAGGGAGGGGAGGGGGAGGGGACGGGGAACCAACATAATGACAGCTGCCGATGCGACGTGTTATCTCTAATGCAACGCATTTCAGTAGAAACTTGATCAAAGGTTTAGAAATTCAAAACCACACCCCCCCCCCCCCCCCCCCCCAAAAAAAAAAAAAGAAAAAAGAAAAAGGAAAAAAAGACGCAAATAATAATAAAATAAAATCAGCATGGACTATCAAATCAAACAGAAAAACGGCTGTCCACGCGTGACAGTAAATTCAAAGCCATAAAAATTCCAACCTAAGCACCCATTTCAATAGAAATTTGACAACGAAATACTGCAGTCGAAATGAACGTGCCATGCCATCATTCACTGGCTAACGTACACATTTTCCCTTCTCCATCTTGTACGTAATTTGTGTTCACCGGAAAAAAGTAATGCAACAGAACACATGACAATCAAATGCGTGGAAACCAAAAACGATTTAACAATTGATTATATTGCTAGGATATGTAAATACAGGTAATTTCATTTATATTTTTATTTATTTAGTTATGCGTAACAGACAACGGCATAACGTGGACCAAAAAAAAAAATGCATAGCTCATGCATTGTCAACAAACTCAGTAATTTTCTGAATTTGCTTGTAAAATGTTCTTTGCCGGCAGAGACACAGAAATTGATGTTTTTACTGTTCCTAATTGCTCATCAGTTCTGATTATTGTAAAATTAGTCTTTTATGATTATTGTTATTCGCCACAAATCGGTTCCCTGGCGGATTTTCAGTTTCCCCGAGCAAACAAAGGTGACCAACTTACTGTGTATTCCGATTAGGATGATTTTTTGTGTGAAAAAAAAAACATATCAGGGTAGTTTTATCTCTTATATGCAAAAGGTAAGGCTTAACCCACAGTAAGAAGTGCAATTCTGAATTCCAAAACTTGAGTTGCCGAGCTGACCCTTCGCACCACGCAAAGTTGTAATCAGTGTATCCAGTGTGTGAGAGAATGCGTGTTTTGTACGTGAGCGTGCGTGTTGTGTTCAGTTCGCGGCGCTTTGTGCCAATTCAAGAAACTGGAAAAAGCGCCTACATAAACACAATTATTATTATTATTATAGTAGAGCTGGTGTCTGTTAAAGCATAACAATGACTTGAATATTGGGAACTATTCTACTGAACAGACACCACCCTAATTTTACCTCTTTTTTTTCTTTTTTTTTAAGTTAGACAATCAGTGAATGGGAGGGAACTGCTGAAGTCCAGTACAGCCGATAGTGACTATCAAAAACGTCCTCAATGTAGCAATGACTGAATATTGAGAACCTCTACATCGCATGAAGCATCCTAATTTTCTGCTTTAGTCTTAGTACAAAAGTCTGACAGTGAGAGTTGGACGGACTGCCGTTTTGACCCTGCGTGGGTCAAGTCTTTTTATTATTGATTTATTTATTTCATTTTATTTTTTGGTTTGTTTGTCGATCTTTCAACTGATGAATAAGCCTGAAACCGATCTGGCAGGAGCGTCTACGCCGAGATCACGACGACAACCATAACTGATGATGATGATGATGATGATGATGATGATATGTGTGTGTGTGTGTGTGTGTGTGTGTGTGTGTGTGTGTGTGTGTGTGTGTGTGTGTGTGTGTGTGTGTGTGTTTAGGAGTTTAACGGATGATGATGATGATGATGATGATGATGCCGTATAGCGAGCTGAAAAAAAAATCCATGCACAGCATGCTCATAGCGCGGGGGTGCGGTGGAGGGGGGAGAGGGGGAGGGGTAAGTTATAAAGTTAAACGGAAAAAAATGGGTTGGGGAGGGGGGAGGGAGCGGCGACCGAGGAGTGTGCATCAGAACTTCGAGAAAAGAAGAATATCTAAGGGTAACGTTATTTAACAACGGAAAGTTTTGTGGACCTAGAAACCCATTTCATTTCAAACTTGCCTTTGCTACACGGTTACCGCAAAAGAAAGAAAACGGCAATGTAAGATACCGTAAGACAAGAGAAATATATTATGATTATGAGAATACAGAGCAAAAAAGGCAACAACAAAAACTCACCAGGAAAATTAATCTCAAACGATACTCCAGTCGCCATAATACGATGATAATCCCGTTTGGCCAGCAACCAATGACACTCAGCCTGTCGAAGGATGAGAGTATTTATCAGTGCTTCCAGTCAAAGTTCAAATTCCCTCACCGGCTGACAAAACCCTGATGATGTTTCTGGCTCTGCCCCGACAGTGAGTTCTCCGAGCACTTGACGAGGTGGCGCGCGATGTTGTGGCAAGGGAAGCTAACTCCAAGGGTCTGGGCCCCCGACTCAGTCGATTGCCCCTTTCAACACACTGGCATCAACCGTTAAACGGGAGGTAATCAAGGCCGGGGGGGAGGGGGAGAGAGTGAGACGTCTAGACTGTCCCGTTATAATGCTACTTGTTCTTCACGCGCCGGTACGTCTATCTTTCTGAAGTCATCGCACGCAGTCCCGTCATTCAGTGCAGCGGGATTCAATCAGCCAATCAGGTGCAAGCACGCTACTCTTGTCCACGCCTCTCAGTTTCTGGGAGCCGGTGCCTGCTAGCCTGCTGCCCACCCCCCCCCCCCCCCGTCCCCCCCTCTCTCTCCCCCTGTCTCTCTCTCAGGGGTATACAGGCACGCGCAGCAATCGAAGACCAACAGGTGGTACTGACATTGACACGAGCATATTAGTTTTCTCTCGAGCTCGCCCGGCAGCGGGAGTAATCCCTCTTGTAGAGGAGCTCTTTAATCCTTGTAGTCCTTCTTTCACTTCTCTCGCGTGGGCCACTTCTGCCAATTATCTGCCCAGTGCTACTACCGTCAGGCGGCAGGGGAGGTTAGTCCCAGAGGGGCATGTACCCCTTGTCTTGTCGTGCTTGTAGAAACGGGCGGCAGGAAGGCACTAGAACACCAAAGACGTGCGTTATCAGGAGGAGGATACTGCTCTTTCCCGGAAGTACTTTTCAAAAGCTCATTAAAGATACCGTTTGATATTCAGTCGCCTAGGTCGATGGAACCGTTAGACTTTGACGAGGGACATGAGCGGACTGACGAAGTCGTCATGTGTTTCGTCTATGATGTTTGTTAAAAATGTATCGAAGATTTCTTCTTGCTTACGTATTTTGATATTCAATTGTTATTTTTGTTTGGTGGTTTCTTTGTTTTTTTGTTATATATTTCTGTAAAAAAAAAAAACCACCAACAACAAAAACCCCACGAATATTGTGTCAGCTTACAGGATCTGACGAAAAAAATTGTGGTTTTCAAAGGCAAGAACTGAAAACATACACCACCCCATACCCCCCCCCAAAAGAAAACAACAACAACAACAACAAAAAACAACAACAAAACAACAAAACAAAAAATCCAACAACAACAACAACACCAACAAACAACAAAAACAAAAACACAAAAGAAACAACAAAAAAAAAACGAAGCAA
>JACVVK020000327.1:260000-265000 GCA_018292915.2 Batillaria attramentaria | reverse complement strand
CACCCTTACGTGGTGGAAAAGGACGTTAAACTCCCAAACACCCACCCACCCATAACCGAGCACATGCCGGCACTTCAGCGAAATGGCGACAAGTTCGACAGACCGTCTGAGAGCCCGAGACTGACGTGCGGTGATTAAACATGACGTCTCCTTCCAGTTAATGACGTTTCCCTAGACCTCAAAGCGGCCCGCAATGGTCCACCACACAAGGGCGAGCACTCTCACCACCTTTCCTGAGCGACCGGAACTTTAAGGGCCCCATAAGCACCTAACAAAAGCACGTGCGACTCGTCAAGAGGACCGCTTGAAAATCACAGCCCGGCCCATTTCCCCGCCCTTTGATGACGCGCACGCCGCTTAGTGCTGAGTAACAGCTGCACGTGTGAGTGCAGAAGATGGGCACGCGCCAACACTGTGCAGTCCAAAGGGGGGTACTCAATAAGGCGGAGGTTCAAAAGCGGTCAGCCGTTTGACGAGACTGATTGGTCTTCGAAAGCAATGAGCACTTTTCGCCGGGAGAGAGAGAGAGAGAGAGGGAGAGAGAGAAGACGAAAAAAAAAAAAGTTTCACGCTTACTATCATTGCTCGAATTCAGGAGAGAGAGAGAGAGAGAGAGAGAGAGAGAGAGAGAGAGAGAGAGAGAGAGAGAGAGAGATTTTATTGTCACGGAGTAACTTGCACAACACTGAAATTTGAAGATAATTGTTTGAACTGACCACACTGACTTTGAGCAATTTTTGGAATTTGTTTACTGAGGGTATCTGCATGTCAGCTTTTCTTTGTTGCTGTTGTTAGTTTAGCTCAGTATGACAATTCTGCGCTTGAACAAAGTTCAAAATGCAGTTTGATATAACATGAGTATGTACAGGCTGTAGTAAAGTGTGAGTGCAAGTGGGTGGGTGGGTGGGTGGGTGTTCGGGGGTTTAACGTCAGTAGTATAGTCTGCGATATCTCATCCCTTAGGGAGTAGGGAGCCGTGTGACGTCATCAGCGGAAGTGCCGTCATTAGCGTGATGATGACGAGGCAGTAAAGAGGAGACAAGAACTGAGACAAAAAGTACGCGTTCTGAGAGAAGAGAACCGGAAGCTGAAGGAACGTCAAACGTGTCGTCACTGCCGGGAGCGACCTGTGTCTTTGACCATGCTACCTTGTGGTCACCGGAAAACACGTCACTTCCGCCGATAACGTCATTTCCGCTGATGACGGCACTTCCGCTGATGATGACACTTCCGCTGATGACGTCATTTCCGCTAATGACGGCACTTCCGCTGATGACGTCACACGGCTCCCTACTCCCTAAGGGATGAGATATCGCAGACTATACTACTAACGTCCTTTTCCATCACATACGGGTGATATCAAAGACAGGGCAACGATGAAAAAGCCAGCACAAATATTTGGCCCCAGCCATGCCGGGATTCGAACGTGTTAATGCAAGTCGATTGCTGGTAGATAAACGGCCTTTTCTTTAGTAGTCACAGACAAACGCAAATCCAAGGAGTGTTTCTAGTGCTACGTACGTCATATTTGAAAACAGGAAATGCTGGCCGGCTAGGTGTGCCTGGGTTTTTTTTATTTTTTGTCTGTGTGAAAGAAGGGGGCGGTCAGTCAACGAGAAAGCAAACTTGAAAAGCCCACTTCTACATTGTACAGAAGTACGCATACTCGCATTTCGAGCAGTCGACGTTTCTGACAGGTTTAGAATCATAGTAACACCATAAACACTCCTGGCCATCTCGGTTGACCCCCCGCCGCGAAGATGGGCACCGACTACAGCCCTCCAAGTAATCAATTGAACCGTGGCGAGGGGAAGACAACTCATGTACTGTGCACCGACCTCTCCAAAGCCAGATATCATCATCAGCGGGAAGGCCGGGTTCCTGACTGGTCTTACTAATTGTCTTACACAGACACTGACACAGATACTGAGGAGTGGATCTTTTGGTTTATTAGGTACTCGCAGGTAGGTTCCCCCTCCCCCCCCCCCCCCCCCCCCCCTGGCTGTGATCGAGTAAAGGATTCTAGACCCTGGACAGGTGTGATCCCATCAGAAAACGTTTTGTTTGTGTGTGTGTCCAGTCAGTTTGATTATTTCTTCACCGTGAAGGGTTGTGTGAGAAACAAACGTGAGACTGGCGATGAATTAGGTACACTGTAATATGGAATGGATAACATTTGAATATTATTATTATTTATAATTACTATTAATGATTCTCTCTCTCTCTCTCTCTCTCACTCTCTCTCTCTCTCTCTCTCTCTCTCTCTCTCTCTCTCGTTCCTTCGTTCGTTTGTTCTCTCTTGTGCTGGTTTTTTCATTGTTGCCCCGTCTTTGATATCACCCGTATGTGGTGGAAAAGGACGTTAAACCCCCAAACACCCACCCACCCACCCTCTCTCTCTCTCTCTCTCTCTCTCTCTCTGTCTCACGCACGCACGCACGCACGCACGCACGCACACCAGCAGCAGCTCTGAATTCAGTATGGGCGAAATTAGAGATACAGACTTAATCTTTCACTCAATATTAATCATAGTGTTACATACCTACGCCACAGCAACAGAATTTCAATTTAGATGACATTTTCACCATCATACATTTACAACGGAAAACATTCACTAAGAATTGTTTTACCATTGTTTTTGCAAATTCTGAAATTTAACTCACCTAAAAATTAAAAATAAAAAAACCTGTCCAGAGTTCCGGAAAATACAGTAAACGTCTAAATCTGGCGGGCAAAATGAGCTGCGTAGCTGAACTACTTTGAAGTTATTTTCTGAACTTTTTTTTTAACAGCACTGTCAGTTTCGCCTCAGAGTTAGCAGGAGTGGTTCGGCTGGTTGACCTGTTTTTATCAAAACCGTGCGAACCGTCTTTAGGTAGAAACCTCTTATCTTACCTGTCGACTCCAGGCAGACTTGCAGACGCTTCAAAGGGACCATCCTGTTGTTAATAAAGCGTCCTTAACTTTACAAGCATCTGCATGAGAAAAACCACTTATTTTTCACCTGTTTTTTTCCCCTTGAACAACATTTCCTTTTAAAACGTGCGGTGTGTGTGTGTGTGTGTGTGTGTGTGTGTGTGTGTGTGTGTGTGTGTGCGTGCGTGCGTGCGTGCGTGCGTGCGTGCGTGCGTGCGTGCGTGCGTGCGTGCGTGCGTGCGTGCGTGCGTGCGTGTATCAAAGCGTTCTCTTTTGCACGGTATTGTGTTTACAATAGGAGAATACAGCCCTGTTGATGTGTGTGTGTGTGTGTGTGTGTGTGTGTGTGTGTGTGTGTGTGTGTGTGTGTGTGTGTGTGTGTGTGTGCGTGCGCGTTCCAGCTGTCATGGAATATTTCCCAAGATATTTACGTCATCAAAAACAAACAACAAAAACCCCCCTCCAAAAACTATCCCAAAACGGGAAACACCTGACAGAGAGTACACCGTGAGAGGCTATCTGTGAAAAACACATGTTTAACGTCTCAGAAAACGGAAACAAGCCATTAAAAACAAGACTCTTTAGACGACGGGACACACGCAGTTCTCCAAAGAGAACTGGCACTTCTGAGCAGGTGAAGCCTGGTTTTGAAGTCTGAGAGGAGATGCTGGAAAAACGTCTTTTAGGACCTGCTGAAGTGTTTAACGGTGAACGTATTTCCTCCCCGGACACCTTTCGCTTTCCTAATCACGTTATTCTTCTTAAAAGCAGATGAATCGGTTTATTTTTATTTTCCTTGTTAGATCCTCAAACATCGCTGCAAAATTAGCTGCTCGAGCTATGTGGGTTGTGCGGAGTAGGTGTGTATGTGTTTCAGCTTGTGGAATTTTGTTATGATGTTAAAAATGTTTGTTAGACTTGCAGTAAAAAAAAACAAACAAACAAACACCCCAAACAAATAAATAACACAGACAGACAGACAGACAGACAGACAGACAGACAGACAGACAGACACACGCACAGACACACAGACACACAGACACACACACACACACACACACACACACACACACACACACACACACACACACACACACACACACACACACACACACACACACACACACACACACACACACACACACACACACAGAGAAAACTAAGCACCGTTTGTGTGTGTGTGTGTGTGTGTGTGTGTGTGTGTGTGTGTGTGTGTGTGTGTGTGTGTGTGTGTCTGTGTGTGTGTGTGTGTGTGTGTGTGTGTGTGTGTGTGTGTGTGTGTGTTTTTCTCCGCTGAGAAAAGATCACTCAAATACATTATACGACGAGTGTGCCGGAGGTCCTGACATAGCGTGGGTGCCGGGGTGGGTGTTTGGGGGTTTAACGTCCTTTTTCACCACATACGGGTGATATCAAAGACGGGGCAACGATGAAAAAGCCAGCACAAATATTTGGCCCCAGCCGGGATACGAACTCACGACTCGAGCATTAGAAGTCCAACGCTCTGCCATTCGGCCACCCCGGCTCCCTGGTCCTGACACAGGTTCTGTTCAAAGGAAGCTAGTGAACGTATGGCCACCAAACTGCCAAATATCCTAGAGACACATCACTCCACCAGCCATGCAGAGTTTTTGCCGCTTCTTTCAGATTTGTAGAGTTCGTTGGTGTACCGCGAACCATGTTTAACGCCAGTTGAGCTCGCAAATGAAGGCTTTTTAGAAGCCGAGGAACTTTTCAATCTTCCTTCCTGCAAACTCTCTTTTTCGGTGTAGACAAAAAAACAGAAACAATAACACCAACAACATTTTTTTTTTCTCCAAAAACAACGACAACAACAACAAAGCCTCTCCCCCCAAAACTACCCTCCCCCACCCCCGGCCCCACCGAACTAAACAACAAACAACAACAACAACAGTCGTGTGAGACAAAGTCGAGTTCAGCAGTGCAGCCTGTTAGTGCGTTAACGACACACCTGAAAATGAATAGCCTGCCGCTGGTATCTTACCTATAGAAGTCACGAGTCTTTGTCAATAACGTCTCCACACAGTTGTACTGACGTATTTGCATCTCTGTCTTCCCGGAAA
>JACVVK020000327.1:250000-255000 GCA_018292915.2 Batillaria attramentaria | reverse complement strand
TGAGAGAGTGCGTGTGAATCACGCGAGCGTGCGTGTTGGATTTAGCTCGCGGCGCTTTGAGCCAAACATTTGTGATAAAGCGCCTCTATTAATGAGCTTATTATTATTTATTATAAAACACTTGACTTGACTTGCGGGGAGCCGGGATGGCCGAATGGTAGAGCGTCGGACTTCTAAATGCTCAGGTCGTGAGTTCGTATCCCGGCTGAGGCCAAATATTTGTGCTGGCTTTTTCATCGTTGCCCCGTCTTTGATATCACCCGTATGTGGTGGAAAAGGACGTTAAACCCCCAAAACACCCACCCACCCACCCACTTGACTTGCCGACTCACCCCATGGGATCATCTGGCTGTGACAGTGATCATGGTGTTCCTGACTGCGGCTATTGTGAGTAAGCTGTACGGCTGGAAGATTGAGAACAGCCTCATCTTCGGAGCTGTCGTCTGCTTCACGGATCCGCTGGCAGTAGCTGAGGTCGTCAGAGTGTCGGGTACGGTTTTCAGTTCGAATTCAATTCAGTTCAGTTCAGTTCAGTTCGGTTGGGTTCAGTTCAGTTCAGTTCGGTTGGGTTCAGTTCAGTTCAGCTGGGTTCAGTCCAGTTCAGTTCAGTTCGTTTCGGTTGGGTTCAGTTCAGTTCAATTCAGTTCAGATCAGTTGGTTTCAGTTCAGTTCAGTTCAGTTCAGTTCAGGTGTGTGTGTGTGTGTGTGTGTGTGTGTGTGTGTGTGTGTGTGTGTGTGTGTGTGTGTGTGTGTGTGTGTGTGTGTGTGTGTGTGTGTGTTCCAGCTGTCAGGGAATATTTTCCAACATATTTACGTCATCACAAAAACAAACCAAAAAAAACAAACAAACAACAAGAACTATCCCTAAATAGGAAACACTCGACAGAGAATACTCCGTGAGAGTCTGTTCCTGTGGAAAAGACACGTTTAACTTGACGTCGTAAAGAACGGAAACAGCGCTGGACTTCCAATACTCGGGTCGCCAGATACTTGTACTAGCCAGCATCTTCCTCATTACCCCGTCCTTGATATCATCCTAAGTGGTGGAAAAGGACGCTCACCAATATCTCGGCGAGACAATGCGAATACTGCGAGACAACAACCTACTTTAATTTCTTTCATATCAGATTTTAAAACCTGCCTGTTCCAACTGACATTCTATTGATTTAAGTACCCGTAGTAGCTGCTGTGTAAGGATGTGTTATATAAGCGTGTGAGGAATGTGGGAATGCACAGTAAGTTGACTGTCAAGTTCAGGTTCAAGTTATTTTATTCTTATCCTCTAGGGGCCTAGAATAGAAAAAGAAACACGAACGGTACAAACATGTCAAAGAAGGTCTCAATAGAAATGTGATTAATGATAATTATTATTTATTAACCACCACCACCCCCACCCCCTCCAAACACCCTACTACTACTACTACTAAGACCTATGGCTCCAAGTGGAGCATAGGCCATCGACAACCCTTCGCCATCGTACTCTGTTCTGGGCTACTCTTGCCACTCCAGTCCAGCTGGTCCCCTGCTTGCATAGCTCTGCCTCAGTGTCCCGCCTCCAGCTGTTGCGAGGCCGGCCTCTCTTCCTTTTCCCCTGCGGGTTCCATGTCAGGGCTTGGCGAGTGGTGCTGGATGCCGGCTTCCTGAGGGTGTGTCCAATCCAGCCCCACTTCCTCCGCAGGATCTGCTTGGCGCTCCAAACACCCACCCACCCTCAATCATCCACCCGTTTACACAGCCATGCTGGTGGGTTGTTTTTTTTTTTTTTAAAGAAAGCTTGCGGTCATCACCGTTTTGTTACTGACCCGGGGATATCCGAATGGTAGAGCGTTGGACTTTCAGTGCTCGGGTCATAAGTTTGCATCCCGGCTGGGGCCAAATATTTGTGCTGGCCTTTACTCTTTGCCCCGTCTTTGATATCACCCATACGTAGCGGAAAAGGACGTTAAACTCCCAAACACCCATGCACCCACCCACCCGTTACTGACCTGTGTTCTGTGTTGTGTTACTGACAGGCGTGTCCCCAAACCTGGCAGCGTTGATGCACGGGGAGGCCATCATCAGCGGAGCCATGGCTTTCATGTGTTACAGGGTGTTCGCCCTCTTGGCCCAGCAGCAGCACGTTGCCGATCTGCAGAACATCCCGGGAAAATGTAAGTCCGTCGGCACGACGCATTCACTAAAGCCTACGGCAGACGCTGCGAGCCTGCACTGAGAGCCTTTGCACGCTGGCCGAACGGCTTTTCTGTTCACACGCTAGGAGCATGCAGTGAGCGGACTGCGCCGCCGGTCTAGCGCTGGACAATACACACAGAGCGATAGTGCTCGGTTAGCGGCTATTGACTGGCGTGGCGAGGGAAAAAAATAGGACCGTGTTCTCTTCACTGGCGAGCCGACGACGTGACGCTCCAGGGCCCCCTGGCGAGCCGATTTAATTGGCTGGGAGTGTATTTTACCGCCAGTTGACGCGCACAATAGCCACGTGTGATGTAGCTCTTGATGTAAACAACATACTGAAGAAACCACAGGCACAGAGTTCTCTTTTTTTACTGGCTGCATAATATGACAAGGGACAAACCGAAACAGCCACCCGGCCCACCCCTGGTAGGGTTATAACTCATTTGAACTGTGCTCTGTGACCTTCAGCTGTGGTTGTTGTCTTACACTGTGTCGTCGGCAAGTTATGCGATCGCTGTATGTTGGTGACCGATTAGAATCCGATCATTTGCCCTTCTGTCTAACCCTAGACACGCTGCACTCTGATGGAAATCAGGTATCCCAGAATAGTAGTACCACCCATTCTAAAGAAAAAGATGATCTGGGTTCAACACAAAGAATATCACTTCTTAAATGCCCTTAAATCAGAACCTGTTAAAAAACAAAACAAAACAAAACAAAAACCCCAACAACAACAACAACAACAACATACCCCCAAACCAACAACAACAACAACAACAAAACCGTGAAGCAAGCTAAAGTGATAATGGAGGGTGACTGTTAACAGTCAAAGTAGCTGTTGTCTTGCCTTTCAGCGCATGTGCAGGAACTGACGAGTCTGGTCGTGGAAATTTTTTTCGCGCCTTTCCTTGGGCTGGCGATCGCCATGATCACGGTCACGTGGGTCGGACGGATCTTCAACGAGACCACGCTGGAGATCACGATAGTACTGTCCCTCGTCAACATCGCCTACTTGGTCGGTACGGTAACCGTCTGATGCAGGGTTTATTTTGTGGGGTTAAAGGTCCTCATTTTAAGATGTTTAGGCTGTTCTGAGCTGTCTGTTTTGGTCGTGTCCAGCCTCACACCGCTGAAGACACACGCAGATGCATTTCTTATGAATTGTGACCCGTTCTCACAAAAGGGACCATCAGTCGAAAATTATCAATTTTAAGATATCACTGCAATCTATTGGTTATGCAGTTTAATTCAATACAAGAATGAAAGCTGTACTACTAAAATTGACAGAGATATCAGAAGTTGAAGTTGGCTACTCACAAGGCGGCCATACTGACCCCCGGCACTCTTTTTCGCATGAAGCAGCGTTCAGCCTAGCGCGACTTATGGTCCCTTTCGCGAGAATGGGTCACAACTGTCCTTTCTTTAATAATGCACGCTCTCAAACAATATCAACTCTTCCATATAACTACAACGTCGACACCCTCTTGAGAGGGAATCTCAGCCTTTCTTTGAATGATAATATAAGTCTTTTTGAAACTGTAGAACACTTTACAGAAATATCAGGTCGCTTTGACACCTAAGTGACACCGATTACGATTAGCAGTCGCCAACCCGCTGCCACCGTTGAAACCACAGTCCCACTGCATTTCTCTTTGTACACTACTTATTGGTCATTCTCTCTATCCCCCTTCTTCCTATCTCTTTCTTTATAGATATCTGCCCTACCATAACTTACTGTATTTGACGTCTCCGCCACACATGTTTTCTGTATTTTATGACCACACTTATAAGTTTTTGACTTGTTGTGCTCGGCATCGTGAAAATTGTGTGAAAGTGCTTATGTAATTTTGTTCAAAACGAATAAAACTGTTTAAAGCACATGCACAAATATACTAGTGCACAGACAGGTTTGCGTTCAGGGCCAGTATGTAAAACTCGAGGTTAATTTAACCCGCGGCTACGGGCCTAACCCAGACTAAGACAAAAGAAACCCCAAAACAAAAAAACAAAAACAAAAAAAGGAACCGAAGAAAGAAAGACAAAAATCCTTCTATAACGGCATAGGCACCTTGCTGGAATGCACCCGCTTCCTGATTTAAAACAAATAACAACAGAAAATTTAACCCTAGAGCTAGTTTAGTTCGAGGTTAGACTCTAACCTGGGGCTAAACTCCCTAACTCCGACTTTAACATGCGGGCCCTGGTGGTAGCTGGTGACAGTGTTGTTACGACACTCGCACTTGGGCTACAGGACACTAATACAGTCTTCACAAAAAGTTAAGGACCAGTCAACATAATGGGTGACAGTTTCAATACATCAGAAAAAAATAAACGAATAAGATTTTTCCCGTAAAAATCGGTAGCAAGGTTAAGGGGTAATTAGTGAACATGGCGACCACTGTGTGGATGGCACGTGCGCGCCACACAGCATGCTTTGCGCGTTTGAAAATCTGCAATTTCGGCAAAACTAGACCGAGTTTCATTGTTCAGTGAGCGATACCTTGGGCTTTCTGCACGGCAAAAATGAGATGCAGGTCAAAGATGCATCCCTGGTTATGAACTGTGCTCATTTGTTTGCCTACATAAGCCGCCGTTTCAGCGATGTTCAGCACTACACCAGCATGCCACCACGACAAACTGAAGTTGAATAATATTTGCAAGTGGTCCTTAACTTTTTGCTTTAGCTTCCCGGGTATGTAGTGACAACTGCGCCCCAAATTTTTGCCCCTTTTAAAATTTGTGTGCAGAAAAAAAGGCAGTCTGGGGCTTTTTGTTGGCTTTGTAAATAAGTTTCATGCCAGGTAATAGTAAAATTAGGGTAAAAT
>JACVVK020000327.1:235000-245000 GCA_018292915.2 Batillaria attramentaria | reverse complement strand
GGCAACAGGATTTGGAGGCAAGATTGTCTAGCATGGAGGCTAAACTAGAAACTTTAGAAACACACTCTCGGCGCAACAACTTGAAGATTTTTGGTTTGCCTGAATCACGTGCAGAAAACTACCACAGGTGTGCTGAAGAGGTCGTGCATTTCTTGAACTATTATGCTCACTACAAGCAGTGGTGTACAGACGACTTGGAGAGAGCACATCGCATTGGCAAGCCGGGCGCCAGTACACGCGGGCCACGTCCCATGATAGTGAAGTTTTTCAGATGGACTGATAAACTGGGTTTGTTACGCAACCGTGAAGTGCGCGATGCTATGCGTGCACACGGGTATCGTCTGGCATCAGACCTCACCAAGAACCAGGCGACCGAACTGCAAAACCTACGGCAGCAAGGGAAGACCGGCTTCTACCGTAACGGTAGACTGCATGTAGAGGACAGGGGTCGGCCCGGGGGACAGGCCGTCGACAGGAACCGCCGACCTATGGGTGACAACTACAGCCAGCACTCCCGTCATCTCAGCCGCAGAGATCGCAAGGATGACAGTCATCAGTACACGGTACACGGGTATGACACTTACCAACACACACCCGAGTACTACAGGCAACAGTTTGCACGTGAGGATGACGATCTCCGAGGTTCATACGACAGCAACGACCGCCGTCATGGTGCATACGACCACAACGACCGCCGTCATGGTGCATACGACCACAACGACCGCCGTCATGCTGCATACGACCACAACGACGGCCTTCATTCTGCATACGACCACAACGACCGCCGTCATGCTGCATACGACCGCAACAACCGCCGTCATGCATACGACCACGATGACCGCTTGCATGAGTACGACGACCGTCATTTCGATTACGGGAACTGGGAGGACTGGCCAGTGCTTGGCGACAACTCGGACCCTACACTCAAGTGGTTCGGTGATCCAGCAGTCCGAGAAGACGACTATGATGCCGGTAGTGGCGTTTCTTGTGGCAGCGTATCACCATCCCATCAGCCACCCCCCATTACACAAGCACCCCCAACCAAAGCACCACCGTCAACCCCTTCATCACGCCAACCCCTACCCCAACCAGTCAACGACAGCGCATGCAGTAACGCGATGGGTGATGCAACGGGACTATGCCTATGAAGCACAAGCCTCTGACACACAAATGGAGCAAAGGGACTACGCCTATGAAGCACAAGCCCGGCTCTGACGCACAAATGTAGTAACTGGAATACGCCTATGACGCACAAGCCTCTGAGGCGCAAATGGACTAACTGGACTACACCTATGACGCAAAAGCCACAATACGCCAAAGAAGGGTGTGGCCAGTAAAACCCGTGTCACGTGATGCACGACTCATAAGTTCATGTAAAATATGGAGGTTTCACTTATCAAACCCTTCTTGGGCGCCCGGCTGCGATTTACTGTGCCCGAAATATTTGACCTTTTGCATAAAAAAAAAACCAAAATTGTCTAGTGTATTTTGTGTACGATTTACTGTATATACAATATATTAGGGTTATGAATATTAGGGTTTATGCACCGCATCTGTATGAACTTGGTAAGGACACTATACTATTATAGGCTGGGTTTCGGGGGTAGGACCGTAGGTGTAGTTTGAGGGAGGTGACAGAGAAGAAAGTTGTAGCCCAAGGCTGAAGATGATTATATGTGTGCGTGGCGTGTGTGTGTGTGTGTGTGCGTGTGTGTGTGTGTGTGTGTGTGTGTGTGTGTGTGTGTGTGTGTGTGTGTGTGTGTGTGTGTGTGTGTGTGCAGTTCTTCCACAGCATTATGATAGTGATCATGCTGAAGCAGCTTATCAATACGAGCATCACGCGAGGGCTGTTGAAAGTCTTCGGTGAGTCCGGACTGGCTAGCATTGTGCTTTTCTGTTTCTGCAGGAGGTGAAATTTCCCATTTTCCTTATTTCTTCTTAGTTCATAGTGCAGTATTGGTTGCTGGCAACCTTACAGTTTATAGCTATATCTGGAAATGAGGTAGACCCATGATTTGTGTGTTGTATTACGTATGACATAAACAATCAAATTCTGACACACTTAGAAACATAATCAACAGATGAGTATAGTGGATGCTCGTACCTACTGGAACAAAAAATATTTGTAACAGTTCAAACATGAAGAAGACAGAAAGACAGAGAAGAAATAAGAAATTGTTGTATGTCCAAATTTTTGTCCAAGGGCCCTCGATTGACGTTTTAAAAGTTACCATGGAGAATTTTTATTTCCACTTCTGATTCTTTCATTTTGCCACCCCCCGGTATTTAATATTTTCTTGTCCACCAGGATTACGATCCATGCCGCAGTTTAAGATTTTTGGCTTGTCGAACGCTATGCGAGTTTTGAAAGATGTCCGCTGTAAGACGCTTAATGCTCTGAAGAGTGACAGGTGAGTCCTCTTTGTCTGTCTGTCTGTCTGTTTGTCTGTCTGTCTGTCCCTTTATCATCATCGTCTTCGTCTTCGTCATCATGATCATCATCGTCGTCGTAATCATCATCATCTTATTATTATAATTATTATTATTATTGTTGGTCAGGTTCATGTCTGATGCAGATTTCGACATCGTCTGTCTGTCTGTCTGTCTGTCTGTCTGTCTGTCATCATAGTCGTCGTCGTCATCATCATCATCATATTATTATGATGATTATTATTAATTTTATTATTATTGGTCAGGTTCATGGTTCGACATCGTCTGTATGTCTGTCTCTCCGTCCCTTTATCATCATAGTCGTCGTCGTCGTCGTCATCATCATCATCATATTATTATTATTATTATTATTATTGGTCAGGTTCATGGCTGATGCAGATTTCGACATCGTCGAGTCTGACACGCGTCTAGAGGACATGTTCAGACGGTTCTACAGCATTTATCTGCACGAAAAGGTAACTGTTTCACTGATTTTTTGTCCTTCAATCTCCGTTGTAAAGAAAGCATCCTGCAACCTCAGCCTTTCCTGACGACCACTGAAAGCTTATACAATTCGTTTGTACACCTGTGCTTCATCAGCGTGTGATACGACGACTTGTCTTGTGGTCTGACAGCAGCCCAAGGAAAACGCACGCAAGCTGCTGGGCATGAGATGGAGCGAAGCGTCTGTGGAGAGGATGAGGGACGAGAGGGCGGAGTCCATCCTCATCCTTCTCAAGGCTCAAAAGGTCAGCAACGTGTCAAACAGGGGATTTGGTCTAGTGGTTCGGAGCCTGAGCTGCCTGGTTCGAGTCCCTGGTGGGCAGGAATATGGTTGGATTTTTTCATACCATATCGAGTCAAATCCTTGTGCAGACTTGTTTACGGTGCCTGTCTCGCCTTCGTGTACACACGCACGCACAAATATCAAGTGTACACGCTAAAAATCCCACGTTCATCTTTGGAAGAAGAGTAGGCTGTGGCCTGTGGCGTGGTAAAACAGAAATACTGTCGCACGCACCAGAGTGAATAGCAGGGTGGAGGTTTGCACATAAAGTAGCGCTTAGCGGCAGCAGGCTTTCACTGCTTCGTCCTTCAGCCCTGCGGCGCTATGAGCATCTCAGTGGAGATGGATACGTGCGCCGAGGAGAAGTCTACCATACCATACCATGTACCGTTTTTTTTGCAATACCGTGCGATGTTTCGACAGTGTCAGTGCATGTTGTGCATCTTCTCACTGATGAGAGGAAATTGCCCAAAATGACATCACTTCCGGCTGTTTTGGCGGAGAAACATGTGATGGATGCAGCATTTGCCAAGGCGCGTCGATGCCGATTTTTCTTATACCTTACAAAATGTTACTTTAACAGTGGGTGCCGGTTTGCTCTATACACGTCTGTTTTTTATCGAAGACACCTTATCAGTTTGAACGTGTGAGAGGGGCGCCGGGGTGGTCGAATGGTAGAGCGTTGGACTTCTAATGCTCGGGTCGTGAGTTCGATCCCGGCTGGGGCCAAATATTTGTGCTGGCTTTTTCATCGTTGCCCCGTCTTTGATATCACCCTATGTGGTGGTAAAGGACGTTAAACCCCCAAACACCCACCCACCTGATGATGATGACGACGACGACGACGGTGTTTAAAACAATTAGATGATCCTTCACGATGCCGATTTACAAAACTGATCTGACCCTTGGATGAGTCCATCTTCCGGATACTTGTACTTCGCTTTTCGCTACGTCCCACATTTTCCTTACTCCTACTGACGCTGTGCGCTTAATTTGCTTCAGATATCTGGACGTGAATAAGGTCATGCAGGCTTCCAAGGTCACGCCTTTTATGAGGCTGCTGGTGAGTATTGGCGGTCGGTGGTCTAGTGGTTAAGAGACTTGTCACCAATGCGAGAGGCCAGGGGTTCGAGTCCCACTCGGGGCAAAGAATTTTTCCTTCTTGAATATGGCGCCGTTCATTCGTCGGGGGTTCTCTCCGGGTATTCCGGCTTCCTCCCCCTCTGCTTTGGAAATGTTCAGCCCACCAAATTTGAAAAATTACGGTAATGCAAATCGAAATTCCGAAATTTATATAGCTGAGCTGACCCATCGCACCACGTGATTGTAATGTGTTCATGTCCAGTGTGTGGGAGAATGCGTGTGATTCACGTGAGCGTGCGTGTTGGGTTCAGTTCGCGGCGCTTTTAGCCGATTCGTGAAACTGGGCAAAGCGCCTACACAATACTTATTATTATTATTATTGGTCAGGTTCATGGATGATTATTAAAATTAAATCTGCTGAAACGCTCGTGCTTGTACGATAAGCGTCATGTGTACGTTACTTACTTAACATTTACATCGTTACTACAACGCCAGCCTCTGTACTGCTTTGGTTTGCAGAAACGACAGTTCCGGATTAAGCTTAAGCTGATGCAGCAGGAGAGGTACAGGCATCACATGGGAGGCTGGCAGTACCTACAGGTAGGGCGCATACATTATTACCGAGTATTACTGAGGCTCATGACATGCGGGAGATGCTTCTGTTCGAAGAAACCTGCAAAACAGTACAAAACAGGCTCCGGTATAAAGGCATGTTGTATCCACAGGTCATACGTGAAATACGGAGGGGGGGGGGGGGGAACCCCGCTATGCTTGCTGTTTTTCACAGCCTAACCTGACAACGACCATTTCAACCCGAATAACGCTCTCTCTCTCTCTCTCTCTCTCTCTCTCTCTCTCTCTCTCTCTCTCTCTCTCTCACACACACACACACACACACACACACACACACACACACACACAGTGCAAACCAAACAGTGGAGAAAAAAGGTCATCCTACCTTTGCCCGCGTGACGTGTCCTGCTCTGGTTCTTTGAGGACATTCTGCCGGTCGTGGCCCTCAACGTGTGGCATGTGATCGACTTCCTCCTGATCTTCCTTGCCATCGCTGTGGAGTTTATATACGGCGAGAACTACACGGAGGTGTGGCAGGACATCTACAACGATCTGCTGCTCTACAACCTTACCGTGGTTGGGCTGTACGGCATGATCACCCTGGGTGAGGTGAGTCGAGGCTGTCAGGTGACTGTATCACCCTGGGTGAGGTGAGTCGAGGCTGTCAGGTGACTGTATCAGCCTGGGTGAGGTGAGTCGAGGCTGTCAGGTGACTATATCAACCTGGGGGAGGTGAGTCGAGGCTGTCAGGTGACTGTATCAACCTGGGGGAGGTGTGTAGAGGCTGTCAGGTGACTGTTTCAACCTAAGGGGAGGTGAGTCGAGGCTGTCAGGTGACTGTATCAGACTGGGTGAGGTGAGTCGAGGCTGTGACTGTATCAACCTAAGGGGAGGTGAGTCGAGGCTGTCAGGTGACTGTATCAGCCTGGGTGAGGGGAGTAGAGGCTGTCAGGTGACTGTATCAACCTGGGGGAGGTGAGTCGAGGCTGTGAGGTGACTGTATCAGACTGGGTGAGGGGAGTAGAGGCTGTCAGGTGACTGTATCAGTCTGGGTGAGGGGAGTAGAGGCTGTCAGGTGCCTGTAACAGCTTGGGGGAGGTGAGTCGAGGGTGTCAGGCGACTGTATCATCCTGGGGGAGGTGAGTCGAGGCTGTCAGGTGACTGTATCAGACTGGGTGGGGTGAGTCGAGGCTGTCAGGTGACTGTTTCAACCTGGGGGAGGTGAGTCGAGGCTGTCAGGTGACTGTATCAGACTGGGTGAGGTGAGTCGAGGCTGTCAGGTGACTGTATCAACCTGGGGGAGGTGAGTCGAGGCTGTCAGGTGACTGTATCAACCTAAGGGGAGGTGAGTCGAGGCTGTCAGGTGACTGTATCAGTCTGGGTGGGGTGAGTCGAGGCTGTCAGGTGACTGTATCAGACTGGGTGAGGGGAGTAGAGGCTGTCAGGTGACTGTATCAGACTGGGGGAGGGGAGTCGAGGCTGTCAGGTGACTGTATCAGCCTGGGGTAGGTGAGCAGAGGCTGTCAGGTGACTGTATCAGCCTAAGGGGAGGTGAGTCGAGGGTGTCAGGTGACTGTATCAGCCTGGGGGAGGTGAGTCGAGGCTGTCAGGTGACTGTATCAGCCTGGGGGAGGTGAGTCGCGGCTGACAGGTGACTGTAACAGCTTGGGGGAGGGGAGTCGAGGCTGTAAGGTGACTGTAACAGCTTGGGGGAGGTGAGCCGAGGGTGTCAGGTGACTGTATCAGCCTGGGGGAGGTGAGTCGAGGGTGTCAGGTGACTAACAGCTTGGGGGAGGTGAGCCGAGGGTGTCAGGTGACTGTATCAGCCTGGGGGAGGTGAGTCGAGGCTGTCAGGTGACCGCATCAGAGTGTCCCGTATCTTTATCAGTAGGTAAGTCAGGCACCACCTGGCATGATCACACGCCCACATGTACCAATATCAGGTCTACTGGCACCAGCTTCAGGTAGGAAACCGTCATCCTCACCCCCCCCCCCCCCCCTTTCTTATACCTCAGATGCTGGTGATGCGACTCCGGTTCTTCAAGATCGTGTGGTACGACATCTCGCTGCTGGTGGTGGTCGTGGGCATGCTGGACGTGCTGGTCATGTACCTGGTGCCCAAGAAAGACTACGGCACCGTGACGGTGGGTGGTCAGACCTACATCCGGATCTGTTTCATCTTCAGCAGGATGGTCAGGCGTTTGGGGCAGATCGAGTTGTCGCAGGTAAGAGAGAGAGAGAGAGGGAGAGAGAGAGACTCCACACGATTCCAGGCACCCTTTGAATGATGATCTTTCAACTTTTTAGCCCCGACTGTCTGGAACTTTTTGCCAATCGAACTCCGCCTTCAGACCTCACTGTCTCTGTTTAAATCGCATCTGAAGACCTATCTCTTCCGCCAAGCCTTTGACAGCTAAACCTCTGTTAATGAGTTCATTGCAGTGCCAAATTGTATGTAAGCGGAGGGGATGTAAATAGCGTGTGTGTGTGTGTGTGTGTGTGTGTGTGTGTGTGTGTGTGTGTGTGTGTGTGTGTGTGTGTGTGTGTGTGTGTGTGTGTGTGTGTGTGTGTGTGTGCTTTAAGCGCAGCGAGCCCTTGAAGCTGGAGAACTGCGCTCTATAAAAGCCATGTATTATTATTATTATTATTATTATCTAATTTCCCCCCACCACAGTTCTTGCTGCGAGAGACGTTCCGGTTGGTAGAGAACCGAATCTCAGATCGCGTCGGGGTGGGTTTCGACATCTGCTGCGCGTACGTGTCCGGGCAGGTAGAGGTGGCCCGTCAGGTTGACCAGCTCTTCAGTGACCCCAACATCTGTAACGACCTGAAAAGGCACTGCAACAAGTCCAAACTGCAGATCATCAGAACGCTAGGTATGGTATGGTAGTTAAACTTGGCGCAATAGTAGCTGGTGACGATGCCTTTTCGAGTGTTTCGTCAAGGTCGCAGGGTCATGATGAATTTTCACAAATGTAGGGCATTTAGATTCTAGTTTTCTGATGCAACCACAAACACCAGACTAACCAAAATGGGTGCATTGATAGTTGGTACAAAGCGGTCTAGTGCATAGATTTTAATGACCTTTGCCGAAGGGTCAGGGTCACAGGGGTTTGGAGGAAGTCTCAGGAATTGCTGTTTGGGCAGTAGCCTACATTTGCCTTTTGCCTTTTGATGGTTGGCAGCATTGCTTGTTTGAGCGATCTTTAGTACAGGTCAGTGTCAAATGTGAGTCATAAAGGCTTTTAGTTGTATTGTGGCTGTTACTAAGGATGTGATTCGTAAAGGCTTTTCCCGTTCTAGTTGTATTGTGTAATTTTCCAGGGATGTGAGTCGTTAAGGCCTTTTCCGTTCTAGTTGTATTGTGGCTGTTACCAGGGATGTCAATCATAAAGGCGTTTTTTCCGTTCTAGTTGTATTATGGCTGTTACTAGGGATGCCAATCATAAGGCTTTTTCCCGTTCTAGTTGTATTATGGCTGTTACCAGGGATGTCAATCATAAAGGCTTTTTTCCGTTCTAGTTGTATTGTGGCTGTTACCAGGGATGTCAATCATAAAGGCTTTTTTTCCGTTCTAGTTGTATTATGGCTGTTACCAGGGATGTCAATCATAAAGGCTTTTTTCCGTTCTAGTTGTATTATGGCTGTTACTAGGGATGTCAATCATAAAGGCTTTTTCCCGTTCTAGTTGTATTGTGGCTGATACCAGGGATGTCAATCATAAAGGCTTTTTTCCGTTCTAGTTGTATTATGGCTGTTACTAGGGATGTCAACCATAAAGGCTTTTTTCCGTTCTAGTTGTATTGTGGCTGTTACCAGGGATGTGAATCATAAAGGGTTTTTTTCCGTTCTAGTTGTATTATGGCTGATACCAGGGATGTCAATCATAAAGGCTTTTTTCCGTTCTAGTTGTATTGTGGCTGTTACCAGGGATGTCAGTCATAAAGGCTTTTTCCGTTCTAGTAGTTTTGTGGCTGTTACCAGGGATGTCAATCATAAAGGGTTTTTTTCCCGTTCTAGTTGTATTGTGGCTGATACCAGGGATGTGAATCATAAAGGGTTTTTTTTCCCGTTCTAGTTGTATTGTGGCTGATACCAGGGATGTGAATCATAAAGGGTTTTTTTTTCCCGTTCTAGTAGTTTTGTGGCTGTTACCAGGGATGTCAATCATAAAGGGTTTTTTTCCCGTTCTAGTTGTATTGTGGCTGTTACCAGGGGTCCTGTCTCTGGAGCACCGCAACATCTCGCTGAACGTGAAGACGAGCCAGGCCATGCGTATTGTCCTCAATTCTCAGCACGACAGCGTCAAACAGCTGAAGGAGGAGGGAGTCCTCGTAGAGACCGACGCTGAATTGCTTATCAGGGTGAGTACGGCTTCGAAACTAGTTTTAACGTTTTCACGACCATGCGCCCAGCGTTTGTGCAGAGCCCTTGCATGCCGTTGCCAACCACACACCCAGACCCCGGGCGCTGACGCGTGAGGACGCTGTTACCAATCACCCACAAACCATGTTATCTCCGCTCTCACTGTGGCCGCTATGCCCAATTTTTCCAATCCAAAATATTTTTCCATAAATGTGCTTATAATTATCTTTCAAACCATACCAAACACGATTAGGAAACATCTGACGAAGACCTCTTTCAAAAAAATCGAAAAAATTGTTTTAAAAAAGGATAGGTATTGGGTGGCGCTGCACAGCGGCGACGCGCTTCCCCCGGGGGAAGCAGCCCGAATTTCCCGAAAGGGACAATAAAGTAGTAAAAAAAAAAAAAATTGCTAAAATCACCTGGTTGGCAAGGGTTGTGCACGGACACAGTGCTTGGGTCACGGGGGATTTTCCACGGCGCACGGTCAAGGTCGATAATGAATTAAAGACACCCTGTATTCAAAGATTACTGGATTTTCCAGAAGACAACTGACGTATGCTGGCTCTCTGTTGTTACCCCCCTAGCATGCATCTTGCCCCACAAATACGAAAATCAGCAAAATCACGCTTTTTCAAGCCAACAAAAAAAAAACCACTACAAACTAGCAGTCGCCAACAAAAACCACTACAAACTAGCAGTCGCCAACAAAAACCACTACAAACTAGCAGTCGCCAACAAAAACCACTACAAACTAGCAGT
>JACVVK020000327.1:227500-230000 GCA_018292915.2 Batillaria attramentaria | reverse complement strand
TTTTCCCCCAAAATGTATTGTCAAGTTTTGTTTTGTTTTGTTTTTATGAGACTTCCGAATTCAATCTCCATCGAGTCACCGCACTGCAGAAACCACAAAGTGGCCCTGTGCCACGTTGGACACACCGGTTCTCACTTGAATACCGATGTTAAGCAACGCTGGGCCCGGTTAGTACTTGGATGGGTGACCGTCTGGGTATAGGCCGGGTGCTGCTGGCCCCGGTCCGAGCAGGAATTTGGTGTGAGATTTCTCCTCACTAAATCGACTCAAAATCATGTGCAGACTCGCTTTCGGTGCCTGTTTCGGCCCGTGTACACACGCATCAGTGCACGTACCATCAAGTGTGCACGATAAAGATCCCAATTCCCTCATTCGAAAAAGAGTAGGCCGAAATGGCCGGTGGGTTGGAAACACAAACACACGCATGCAGGGGAAAACAATGGGTGGTGCCGGTACATGGCGACGCGCTTCCCCCGGGGGAAGCAGCCCGCATTTCCCCTACTACGGTAGTGGGACGAAGAAGAATTCCAAATTCCAAAGTCACTCTCTCCCTCTCTTTCTTTATACTCACCTGCCACACTTCCCACGTTGCACGTGCAGCCCGAGAAAGGCCTGTACACGCTAGTGCTGATGGTACCCAACCACCCAGTGGAGGACTACTCGTGTCACATCAACCCCATCCGGCGCCGCTCCCATCTGGACGGCGACGCCATGGCTTTGTCCTCCTCCTTCGACGGACTGCGCCACATGGAGGCGCATAGAGAGGTGTCTGGGGCCGTACCCTCGGTACCTTCGCGAGATCTTGATACCTCGGTAAGTGTTGGGGAGAGGGGGGTGGGGTGAGGGGGGGCGGGGGCTTGGGCTTTTTTTTTCTTCTCTCTCTCTTTTTTTAAATTGATTGATTGATGTTCATCAGCGGGGGAATGGTGGAGGAAATGACGTATCCTTCAGCACAGGCCTATCGCAATCATCCAAAAAACGCACCTCCCCACAAAAAAACCAAACAAACAGAAAACCCTGAAAACAACACCCAAAACAAACAAACAAACAAGCAAACAAATAACCCCCCCCCCCCCAAAAAAAAAAAAAAAAACCCAAAAAAACACAGAAGAACAAAAAGAAAAGTTAATTGATAATAATTTTAAAAAACCGCTTCCTGGTCTGGATTTTTTCCGTGCGTTTGCGGATGCTGTTTCCGTATCATCCCGCCCGCCACATCCCTTCCTCTGTCAGTCACTAATGTGCTGGGTTTTTTAAAAATGCAGATTGTGGTTGTGTTTGCGTTTCCGGACAAAAGGAAACGCGGCCTGTTTCTTCTGTTTTGCTCTCTCTCTCTCTCTCTCTCTGTTTTGTTGGTTGTTTTTTGTTCTTTTTAATTCTCTTCTGTTTCTACAATACCATTATGTTGTATGTAACTCGTAGTTTAGTGTTCAACGGCAAGTTCGAAAAATGGTTATTGTAACCAACATCTTCTACCGTTGTTAAGCATCAAAATCAAAGTCTCTCTCTCTCTCTCTCTCTCTCTCTCTCTCTCTCTCTCTCTCTCTCTCTCTCTCTCTGTTGTTGTTGTTTGTTGGTTTTATCTTTCTTATCTGCTTTTTTATATTGTAGATTAGAGAGACGAAAATGGACGATGATACGCCAAGCTTTGCAGATGACATACTGTACAGAGCCGATCTGGTGTCGCCGGACAGTGACAAGAGTGAAGAGGAACTCGAGCTAAGGTCAGACAACCTACACTTGTCCCAAGCTAGACTGCAGAGTGCAGTCCCTTTTCGGCGGGGCGTGAAAATGTGACTGCTTACAGCCAGCGCCATTTTCAAAAATGGCGATTTTTTTTTTTTTAAAGAAAAGCGAAGACTTGTGTGTCATATGAATCGATTTGAAACGAAGTCTTGAATATCCGACCACTTTTGGTTTGGGCAAAATCTTTGCTAGCGTACAATTATTGTTGCGCTTTGATGGCACTGTTTACGTGGTACACTGATCCAACAGGATGTGAGTAAACGTCAAGGGAGTTGCACTCTGACAGGCCAAGGTGTTGCACTCTGCAGGCAAGTATTATTGCACGGTGCAGACGATCACGTACCTGCCTTGTGGTGGAATAAGAGACGATTACAAAAGCATGCACACCCGTGCTCTAGGACTGAATGTAATAATAGATCTGTCCATTCAGACAGAGACATGTATGTCTCTGATTCAGAAACACGCCTACTTTCACTCTGAAGACAGCCTGCCCTCACTTGCGCCATTGAGGATCCCTCTGGGTTCAAAGCTGGTCAAGGATGACATAGTGCGCGACTTTGTGTTTGAGAGCACCGAGACAATTTAGGCCCGTCACGGTAGCGCAGTGAGCGCCATTTCCCCATCGTGCACAGAGGTACTTTCCACTGAAAGACTCTGTGCCCCAGAGTGGTCCCAAGCGGTTGCTTCATTACTGTCCCTGACATGACAGATCTGGGCTAGATAAATTTGATCCCGATTCTCTGCCTATTGATTG
>JACVVK020000327.1:77500-222500 GCA_018292915.2 Batillaria attramentaria | reverse complement strand
TACTATGGACAGAAAACAGGTTTGAGGTTTTTTCTTGAAAGTTTCAAGGGGGGGGGGGGGGGGGGGGGGGTGCTTGGCGGAGTGAAAGAGGGAGAGAATACTAGGCTAAAGGACCAGTGTAGGGGAATGCTCTTGTGCAAACGGCGGAGAGTTCAGTGCGGTGAATATTGAGGATAAGAGTGTCAGCTGACGACCGGAGGGAGCGTGACGGAGTGTAGAGTTGGATCAGTTCAGAAAGGACTGATGGGGCAGAATCATACAAACATATGTAGCAAAGGGTGCTGATTTTGTACGGAATCCTGTCAGAAACAGGAAACCAGTACAAAGAGCGGAGTCTAAAACGAACAAACAAATAAACAAACAAAAAGCAAGAAGAAACATACGCAATATTTGTCGATTAAGCCGCTGGATCCGTCCACCAGATAGCGAAATTCCGGGTCTTCAGAGGTCAAGGCCTCCGTGATGGCCTTGGACACAGGGGTCATGGTCGGGCAGCCTATACCCTCTCCGAATCCAACAAGCATTTGGTCCAGGTGCTCCTTGTCGTACACTTTCTTGACGTCATCGGATGCCTCTGCCCACATCTCCTCGAAATCCTTCTCGATTCTTTTCAGCTGTCGACAGGAAGAGTACCAGTATGAATTTCTGCTACTTGATACGTGCTACGTGATATCAAAGACGGGGCAACGATGAAAAAGCCAGCACAAATATTTGGCCCCAGCCGGGATCGAACTCACGACCCGAGCATTAGAAGTCCAACGCTCTACCATTCGACCACCCCGGCTCCCCCCCGGCCTTACAAACACAGCGACTTTCGGGACAAACATGAAGAAGTTGCCAGCAGGTTTTGTTCCCCCCCTCCCCCCCCCCCCCCCCCAAAAAAAAAAGCATAACAAAAGCGACACGTGGCTTCACTTCATTTGGTATCACCGCAAAGGTTCCAGTGGGAAAGCAGGGTTTCATCATGAGAGACAGACAGGCAGGCAGACAGACAGACAGACAGAAAGAGACACAGAGTGACAGCGAGAGAGGCATGCACAACCGTATAGGCATTTTGTGTCACTCAAGCAGTTGTTGTACCTCCACCTCAGAGAGAGAGAGAGAGAGAGAGAGAGAGAGAGAGAGAGAGAGACAGACAGACAGACAGACAGACAGACAGACAGACAGACAGAGACAGAGACAGAGAGACTTACATTTATTCCTCTAATAATTTCCGTGACACCAGAGAAGTCTCCGGGCTCTATGACAACGACCTTGACCCCAAACTGGCGCATCTCCAAACGGACAATGTCACTGAAGGTCTCGGCTCCGTGCTTGGTGATGTTGTACGCGGCTTGATAAGGGGCATGCATACGGCCCCTTACGCTCGTCACATTTACAATGCGGCCTGAAAAAAACATAAATATAATGAAAGCAATCAAATAAGAAACTTCCATACCTATTGGTAGACTGTGCATGGGATTAAACAATGACTGGAAAGTCATCCGAAGAAACTAAATGCACCCACACGCTTCCAGGTTCTAGTTTCGTGTTGTGTACATGATTTAGCTTAAAAAAAACAAAAAAACAAAAAACACCGAAATTACAGTTTGCTGCACCCAATCAATTTACACCACACAACGCACACTGGCAACACACCTTAATACTGCAATGCGAAAAAACGTGCCGTCAACCCCCCCCCCACCCCCCCCCCCCCCTAAAAAAAAGAATAAAGAAAAAAAAAGAATAAAGAACCAAACAAACGAATAAACAACACAACACAACACACACACACACACACACACACACACACACACACACACACACACACACACGTGTCTATAGAACTGGCCTTTTCTTGTTAAATTTTAGTTTGGTTTTGTGTCTTTCCTAGAATTACAACAACAAGCTGTCATAATAATTGTTCCTCGAATTTCTCGAGTATTAATAACACAGTACCCACCTTTTGCTTGTCTGATAAGCGGTAGGAAGGCTCGTGTGGTGCGGACCATCCCGAACAGGTTGACGTTGGCAACACGCAGGTACTGTGACATCGTGGTCAGTTCCACGTCACCAACCACTTGCTGTCCTGCGTTGTTCACCAGGCCCCAGAGGCCTATAGAACACACACACACACGCACGCGCACACGCACACACACACACACACACACACACACACATATCATCAGTATCCGTTATGCGCTTATTCTGTTTCAACCTGGCGAGAAAATTTGATCACACGACATAAATTGAAGTGTTATGTTGGACTAATTCGGTAAAATAGCGCCCCCCCCCCCTCCTTTCCCGCCCGCCCCCTCCCTTAAATTAACGTGCCTGTGCCCAGAGATAAACTGACAGTTTCTAGCTATTTAGCAGCAGATAAAACGCAGCAGGGACTTCTACTGATACACAGTCCACTGTCCGTTTAGCAGAGGTCAGGAAATCTGCCCCCGACTGTCTGAAGAATGTTGAGCACCCAAGTCCTTTATTAACAATGGTTACCTGCGCCATTGCACATTCCCCTAACGACTTCAAGGCATTTCCTGACGCTTTCGTCACTGCTAACGTCAAGGGGCAGCACCGTCATTCTGGAGGAACTGACGTCACGCAGCTCTTTAGCGCCCTGTCCGTCAGGCCGCAGCACTGTAGCGATCACGTGGCACCCTAGGCCGTGGGCGTGCTTTGCAAAGGCAAATCCAAAACCTGACAGCAAATGAACGGTTTTCTGTAAAAAGTTTGCAACAGAAAGGCTGCACACTGAAGATCGCTACACAGAGATTAGTCGTACTTCTTTTATACATAACTATGTTGTTCTTGAAGGCAGTTTGAAAGAAGAATGAAATACAGATGAGTTACCCATGAGCTGCTCAGTAAAAGTCTTTGTTCGCCGGGGCCTGAGTGGCGAGTCTTCCCGTGTTCTACCTAGGCGCACACAACCCTATAGTACGTCAGTAACTCTAATCTGTATTTCACTCTTGCATTGTTCGTAAAGAGGAGAGGCTGATCACAAATTTACTCCAAGGAAAAGAAACAGACGGGTGGGGTGGGCGTTTGGGCGTTGGGCGTCCTTCTCCACCACGTAAGGGTGATTATAAAAAACAAACAGACAAACAAAAAAACCGGGACAACAAGGAAAAGGCCAGTGCAAATATCTGGCCCTATCCGGGATTCGAACTCACGACCCGAGCACTGAGATTCCAACGATCGAAAAGAAACAGCCGGAATACAGCTGATAAACTGTCTAACGTCTTTAGCAGAACAAGACAGAGAGAGCCAGACTAAACAAACTTTTTCAATTGGAAAAGGAAACAGTAATGACTGCGAAGTGGTTACAAGTTAAACAAATAAAAGGGACAGAAACCACTTAACTTTCACAAAGGACGGTACGGGTCAACGTTTCGGCTTTCGTCTTTTGTTTGTTGAAGTTATGTCCCATTTGCTTGTGTCCTGAGGAAGGCGAAAGCCGAAACGTTGACCCGTGCCGTCCTTTGTGAAAGTTAAGTGGTTTCTGTCCCTTTTATGTCGCTTTTATTTGTTTTAGTAAGTCAACTGGCTAAATTTTAGGCAAAAAGACAATTCCGTCAATCGCCTTTATCTTGAAATCACCCCTTTTTTTCCCACACATTAACGTCATGGACGTACTGTGTTTTGCCAATACTACGGCAGAGTAAAGGGGCGGGGCTTTGGCCTCAGGGCTTGGCGAGTGGAGTCGTCTATTGTATCAACCCAATAGCCAACAGTGGCTTGTTGGTTCAGCCGGATCTTGACCTACCAGAATCGCATCCTGTGATGAGGACGTGTTTGTCGTTCAGAGGGACGGTGCCCGCCGCCCGCTTCCTCTCCCATCTGTACACAGCCCACAGCACGACCAGGACGGTCAGACACAGCACAGTGGGCGTGGTCAGGGCACAGTACACCGTCAGCAAGGCCACGCCCACCACACCCACTTCCAGGACACGTACCAAAGGAGTCGCCATCTAACACTGAATAGACGAAAACGCGATTCATGAACCACATGACATACTATCTGGATAGCAGCGCGAACTGTAAAACGGTCAGAGTTTAACTTTCTCCGAACGTCGCGGATGCAACTGTACCGGCGACACGTATTTCACCGCCGCATATGTTCAAACGTACGTAACTTCGTCAATTTTCAAGACGCATCGATGCATGTGCACCCAACTTCTGGTTGTAAACAGGCATATCAATGAACGCTAGAAACATCGTCTAAAACTGATTTTGAAAGATGTAGGTCAAATAACTCAGTGTCAGTCAGGGCGCCGCCTAAAGCCGATTACTATGTTATAAACGTCACTGCGACGTAACCGGAGTTCCTGACTGACAGCCGCCGGGTCGTGCCTGCCAACCTAAGTCATGGGACGGGACCACAGACGTAAAAAAGATAGACCCCCCGCGGTGCTGGATGTGTGACGCCGCCGCGCGCCATGTTGCGAGTACCTGGAAGTGCCAGACGCTATCAGCTGTTTACATAGCGCGCATAGCATTGGCCAGACGCTATCAGCTGTTTACATAGCGCGCATAGCATTGGTCAGACGCTATCAGCTGTTTACATAGCGCGCATAGCATTGGTCCGCTTTATCTTACGTCACATTTCTGATGACGTCTTTCTAAAGAACTTTGTATTCGAACGAGTCGTCCTGTACACAGAGCCTCTTGAGTTCTGGTATTCGCAAGATGGCCGCGATAGCGACACTCGCAAGCAGCGGTGGCAGCGTGCGGCGGTGGGTCTATCTTTTCTACGTCAGTGGACGGGACACGTGTACCCCGACAAAGAAAAGCACACCCGGTTGTGGGTTAAATTTGTCGGAGCACGTGAACGAGATCACTAGAAAGTACAAACTGATGCGTGGTTGCTATGTCGATGATTCGTTTTAGTCAGTGGGTGGGGCAACACTGAGGTGTCTGACTGATCTACAAGTCAGTTAGAAATGAAGCCGTTTCAACAGTACACAGTACGATGCGGGCTGCATTTTTGCCGGAATCAGCCAAGCAAAGTCGAGTTCGCAGAGCTTGCGCGGTTTGGCAGTTCGCTATCAGTCACTGGTTACAAGGTGCCCGTCATGAACGTACTGTGTTTAACGCAAGTTCAGACAGAGTTAATAATACACGTATAATAATAATGAGTATTGTATAGGCGCTTTACCCAATTTCATGAATTGGCTCAAAGCGCCGCGAACTGAACTGAACCCAACACGCACGCTCACGTGAATCACACGCATTCTCTCACACACTGGACAAAACACATTACAATCACGTGGTGCGAAGGGTCAGCTCAGCTATTTAAGTTTCGTAATTTAGAATTGCATTTTTTCAAATCAGTGTGGGCTGAACATTTCCAAAGCAGAGGGGGAGGAAGCCAGAGTACCCGGAGAGAACCCCCGACGATCGGCCCGAATGATCGGTGCCACAAACGAGAAGGAAAAATTCTTTGCCCCGAGTGGACTCGAATCCCTGACCTCTCGCATTGGTGACAAGTCTCTTAACCACTAGACCACCGACCGCCAGGCAGTATTACAGGCAGGGGTACTCCCCCCTCCCCCCCCCCCCTCTCTCTCTCTCTCTCTTACGGTTTGTATGCAATGTGGAAGTGAGATTACTCTCTGTCTGCCAAAAGATCGTCTCTTTGGTCTGCCTACGCAGTTGCGGGCCCGGCAATCCGTCATGGCTGTAGGGGAGTAGCTAACTAGAGTAGGCAACCGTCTTCGATTCCTCAGTCAAGAAAAAGAGCGGCCGGGTTGCCCGGACCGGCTAACCGATGACATGTTTTGAGTTAGACTTGCGTATATTTTATGCATAAAAATGTACCCAACTTACTCGGCTATCATTCAGCAGCCTACCTCTCACTGTGTGCCTCGCCGTCCGTCAGCTGCAACGTCAGATGCAACTGCGTCGTTGGCTGGATCCGAGCCGGCAAGTAAAGCTGTAGTTCTAGCAGTTGTAGTCGCAGCCAGGCTTATTTGCCGACATATATCTCGGTAACCCCGAGACGAGGCTCTGGTTCCCAAGCCAAGGTCGGTCATCACTGAGTTCACGGCCACCACGAGTTGAACTGAGCTACCGCACGCGCCATACACGATCAGATATCGCGGCGGCTCAACTGAGGCCACGTCCGGCCGGCGGCATCCCTCACGTCAAGTTACGTTGGCTCACAGTCAATTTAAACGGTTGAAACGACACTGAGTCAGATTTAATTGAGCTAATACTAGTACTAATACTAATGTACTCGTCGTCAGTATTTCCCGTTCAAGGATCTGACCGGCCCGGCTAATAACCAGTTGACTGACTGAACGGCTGAGCTGAAAGCGCCTGAAACTGTCAGTCTATGATGGAGCAGTACCGGCCAGCAACTGAAGGACTCGACTGTCGGCCCGGATCAGTGTGTAGTCTTTCACTTCAATTCACTGAGTTCAGTTCAAGATTGCCATCTCTCTGCTCGGAGCTGAAACGCCAACAAGCGTTTCATCTCAGTATGACCACGGCCGAGTCTCTCCAGCAGGTCAGTTTCCCAAGCGGCGTTGTCCAGTCAGCCCTGTTCAACTCATTTGAGCTGTGTGCTCGGCGGTGTGTCAGTGTGCGCGCGCGTGTGTGTGTGTGTGTGTTTGTGTCCATATTGCTTTTCCAGCCGTTGTTTGTCAGTGTGCACTCAGTCATCATGTTCAGTCACTACTGTGACCGTCCAAGCCGGCCAACGGCTGATCTCCTCAGAAAAAGAACCTATTTTTAGACAAACGTACATGTGTTCCGTCCTGTTCCTGATAAGTATTAACTGTGCCACTTACGGCGTTGTGGTACTTTCGAAGCCAGAACTACACAATACTCTTATCTTTAGCGGTGCTCATGCACTGACCGGCTCAGTTGGTGCGTGCTGGCTGTCTGCGCCTGGCAATATACTTAGGAGCAAGTGACTGGCAGTACTGACTGACTGACTGACTGAGTGGATAGGACTGCCCCTCCTGTCTTCACTGATCTGTTGACATACTGTGTCACTCAATATACAAATACCGGCATTGTCATAACTCACCTGGGGAGCCGGGGTGGTCGAATGGTAGAGCGTTGGACTTCTAATGCTCGGGTCGTGAGTTCGATCCCGGCTGGGGCCAAATATTTGTGCTGGCTTTTTCATCGTTGCCCCGTCTTTGATATCACCCTATGTGGTGGAAAAGGACGTTAAACCCCAAACACCCGACCCACCCACCCGTCATAACTCACCTGAATGTGAACGAGTGAGAGCAGCATTTCTACCGTCAAATGATAAAACTGACGGCTCAAGTGCCCTTCAAAGATTACCTAGTGAAAGTCGACGTGCATTTAGCCAGTCGGCGTGTACCATAGTAAAAGCACAACTCCTACGACAGCGTGTTATTATTGTATGATTTTCAGTACGTGGGCGGTTGACTAGGCCGGGATGCAGCTCAGTAATAATAATAATAATAACTGATGAGTATTGTCAGTATACGCGCTTTACCCAATTTCATGAATCGGCTCAAAGCGCCGCGAACTGAACCCAACACGCACGCTCACGTGAATCAAACGCATTCTCTCACACACTGGACATAAACACATTGCAATCACGTGGTGCGAAGGGTCAGCTCAGCTATTTACATTTCGGAATTTAGAATTGCATTTATTTTTCAAATTTGGTGGGCTGAACATTTCCAAAGCAGAGGGGGGTGGGTGGGTGGGTGTTTGGGGGCTTAACGTCCTTTTCCACCACATAGGGTGATATCACAAAGCAAGGGGGGAGGAAGCCGGAGTACCCGGAGAGAACCCCCGACGATCGGCCCGAATGAACGGTGCCACATACGAGAAGGAAAAATTCTTTGCCCCGAGTGGGACTCGAACCCCTGGCCTCTCGCATTGGTGACAAGTCTCTTAACCACTAGACCGCCGACCGTACCGGCGGTTGTCGAGTTAGTCGGAGTTACTGATGTACATCCTGTCATTTTGAGTTTCATCGTGTGTGTCACAGCTTAACGCGTTCACCACGAACAATAATCACACGACGGTAATTGCAGCCATTTTCAAGCCAGACCACCCATGACCAACTGGTGTTCCGTCCGTATTTAACTGAGACCACCATCGTAGGTATTGCAAAGCCAACAATAACGTCACCACAACTCAATTCAGTTCAGTTCAATTCAAAAATAGTTTATTTTCTGTTTAAGAGAGAATCTAAAAACAGAAAATCTTCTTTGGCCTCACAATAAGATAAGATAAAATACAGTCATTAAATATCTTGATATAAAATATAAAAATAAGCACAACACAACTATAACAGGGTGGGTGGCGTGGGGGTTTGGGGGTTTAACGTCCTTTTTCACCACATACGGGTGATATCAAAGACGGGGCAACGATGAAAAAGCCAGCACAAATATATGGCCCCAGCCGGGATGCGAACTCACGACCCGAGCATCAGAAGTCCAACGCTCTACTGACCATTCGGCCACCCAGGCTCCCCCGCAACTGTAACAACAACAACTACTAGAGCAACAACAGCAACACCGGCCAACAGCAGGAAAGTAACTACATCATTCTATTAAAAAAAATATTAAAAAGTACATGTTATTTTGTTGGGTTTTTTTCCGATTTTTATTTATTTTCCAAAACAGTCATTCTCAAGCAATGCCTAGTTGGTGTGAAGTGGATTATTTCACCATATGATTACGTCTATATCGATGTGCTTATAATTACAGACAGTTTTGCTTTTTTCTGTACAAGAGCACATTTGTTTGGTACATAAAGTCTTGCATCAAGATTGTACTAGGCACTGCAGTCACACCGGGTCAGTATCATTTCTCGATGGAGTACGGAAAGAGGCTGAGTGTCAGCTGGTCCAAAAGCCGGTCGCTTATGTAAGACTTCAGACGAATCAGCACCTGCACAAAGCCAGAATTCACGAAAGAAAGTAATATTCGTGAAATATGTGCTTACCATGGGCATGCAGTGAAAACATAAAAAGTAAAACATGGTTTAATGTTGACTGACGAGCAGAAGACTTTGGGTGGGTGATGATGAGGGAAAAGGCTTGTCATATGGAAGTAAATGGCATGCACGTTTAACTTCAAATCACAAATTTCTAGGACACTAGGAATGAAATCCCAACAAAATACCCACACAGAATTTGTCAAACAGCTTGTTGGAGCCGTCAATCAGATATCTCAGATCAGGGTCACCAGAGGTCAAGGCTGTTGTCATGGCGGTGATGACAGGGGTCATTGTCGGGTAGCCATTTCCTCTGTCGGCCTCCACCGCCTGGAGCAGTTTCTGCAGGTGCTGCTGGCCGTACATCTCCTTGACGACATCAGACGCTTCTGTCCACATGTCCTGGAAGTCCTTCTCCAGCCTTTTAAGCTGAGGGCGGTTTGAAGAATCAAAGACAAACCATATAAGTATGTTGATTTACAGTTTGGAATCACGCCTACTATACAGCTGTTAGGTTTCCATTTCTGTATCTCTTCCTCCCTCCCTCCCAACACACGCGTTTCTTGTGAAGGGGCAGCTACTAATTGTATTGTCAAACAGACAACTAAAGGTGATTTGCTCGACTGAGTATCAAGCAGGTGATAACAACTCTACTTATCACTTTACGTGTTACTTTCGAAAGCAGATCATGCACAACCGTGCACAATCATATACCCATGGGCGCAATAGACTGAAGCGTAGAACTAAAATCTCACACAGTAGTTCTAGACACCAAAAAGTAAAATGTACGAAGATGATACACACTTACGTTTTCAATGTCTTTAATCCCACCGAACTGCCCCGGTTCAATGATAATCACCTTGACCCCAAACTGGTGCATCTCCAGACGGACAATGTCACTGAAGGTCTCCACGCCATATTTACTGATGTTGTAAGCGGCGCTTCGCGGAGTGGACACCCGCCCTTTTACACTGCTCACATTCACAATACGCCCTGAATGGTGAAGGGGGGATGGACGGAGGAGAGGGGCAGGCAAACGTGTGAGAAGTCATGTCGTGTACTGATCAGTTCAGTATGTACAACAATTCAAGGAAAATGACGAGAAAGGGTTAGATGGCCACCAACCATCATACTCCACCCAGGCTCAGTAGCACCTCTCACTCATTTACATTCTGCAAAATTTAGGCCATCTAGACTCTTAAGAAGTGAAGCTCAAAACATCTGCCTATAGGTTTAAGAATCTACTCCTAACCATAACACTTGCTCCCCCCCCCCCGACATCCCCCATACCCACCCCCACCACCACACCCCCGACACCCCCTCCCCTCCGCCACCTCAAGGCTCTGAGGGGGTGTTTTTTCTTTCAAGTCTCTGAGGCGTATTTTTCTTTTTATGGTTCTTTGGTATGTTTGGTTAGCTCGTCTCGTCTCGTCTCGTTCTAGTTTTGTTTCGTTTTATTTTGTCTCACTTCGGAAACTATTGAAGGGCCTCAATACAACACCTGCTGTTCCACAATCATGCAGTTACGACACATACCACGCCACTCGATCACGTAACTAGAGTACTTATCACACGTCACCCACCCTTTGCCTGTCTGATGAGCGGTAGGAAGGCCCGTGTGGTGCGGACCATCCCGAACAGGTTGACGTTGGCCACTCGCAGGTACTGTGACATCGTGGTCAGCTCCAAATCGCCCACTGATTGGACACCGGCATTGTTGACCAGCCCCCAGAGACCTAGCGCACGAGCTCAAAATCAGGGGTGGACACCGGACGAGTCCGTAAATCAGTTTATGGTTTGACTGACATAAGACAAGATATTTTATTGGATCCCATAAAAGGGAAATTACAGCGCCTGCTCCACCTTTGATTAAGAATAAGAATAAATATTATGTTCCCACAGACACCCACTCACTCTGACTCATACGCACACCGACACATTCACGCACTCCCTAAACATAAATACTTAAATATACAAGCACATAAATACAAACATCTTCTTCCCTAGTTCTTCAAAAACCTGCTACCCGTCGCTTACCCTCAGTGTTTACACCTTTAATCCCTGCCCCTTCTCTCTTCTCAACATCCCCACCACCACCACCACCACCACACACACACGCGCGCGCTCCCCACCCCCTTCTTCCCTGCTTCCTACCGTACATCGCCTCCCCATAAACACGCACACAAAAAAAACCGCGTAAAGTTACACCAGTTTAATCAGTCACAGCGCGGTCAGAGAGACGTGATCGTGAAAGACGTTTCTACAGGCGTAAGACATAAGATATTTTACTGGATCCCATAAAAGGGAAATTACAGCGCCTGCTCCACCTTTGATTAAGAATAAGAATAAATATTATGTTCCCACAGACACCCACTCACTCTGACTCATGCGCACACACATTCACGCACTCCCTAAACATAAATACTTAAATATACAAGCACATAAATACAAACATAGATTAAAACTGAAAAACTCTAAAAGGTATCAGTTTGGTTTGGTTGTCCCCTATGTATTTTGACGTATGGTAGACCAGATTTGGATCGTGTATGCCCGGCCTTTGTCATGACCCGTGCCGTGTTACCTTCTGTGCCAATGGATTCGGAGGGAAAACGTGGCACAGCAAAAAAACAGGCTCACGGAAGTGTCCCGTTAACTCATGGCCGACCTTGATCGCGCGCCGTGGAATTTCCTCATGACTGCGTGCCGCGTGCACATCCCTTGCCAACGATTTTAGTCATTTTTCTTCCTCAGGGCCTGTATGTAATAGTCGAGGCTTGGGCTCTTAGCCCGGGTTAGAGTCTAACCTCGAACTAAACTAGCTCTAGGGTAAAATTTTCTGCTGTTTTTTTTTATTATTTTTTTTAATCAAGAAGAGGGCCCATTCCAGCAAGGTGCCTAAGCCGTTATAGAAGGATTTTTTTCTTCTTTTCTTGGCTTTCTTTTTTTTAAATTTAATTTTGCTTTTGGGTTTCTTTTGTCCTAGTCTGGGTTAGGCCTGTAGCCGTGGGTTAAATTAATCTCGACTTTTACATACGGGCCCAGATGTTTTCTAACCGTGTTTGATACGGCTTGAAAGATAATTATAAGCACTTTTATGGAAAAATGAAAGGGTTTCAAGTCATACCTGTATTGCTACATATGTTTTTGACAACGCGAAGACACTCTTCGACGCTTTTGTCGCTGCTGACGTCAAGAGGCTGCACCGTCATCCTGGAGGAACTGACGTCACGCAGATCTCTAGCGCCCTGTCCGTCAGGCCGCAGCACCGTAGCGATCACGTGACAGCCTAGCTCGTGCAAGCGCTTGGCAAGTCCACATCCGAAGCCTGTTTATTGTAAGATACCCGATGATTTGTGCCTGAACTCTTTGGGTAACATCTACCGTGATTTGATTTAAAAATAAAAAGAGCATAATCGCAATGGATTTGGAAAGCACATATGGCCTTTTTGCTATTTGACGGTATATCTGCACTCCACTGCACCTTGTTCAGAATTATTTTCTAGCACATGGACCTGTGTAGCATCATCATGCCATCATCATCATCCTCTTCATCATGCATAACCCGGCTGGGGCCAAATATTTGTGGTGGCATTTTCATCGTCGCCCCGTCTTTGATATCACCCTATGTGGTGGAAAAGGACGTTAAAACCCCAAACCCCCACCCACCCACTCATCATGCATAAAACATATATGTATACACCCACGACCTGGGAGGAATACCACTGGAACTCGCGAAGAGTTTGAGGCCAAAAAAAAGTCTACGTTTACTGAACAATTTGAATGAACTACCGGACCAGTATCACATCCAGTGATGAGGACGTGTTTGTCGTTCAGTGGGACGGTGCCCGCCGCCCGCCTCCTCTCCCATCTGTACACAGCCCACAGCACGACCAGGACGGTCAGACACAGCACAGTGGGCGTGGTCAGGGCACAGTACACCGTCAGCAAGGCCACGCCCACCACACCCACTCCCAGGACACGTACCAAAGGAGTCGCCATCTACTGAATTGGAAAATACAAAAATAAAGATAAAAAGGAAAAGAATGGAAGGAAAAAGAGAGAAAGAAAGATTAAACAGAAGATCGATGTCGCCAGAACCAACCCAGCTAAGAATGAACGAAAAGTCGAGAAAACTAACTTGAACCTACCGGGTCAGTAGACGGAGCGTTGAACTTTCAAATGCTCGGGTCGTGAGTTCGAATCCCGGCTGAGGTCCAGAAATTTGTGCTGGAGTTTTTCTTAGTTACTCCGTCAAAAACACGACCCGGCCTTACGTTATGACTGAAAAAGGACGTTAACATCCCTACTCTCCCCAGAGGTCCAGAAATTTTTGCTGGATTTTTTCTTTGTTACTCCGTCAAAAACACCACCCTTACGGTATGACTATAAAAAAGGACGTTAACATCTCTACTCCCCCCCCCACTTACCCCCTCCCCCTCCCCCCCAATCAACCAGCCATTCAGCCACCCTAGCAACCAACCAATCGGCTCAGAAGAATAAACGTAGGCCTACTTACTATAGTGTGTAGCTGCACTGAGTTTCACGACTCAGTATTCACATTATGCGATGTTTGTCAGCAGGAGCAGCCAATGGCAGGGCCGGCATCAAATCTGATATCACATAACAAAGACCCTCATTATAATATAGTACTTATCGCCGTCTGTACACTGCACTGACTGTGGCTGGCATGGCCGTAAATGCTATCACTGTGACTATGTCTACATGTTTTGTTTTTCATAGCGGCAGTTGCTATTTCTGTCGCCATGAAAAAAAATTTGGATTGTGTGATCGTGACCACATGTTGTCGTTTGAGTGTGTCTCAGTAGAGTATGTGTAGGTTTGTCGCTGATATATATCTCAGCAAAGAGGGCTAACCTTAGTCTCTCTCTCTCTCTCTCTAACTAAATTTCACCATAGGCCTACCACTGACGCCCGAGACACTGAGTAGATACACACAAGACGACTTTTTTTTTTAAATCTACACTGCTTCACTTGTTGCCTTGATAGATTGTCTCTTCGTTTATGTATTTGATTAAGACTGATCAGTCTTGTCTAAAAGGGGGCGGGGGGGGGGGGTGAGGGAGTGGTGGGGGGGGGGGGGGTTGGGCAACGCGTTCTGTTGAATTTATTCCTCAGTCCTCGCCGGCTCCCCTGTGCAAAAAACAGTGTTAGTGCCTCAGTACAAGTCGCAGCGTACATTCATATAAAATGAATGTGTGTGTGTGTGTGTGTGTGTGTGTGTCAGTGTGTGTGTGTGTGTGTGTGTGTGTGTGTGTGTGTGTGTGTGTGTGTGTGTGTGTGCCGTGTGTGTGTGTGTGTGTGTGTGTGTGTGTGTGTGTGTGTGTGTGTGTGTGTGTGTGTGTGTGTGTGTGTGTGTGTGTGTGTGTGTTCATTTTTCCGACTTTCCCGACTTTCCTCTTACTTTGTGTATGTAACTGTAGCTGTTAGATTTTCATCTCCATATGTTATTTCAGTGTTTGTTTTGTTTTGCTTTTTTTTTTCGTAGTTTAGCAACGGCAAGTTGCAATATGGTACTTGCGCCAAAACGTTTGCCACAAAAAAAAGATACCTTGCCATTCTCTCTCTCTCTCTCTCTCTAGCCAATATCATCGACACATGCCATGTATGTTTTGATTTGTTTATCATGTGTACTTTTCTCTTCTTCATTTCCTTTACTGAGATAGTTAATAGTTTTGTTTGTCTTTTCTTCTCTTTTTTCCTTTCCCCCCTTGTTTTGATGTGTCTTTTTTACCCTTTAACGTAGAATAGCAGGACAGCTTGTAAGACAGGCAGCAATGCCTAAATGCTCTATCCTGAATAAAAAACGTTTCATCATCATCATCATCATCATCATCATCAGCTCTCTCTCTCTCTCTCTCTCTCGATTTTAACTTATCACTGACTGTGTCAATTTGTGATGTTTTCACTACCTGTGCTTTTACACTTTATCGGTTTTATTTTGTGGTCAGTATCAACTTCTTTGCCGTTGTTTTGCCGCTCAGATGTCTTGTCTTGATGTAGTGTATCAGCTGGTTTCTTTTCAGTGTTCCGTCACTGCGCGGTTCAGTGGTTTTCACTGGTTTAAGACTCAGGTCCATATGTATAACGCTCACTGAGAAACAGCCCACACTGCTGTCACCGCAAAGTAAAGCCAAACACGTTTGCCGCAGGCTCGCTTAACTGTACAATCGGCGACTGATTTTTTTTTTTTTAACCCTCTGCTACCCGAATACTAATGAGTAATACTGGCTGCTGTCAAAATGTGTAACACTACCCAACCCGGCCGCAGGTCAGTGCCCACGTACGCAGTCAGTGTGCCGTTGTCGTTTTCAAGTTGTTGTTAGTTAAGTTTTCACCCTCCACTCCTGGCTCCGCATGTAGAAGTCGAGCTTAGCGAGTTTAGCCCCGGGTTAGAGTCTAACCTCGAACTAAACTAGCTCTAGGGTTGATCATAGTGGACTGACATGATCCCAAAAAAAAAAAAAAAAAAAGTTTAAGTTCAGTTTTGGTCTTGTTTCAGTGTCACGTTTGTTTCTTTGGTAGTTGTATCGTGGTTTTCAGTCCTCTTTTGATTTGTTTTGTCTTCCCTCGTCTCGTCTCGTCTTTGCCACGGTCTCGTCTCGTCTCGTCTCATCTCCGTCGTGTCGTCTCAGTGTCTCGTGTCGTCAGTCTCGTCTTTGTCTCGTCTCGTCTCGTCTCGTAAGTCTCGTCTTCTGATCTCGTCAGTCTCGTGTCGTCTCATCTTTGTCTCGTCTCGTCTCGTCAGTCTCGTCTTCTGATCTCGTCACTACTGAGTCTCGTGTCGTCTCATCTTTGTCTCGTCTCGTCATTCTCGTTTCGTCTTGCCTTGTCTTCTTGTGTTGTTGTTGTTGCTGTTGTTGCTGCTACTGCTGCTGCTGCCGCGGCTCAGTGCTGCTGTCACTGAGTTCACTGACTAGTTTACTGACAACAACACGTTGTGTCGCTCGGCGAAGTCGGCCGGATACAGAAGACTGATGTCTGGCACTGAGAGCGGTTGAGCCGGACTGATACTGCTTGAATAACAAAGACTGACTGTGTGCCACTGGCCGGAGGGCATCAGTGCATAGTTATGCAGAAAGAATATCCGAGTCAGCTGACTGGACTGAAATCATTTGTCAACGTGACTTAATTTCAACTGAGCAGAGCCGGGGGAAACGCGCCAGATGGACACATTATATCAGTCATTATTGTATCAAGTCGGGAAGTGGCAGAAATTATCGTCGCTTATCAGCAGAGCTGACCGACAATTTGAGTTCGGGCCAGTGCATAGTCAGTCGACGCTGTTACTTCAGCTGGATACAGGTCAAGCAATGACTATACTGCCTACACGCACAGTAAAATAATTAATCTGGAAAAAGAACCTAAGCGACTATTAAATCCATTGCGCTTAGACCCTTAATCCAGACGACGGTGGGCTGGCGATATCGCAAGTCTACAACGTAAACACGCGCCCAGTGGCCAGTTCTCCTGTTTAGTAGGGGGAGGTGACTTCTAATCGCCGAAGATACGAAGTCTGCTGTTGGTGTGCAAACAACCCACGCCCTCCTTTGACAGGAGAATGGCTTACACCTGTGCGGCTACCTCTACTCTGCCGCAGTCCCTCCTGTTCCTCTACCCTCTCCATGCTCTTTGCCCCTCCCCCTCCCCCTCTCTCTCTCCACACACACACACACACCCATACACACACATTCTGCTTGTCATCTGTGTCAAAGCTTCGACGAAGCGTGGTCTGGTCGCAAAGAAAAGAGCAGGGGAGTGTGGATTGTGGAAAGTTCAAGGCTGCGGTTATGAAGTTTATAAGCCCCTCAGGCTCAGCGTACGCCGCGTGGTGAGCCACTAAGTGGGTGAGGCAGTGGCAGCAGCTGATACACGTTTCAAGTTGCAAGTGAGCAGCTTGAGTCCTGGGATTAAACGCCATTGTCCAGGGAGGTCTTCTGCTGTGCCGTCAGATGTCTTCAGTGTACTCACGTATCGGCTGGCGTGTAGCGGATTATCCGTTGCTTGGATGCTTCTCAGTGTGACTTGAGACACTTTAATTTCTTGGGCCGCGTGTGAGAACGAGGGTGTATACTGACGCTGTACACGGACGGATAATTGTTGTTTGTGTTGACAGCTTCACCTTTGCCTAGGTCAGTTATACTGATTTACGTGACAATAGTACCGGCTTCGTAAGCGGTGAGGCCTTGTTTTTCCCCACCAAGAACCGTGCATAACAAAGACCCTCGAATGACGACAATAGGATAAGCCGGCCGCTGAACACTGAGCGCCAGGTTTGTTCTTTAGTGTGCAAGGACGCACAGATTGTCTTGTGGATTATTACTGACTGACGCAGGAACAAACTGAAGTGACATTATTGCAGCACTGAGTGCCCAGCGAAGCCAGGCATTACTAGTAATTGCAGCCAGGACGGGTAAGTCCCAGTCAGCAGGCAGACCGAATAACACTGCGGCGAAAGCCAGTCACACTGTCTCAGTAATTTCGCTTGTCGTTTGCACAGCAGCAAAAAAAAAAAAAAAAACTTAGCGGGTCAACGTGATCGCTCTGACACGAACCTCATTCGGTAGCACACCGGCGTGATCTGCTCCTTAAAACCGGATAGTTTTGCGGTTCAGTGGACATGACGGTAGATCTGCTTGTCTATTGCACCCCGTGACAGTCAGTATTATGAGACTGATAGTGCTGGTCAGCCGGTGTAGGCTCAGTCGTCACTGATATCTGATACCAGAGACATACTTAATAACTAGTGCTTGTCCCCGGCCTGCTGATACACATCTCGTCGTAACATAGACGTGGCAAAGACCTCGCCGGCTGCAGACAAGTACACAGAGCTGAGTAAGTTCAGCCAAACATCATAGCTGCGGTCATTGACACAGCAGTAGATTAGCATACGGCATGATATTACGCTATTCACTGTGAATTCAAAAAGCAGACGCGCTTACTAGTACAAGTCAGTGTGTGTGTTCCAACCGGTAGATCAGCTCATTGCGCATCACTGCACTGATACAAAACGCCGGTTTCAGAACACGCTTAGACTGAGGCGGATAATAGACACTGAAGACACATTTCTTCCCGGATCACTGAGTTAAAAACATTTTCGTATAAGGAGCGTTGATCAGGGACTTGAATAGACTGTGACAGCTTGAACAAACACAGGGACAGTGCTCTCGATATTGCCCGGATGTTCCTGGACAGCAGCGGCAAACTGGGCCATCTCTTCTAGCGTGTTTTTAATTCCTACCAAGTAAGTCTGGGGTCAACCCCGGCTGTTCCGGGTCCGTCGATAATTCTAGGCCCCGGGGACGACGGCCAAGTCGGGCTAACCGAGACCGAGACGAGCTAAGTGATACCTAAGAAGGAAAAAAAACAAAAAAAAAACAAAAAAAAAAACTACTCAGTCGGTGACAAGGAAAGTGGACATTTGCGAACAACTTTGACGTCCCGGTCTTGTTTCACAGTGTGCGCAGAAGCGGTGAAAACTGTCGCATTCACCAGCACAGTACATCTCTGTTTAGAGATTATTGTCTGCATGAGTTGTCTCCCTTGCCGCAACAAGCACGCATTTTTCGTGGCAGAGCACAAAGCTGCCACACACACACACACACACACACACACACACACACACACACACACACACACACACAAATGTATGCATGCTGCGGGTCTGTGTATGCTCGGGGAACAATTCATGCAGGCAATAATCTCTAAACAGGCTGAAAATGTACTGTGCTGGTGAATGCGACAGTTTTCACAGCTTCTGTGCACACTGTGAAATAACACGGGGACATCAAAGTTGTTCGCAGCTGTACACTTTCCTTGTCACCGAGTAGTTTTGTTTTTTCCTTCTTAGGTATCACTTAGCTCGGCTCGGTCTCGGTTAGCCCGGTTTGGGCGTCGTCGCAGGGGCCTAGAGTTATCGACGGACCCGGAACAGGGTCGGTTTGGGGCCGTGCATCGTGGTGTGGCCTCACTAAAACATATCATAATTAATTTTTGTCTGCGTGGATTTACCTTTGGCTCACTGGGAGTGTTGCACATTGATTATACTCGTGTTTGCTGCAATAAGAGCCTCCGGCCAAGGAGCCGTTAATCTTGCCTGAATTTCGCACACAGGGCCAAAAAAAACACACACAAAAAACAAAAACGAAAAAGTCCCCCCAAAACGTGGGATATTCCTGCGCTGTACGGAGTCAGTGTATTAACCGTAGGTATTCTCGTTGTTCAGTGTTGTTGTTGTTGTTGTTGTTGTTGTTTCTAGCACGCTGATGGCCCTTTTCAGATCTGCCGGATAACCATTACAGGTCGACTGATATGAATGGAGTTGACTGATCATGCATATCCTCAGTTCACCATAGTTTCAATAGGTAAAATCGCCCGGTCATATTTGTCATCTCAGCATTTCCACTACAGTGTCAGTTCACGTAGAATTGGCCGCAGTAGCCCAAGCAGGTTGTCATCAACTGAACATAGGTATAATATATTCTTAACGTGTGTGTCATCACAGTCATATATCGATCCACCCGACCGCTTTGGGTTCTTTTCGACTGACGAGCTGCTGTTTCTATGGAGACTGAGCAATAGACGATAATAAGAGAGACGAAGATTATACTGACTTTACAGTACGAACGCGGGCGAGGATTAGTGGCGAGTTCAGTCACTGTACATTTTCATAATATCATGCGTTTCATGTGCGCGGACGATTTGGCGCTACCGAGGGACTGTGTGTGTGTGTGTGTGTGTGTGTGTGTGCTCTGTGTGTGTCTGTGTGAGCACTCATTCAATGATTGCACTCGTGTGTGTGTGTGTGTGTGTGTGTGTGTGTGTGTGTGTGTGTGTGTGTGTGTGTGTGTGTGTTTGAGCAGAAAATTAATTACCTTGCAGTTCACATCTAACGCAGGCGCTGGTATTTCTTGCAGAGTCCTGTTTTGGCCGAACAACTTGAATTCAGTCAATTCGTGGATTGTGCACTTTCGTGTTCAGCAGTCGGTGACTGACAGAGCTGACGATGGCAAAACGTGTGCACCACACCAGAACATGTACACACTGGAGAAGCGTGTTGATGGGCGGCTGGTTTCTGCTTTTATCAATGCAGTCTTTGGGTATGGCTCAGGAAGTGACATCTCCTGCCACCGCTTTTGCCAGCGTTGCTGTTGACGACCTTGACCTGCCGGCCAGGAACGCCAGCGATGAACTTGACCTATCGGTGGAGATAGACACCCTGACCGTGGTCATGCAGAAGTCGGGCCTGGTCAAGGTCAGCTTCATTCTGTACTGTATGCACCCAAGTATCCGATACTCCTTATCGGTTAGCACTGAGAACACTAAGGTGGCTTTGGTAGACGGGTCGGCCATGTTCAACCTGTCCTGCGCCGACGCCGTGGTGTTGGATTCGAACCCAAAGCCTCCTGATTCGTCTCAAGGGGAAGGGGATGGGAACGCAGGAACGTCTGCCCCCAGTGCGGGTGCATCGACCGAAGACCCGCATCCGCATGACCTGCTTCTGCAAGCTTTGCCAGCCGTGCGAGGCTCCTTCAACTTCACGCTGTACGGAGATCTGCTCGGTAGAACGTGGCTGAGGATCCACGGAGAGAGAGGAGCTGCCCCTGACGTTGCCGAGCTGCCTGTGTTCCTCAAACTCCCATGGACACCTCTTGAAGCCGACCTCCAAGACCATCATTACGTCAACAGCTCTGACATCATCATAACCGATTCTGCGAACGACCGTGAACCGACCTACGACGCCACAGCGGAGTCAGAGACAGGGGCAGATCACTTAAGTGAGAGTGGTCCCCACTTGCTGCAGCGTCACGTGATCACTGTCAAGCGCGTGATTCGCCCCGTGGACATCGCCTTCCGGTCTGTCCTGTACGGCTTCGTGATCGCCGTTACGGTCGGGATGGGCTGCAAGATGGAGATCTCGGTGGTGAAGGCGGTCCTCAAGAAACCCGTGGCCCCAGCTATAGGCTTCATCTGTCAGTACCTCTTTATGCCTCTGGTATGTCATGTTCCCATTTTCTCCTGGCTTTATAGTGGAACTACCAATGTTTTATTAGTCTGTTTAATCTCAAAGACATCTTCCTATAGATTCGTCACATTCTATCCGAGTAACCTAATCCTCGATTCCTCATCTGTATTTGCGTACTTGCTAAATTTCTTAGTTACTGAATGACCGACTGACTGACTTGTTGGTTGTTTGATAAATATAAGTCCCTTTTCCACCAAGACGGGGGCAACGAGAAAAAAAAAAGCCAGCTTCTAACTCATACTCACAAGACAGGAGCAGTTACATTTCAGTTCTCTACCAGGTCAGCCATCCCGGCTTCTCGACTGACTGTCTCATTGACGTACACTAGGCTATGTCAGGAGCAAACCTGTTAATTTGTGATTCCAAACGGGGCGGTCGGTGGTCAAGTGGTTAAGCGACTTCGTCACCAATGCGAGAGGTCAGGTTCGAGTCTCACTAGAGGCAAAAACTTTTTCCTTCTCGTATGTGACACCGTTCATTCAGGCCGATCGTCGGGAGTTCTCTCCAGGTATTCCGGATTCCTCCCCCTCTGTTTTGGAAATGTTCAGCCCACAAAATTTGAAAATACATGTAAATGCAATTCTAAATCCCGAAACTTAAATAGCTGAGCTGACCCTTCGGACCATGTGAATGTAATGTGTTCATGTCCAGTGTGTGAGAGAATGCGAGTGATTCATGTGAGCGTGCGAGCTGGGTTCAGTTCGCGGCGCGTTGAGCGGATTCAAGAAAGTGGGTAAAGCGTCTGTACAATACTCAGTTAATATTATTATTATTACTAATCTGTGAAAAGCAGCCTGTCCCAAACCATTGTCTACTGCTGTTAAGTGTTTGGACACAAACCTGCCCCAGGCCACTAAAAGGCAACCGCCTGAACCTATCTTCTGTCCGTTTAAGCGGTCAAAGCAGATGCATTCATCATTTTTCATGTTTGTGTTTGTGGTCATCGTTTCAGATCGCCTTCATGCTGGCCAAGACCTTAACGGTGGGGGACCCTGCCGTGTCCCTGGGGATCTTTGCTTGCGGAATCTGCCCGGGGGGCGGGCCCAGCAACATGTTCTCTTACCTTCTTGACGGGGACGTCTCGCTCTCCGTAACCATGACAGCCATCAGCTCCGTCGGGGCTCTAGGTGAGAGAGAGAGAGAGAGGAGGGGGCATCGGGATTGTTTCTTTCAAAGCTGGTCAGAATTAGTTCTCTCTCTCTCTCTCTCTCTCTCTCTCTCTCTCTCTCTCTCTCTCTCTCTCTCTCTCTCTCTCTCTCTCTCTCTCTCTGTGTGTGTGTGTGTGTGTGTGTGTGTGTGTGTGTGTGTGTGTGTGTGTGTGTGTGTGTGTAAAACTTCTGATGAGGAGATGGACGTCTTCGGGCCACCGAGAAGACGATTTCAACAACGGCGTAGAATAGCTTTGCTGTCAGTGCAGCCGCAGTGACACTGTAAATCAGATGCCTCCCATCACTCAGCTCCATCATGTCTGTACAATGTTCGTCCTCAGCCATGATCCCGCTGTGGCTGTTCACGCTGGGCGCCATGTTCCAGGACGACAAGATCTCGCTGACCGTACCGTTCGCTAGGATCTTCATGACCCTGGCAATCCTCATCGTGCCTCTCTTCGTCGGCATCCTCATCAAGCACAAGCTGCCCAAGGTCGCCAAGGTCAGTATACGTTAGTACCCGTCTGTTTTGAGACGCTCAAGGCGCCGCACGGCTGCAGGACTAATCAATGAAAGCCTGATGTTGCTTAGCGCTATGTGCAGACCTCCACCCTGCTATTCAGTCTGGTCTGCGCGACATATTTCTGTTTTCCACGCCACCCGAGCGTGCGCCTGTGTGCGTGCGTGTCTGTCTTGTTTAAGATGCTCAAGGCGCCGCAGGGTTGGAGGACGAAGCTATGAGAGCCTGATGCTGTTTAATTTAGCGCTACTTTATGTGCAGACCTCCACCTTGCTATTCAGTCTGGTCTGTGCGACATTATTATTTCTGTTTTCTCCACCACCCGTGCGTGTGCGTGTGTGCCTGTCTTGTTTTCCAGCTATCATTAGTCGTCCGTGCACTGACTGCAGCATACATATAAGTTTACCGTTACAGATAATCCAGAAGTTCCTGAAACCACTGACCCTGGTTGCTATCCTGTTTCTGGTCACTTTCGGTATCTACGCCAACCTGTACGTCTTCCGCCTCTTCGCGCCCCGTACATTGGCCGCCGGCTGTCTTCTGCCTTACATCGGATACATCCTTGGTGGCCTCGCCAGCCTCGTCTTTCGCCAGCCTTGTTACAGGGTCAAGACCATCGCCATAGAAACGGGCATTCAGAACACCAGCATCGCCTACCTGCTCCTCATTTTCTCGCTCCCTACCCCTGACGGAGACATGGCCGCCGTGGGACCCGCAGCGTCCGCTATTATGACGCCACTTCCGCTTTTTGTTTTGGTGCTTGTGTACTTGCTTTACAAAAGATTTTGCAAGAAGAAGAAGGAGGGGGAAGAGGAGGAAGGAGGGGAAAGGGCCGGGGGGGAGGGGGTGGCTTTGAAGAACTCTTCAGACAAGGAGGAGAAGAATGGGTCGGCGGGGAAACAAGAAAAGCGGAAGCAGAAAAAGAAACAGAAAGAAAAGTCCAGAAAGAACGGTGAAGCGGAGAGCGAAAAGTTTATAGAAGAGAAACCTAAAAGTGACGTGTAGGGGTTACGATATAATTATATTCCGTCTGTCGATGGTTTTCAACTCTCAATACGCAGAACCGGCAAACAGCAGCATGTGGAACATTGTTTCATCGACTGCACCGAATCTGTGCATCAGAATCAGTCACTTTGGTCACAATATAGCATCCTAGACCATTGCGGTGACTCTGGCCGGCGTGTATGTTGTCCTAGAAGTGAACTGAGCAGACGACATTATTTGGTTGCGCGCGGACTGAGGCGGACCAGCCAGACGGCGCGGATTGGTTGGTAATTTTAGAAGCTTTTTCCAGTCCCAGTCTGTTCAGGAATGGACCGCAGGCTCAAAGAAAATCGTATTTCTCTAACAGTAGAAGTCACAAAGTCACGAAAACGGTCGCGATGACCAGAAGAAACATTCGTCTGTATGGCAAACAACCATAGCGCTTGGAAAGCGGCAGGTTTTTTTTTTTTTTTGTTTTTTTTTTTATATATCTCAGCAGCGTTCGGAACATAGAGACGTTAACGTCTGTGTTTTGTTGTATGACTTACCGTGTTTTTGTTAAGTACTTCTTCTCCTAGTTCGGGTTACTCATGAGTGATCGGGGGAGTCACATCCTGGGTTAGGGATCCAACCGAACAAACTTTTTGGTGGCTACATCTTTTGCGTGGTGGCTAATTCCACAGGCTGATGTATGAGAAATTACAGCGTACCTAAGCTGTACGATGATGTTTACTAGCTGAGCTTGATTGAAATGTTGACAGCTTCAACTGGCCGTCGGCGGAAGATAGAATGGGATCCCCTACGGCGCACGGTGAACCTCAACTCGCAGTGTTAGCGTTGGGCATTCTCCACTGAGACACGCACGCACTGTAGCTTGTAAGGGTAAAGAGTATATTTTCATGGAGCGTCATTCAGCGCCCATTGTGTCCTAGTATTATATAAATATTGGTCCAGCCACTACAGAGATATTAATGTGTTGTATTTTTTCCTATGGTTGGATCCCTGACCCTCGATTACAGGAGAGGGGCGCCATGACTATATTCGCCATGCCGGGGGTAAACACGTTTCCTCAGTGGATGCCCCGTGTATTGTATTTTGTCAGGTAAAGCCAACGACGAATTTGTTTTTGAAACAACCTGAGTGTCCATACTTGACGAGTCAGACTCGTGCTTAATGGCAAGTTTGCTAGAATCTATCTATTTTATAACTTCCTTTTTGTTCTCATACCAAATGAATGAAAACTGCTACCACCGTGATGGGTGTGTGTCTCATTTTAGATTTTTTTGGGGAGTATCATTTGGTTTCATTGTCTTTTGGGGCTTAAAATGCACATCCTGTACCGCGAACGCTTTTGCCAAATCGCAGTTCATTGAACTATCATTTAGAGAATTTTTTTTAGGTAATCCAAAATAGCCTCAAACGTGGGAAATGTGCGACTGGGTTTGACGGAAGGTGTGAGCTGTTTGAACTTTTCCAAGGTCCAGCTTTTCCTCGGTGTGTGAGCGCTGCATGAACCGGAAAATTTACGCTGCTTGGCTTCCCATGAGAGGTTTAAAAGACATTTCACAACTGAACCGTCGACCGTACCAGCTCCACCCCTTGAATGGCCCCATACAAAAGGTAACGCGATCGCCCATCATGAGCCGGGAGTGGATACCAAGGTTTTCAATTTTCCTCTTTTGTGATGTGGAATGCCATCAACACAACACGCGCTTGGTACTGTCACTCGCGTTTGGGTTGGGTTGAAATGGTAGCATTACCCCCCCCCCCCCCCCACCCGCCTTCCACAACAACCCCCCCCTCCCCCCCGCTTTTTTTTTCTTTTCTTCCCGGATTGTTTTCATTTCCCGCTTGACTTCTGCCCAAGAACCCATCGCTGACGCGGTCATAAATTCTAAAACACTTCAGGCAAATTCATCTTACAAGATTTTTCACGCAAACTGTCTTTTCTCTGCGCTGAATACAGGTTGTCGAACAGCCTGTCTGCAATATGTACCTGTAGAATGTACTTCAGAGAGAGAGAGAGAGAGAGAGAGAATAATGACAATAATGTTTATTTTCCAACGGTAACAGTTTTGTCAGAAATACCGTGTTTGAACTTTGCCGTTGCCAAACTAAACTACGAGAATACGAGCACGAGCAAAGAAAGAACAATCTATAAGCTACAGGAATATAGGGGGGAGGGGGGAATATAGAGACAAGTTACACATTTAAACGAGAGAGAGAGAGAGAGAGAGAGAGAGAGAGAGACTGTTGTTATGATACTGGGTATAAAGGTGTATAAAGTGGAAAATGTTACCGGTCCAACGCGCACAATGTATATAGATACAAATTTTGTACATGAACTGATAAAGCTATATATATTTAAACATAGACACAGTCTCTTTTCGGACTTGACTTTGTATTTGTGCACTTGAAATCAGTAGGCATTGTCTATGTGTGTGCGTGTGTTTGCAACATCTGCTCGTTGTTTGTTTGTTGTTGTTGTTGTTGTTTTTTATTTGCGCGTTTATTTGTATGTTTGTTTGTTTTTTCTTGTTTTATTCCTTTTTATTAATTAGTTAATAGTAGTGTTTAGCAACGGCAGGTATGAAGACTGACTACCTGACGTCATCTACCTCTACCGTCGTAAAATGAAGTTTCATTGATTCATTTTTTTCCTCATTTACCTCCCCTGTCATTGTTTACTCGTACATTGTACAGGTATCCGCCATATAGTCCTCACTCTAACCACGCCCTGAGCATATTGTCGTGTCAGCAGACAAATAGATATTTAGCGAGCTTAGTTGCTTTTAGCGGCCACTTACAACGCACGAGACGTGCGCTAGCTGTCTGTATTTGAATGTATGTGGCGGAAAAGGACGTTAAAACCCCTAAACACGGGGGCGGTCGGTGGTCTAGTGGTTCAGAGACTTGTCACCAATGCGAGAGGTCAGTGGTTCGAGCCCCACTCGGGGCAAAGAATTTTTCCTTCTCGTATGTGGCACCGTTCATTCGGGCCGATCGTCGGGGGTTCGGCTTCCTCCCCCTCTGCCTTGGAAATGTTCAGCCCACCAAATTTGAAAAATAAACGCAATTCTGAATTCCGAAGCTTAAATAGCTGAGCTGTCCCTTCGCACCACGTGATTGTAATGTGTTTATGTCCAGTGTGTGAGAGAATGCTTGTGATTCACGTGAGCGTGCGTGTTGGGTTCAGTTCGCGGCGCTTTGAGCCGATTCATGAAATTGGTAAAGCGTCTATACAAAACTCATTATTATTATTATTATTAAACACCCATCCACCTACCCTGTATTGGAATTGTTGACCACTCATTTGAAATACTCGGCCTAGCATTGATACATCCGAGGAAATGGAAAATAATTGTGGGAAAAGAAGCGCTACATATATTTTTCTATATGACATTTTGCATTGACACGCATTTTGTTTTCGTGCAAAATCATAATTTTCTAAAGTTTATATACATATTGGTGTGATGTGCGTAGATATTTTATTTTTTACATGACATTTTAAATTCATTTTGTACAGTGCATGAAATAAATGTTTTTCAGCCAGCTGAACGTCATTTGTTTATATTCATGAAAGCCTTGTCCTGTTTTGTTTTTATCGATTTTCCTACTGCTCCGTTCATAAGTTAGATAACAGATGTCTCAGTAGAGTATAGGAGACAGTCAAAGGAGGTAACGCTACATTTTTTCTTCATACAGCCTTCACAAAAAGTTAAGAACCACTTGCAAATATCATTCAACTTTTGTCGTGGTGGCATACTGGTGTAGTGCTGAACATCGCTGAAACGGCGGCTCATATGTAGGCAAACAAATGAGCACAGTTCATAACCAGGGATGCATTCTTTGACCTGCATCTCATTTTTGCCGTGCAGAAAGCCCCAGGTATCGCTCACTGAACACTGAAACTCGGTCTAGTTTTGCCGAAATTGCAGATTTTCAGACGCGCAAAGCATGCTGTGTGACGCGCACGTGCCATCCACACAGTGGTCGCCATGTTCACTAATTACCCCTTAAATGCTACCGAATTTCACGGGATAAATCTTATTCGTTTATTTTTTTCTGATTTATTGAAACTGTCACCCATTATGTTGACTGGTCCTTAACTTTTTGTGAAGACTGTAGATCGTTCTGAGCTGTTTTCGTGGTATCTATCATCACACCACTTAGACACCTGAACAGTGGCAACGTCTGTAATACTGGCACTGAGCCAACAGAAGCGTGCTCAATAACGCGTCGGCCACACTGAACGCTTCAGCAGTGTAACAAGAGTCGTAGAATTTGTATGCTCGACCGCTCGCGCAAAGTGTAAGCAACATTGTATCGCGTTAAGAGCTCTACCAATCATCAATATAGAGTATTACGAGCGTAGCACAGACGCGCGTGTGAGTGAAACTGTTCCAAAACATAAGTTGGCGCAGCACAGATGGAATTAGCCCGGTTAAGTGGAACGGTGTTGGACACCATCAAAAGTGCTCAGACAGTTTAGAGAAAAGAAAAAACAAAAGTTTAAAAAAAGCACACACAACATTAATTTTCAAAGGTGCGTTTATTCAGTGTGTCAGTGACGCGGCACAGCCGGACAAACCATACCGACATTTCAATCTGCCAGCACAATGACCTCAGTAGTAGTATTTTATATTTATAAGGACCAGGGCAGTGGGTCCCTGACATTTCCGGCATCAGATTTGACTGAAGTGCGTTACGCTTGAGTGATCGACGTGATCCAGCTGTAGTAGTCGGCTACCTCGGTGTAGACGCCCGGACTGCCGATGTCGGCACAGCCCAGCCCATAGGACACGACCCCGGCTTGCACGTGCGTCCCGTCGGCTGCCTTGCACGTCAGCGGACCGCCAGAATCACCCTGAACATTTAGCGAAAAATCCAGTCAGTTTCAGAATAGTTTATTAGAGAACTGCCGTCGCTGATCGGCCCCCTGCAGCAGACGACCGAAGGCGCTGACTAATCGGCGACATGAAGCAGTGGAGTTACTGAACTTCAGAAAGATCTCCTGATGGGGAAAGGTGGGGGAGGTGGGGGGGGAGTGTGTGTGTGTGTGTGTGTGTGTGTGTGTGTGTGTGTGTGTGTGTGTGTGTGAGGGGGGGGGGGTCTTGAAGGTTGGAAAAGACCCCTACGTCATGAGGAAAATCTCGTTAGCATTTTGCACCCCCAAAAAAGTTTGAAGGAGATTGGTTGAGTAGTGCCGGTTTGAGCTACAGCTTTTCAAACTTAGGTACTGCAGGTACTCTGTCTCTAACGCACCGGTGTGATAGTATCCTATGTCTGTAACTCACCGATGTGATAGTATCCTATGTCTCACCGATGTGATGCGATAGTGATATGTCTGTAACTCACCTGTGTCAGTAATAGCACTACATGTGACTCACCTGTGCGATAGAATACAATGTAACTCCCCTGTGTGGTAGTATACTATGTCTGTAACTCCCCTGTGTGATAGTATACTATGTCTGTAACTCCCTTGTGTGATATTATACTCAGGGGCGCCGGAAGATGTTGGGGGGAGGGGGGGGGCAGAATCTCAAAGGGGAGGAACGCCAGAGCCAGTGAAAGGAAGGACGTTGCCCGGAGAAAGTGAAAAGCCGGAAGGGGGGGGGGGGGGGGCGGGGCGGCGGCGGCGTTCAGATGCTGCGCAGACAAAAACCTTAAAACCTTTACGAACCAGGGAGCCACTGAAAGGAAGGACGTTGCCCAATTGCCCAAAGAAAGTGAAAAGCGGGGGGGGGGGGGGGGGGGGCGGGGTGATGACGACTTTCTGCCAAGTTGTTTTGATATTTCATGCAACGGCTAAACTGGGTTCTCTGTTGGGTGGGATGAGGGAGAGAGCAGGAAGAGGGGTAGGGGGAGGGGGGGGTAGGGGAAGGGAGGGGGGCAAGACCATGGCTTTGCCCCCCGTCTTGCCATAGTCACCTGATTTTCCAGGGGGGGGGGGGGGGCAAAAAGATACTCTTGCCCCCCCCTGCTTGGGTACGGGGGGGTGGGGGCAGCTGCCCCCCCCCCCCCCGGTTCCGGCGCCCCTGATACTATGTCTGTAACTCCCTTGTGTGATAGTATTCTATGCTTGTGACTCCCCTGTGTGATTGTGTACCATGTCTGTAACTCCTTTGTGTGACAGTATACTATGTATGTAATTCCCCTGTGTAATAGTGTACTATGTATGTGACTCCCCTGTGTGATAGTATACCATGTCTGTACTGGACTCCCTTGTGTGATAGCATACTATGTCTGTGACTCCCCTGTGTGATAGTATACCATGTCTGTACTGGACTCCCTTGTGTGATAGCATACTATGTCTGTGACTCCCCTGTGTGATAGTATACCATGTCTGTAACTCCCCCGTGTGATAGTATACTATGCATGTGACTGCCCTGTGTGATAGTATACTATATCTGTAACTCCCTTGTATGACAGTATACTATGTCTGTGACTCCATTGTGTGATAGTATACTATGTCTGTGACTCCCCTGTGTGATAGTATACCATGTCTGTTATCCCCCGTGTGATAGTATACTATGCATGTGACTGCCCTGTGTGATAGTATACTATATCTGTAACTCCCTTGTATGACAGTATACTATGTCTGTGACTCGATTGTGTGATATATACTATGTCTGTAACTCACCAGTCTGATAGTATACTATGTCTGAAACTCCCCTGTGTGATAGTATACCATGACTGTAACTCACCAGTGTGATAGTATACTATGTATGTAACTCACCTGACACGAGTCAACGCCGCCATTGATTGGGTCCCCGGCACAAAGCTGACTGTCGATGTTAGATAAGTAAGCGGTAGGCGTGCCGTACGTGCTCTGGCACTCTGACCCCGCGTGAGTCTCCACGTTCACCTGCTGCAGCGTGTACGAGATGGAGCCTTGGTCTGGTTGGGACACACACACACACACACACACACACACACACACACACACACACACACACACACACACACACACACACACACGATCGCACGCACGCACACCATGAAAGGGAGAACATGATGCAGGTCCGCATAGCCGGTTGCCCTCTCCCTTCTAAATCTGCGGTACAGCGCAATTTATTTTGTGGTTGCATGGTGGTGACTGGAATATAATTATACTTTCAGTGGCGGGTCTTGAGGGAGATTACAGGAGTTCCGGACCCCTCCGCCCCCCCCCCCCCCTATGCCCCGCTTGCCTTCCCCCACCCTCCCTCAACTGAAAAAAAGAGACAAAACGAAGACTTGAAAAGAAAACATTAACAACAACACCCCCCCCCCCCCAAACAAACGTACAAAATAAGTGCACAGCCGCTGGGAGAACACTTCAAACTGCCATGAGACATCACATAATTATGAGCAACATACCATCATCCTTCATCATCCCCCCCCCCCCGGTGTGTGTGTGTGTGTGTGTGTGTGTGTGTGTGTGTGTGTGTGTGTGTGTGTGTGTCAGTGTGTGTGTTTGTGTGTGCGTGTGTGTGTGTGTGTGTGTGTGTGTGTGTGTGTGTGTGTTTTAGGATCAGACTTATACAAGTCAGTACTCACACGACGTGGTGCCCCATCCTGACACAGTGCACGTCTCTCCGCCATCGGCTATACTGTAGTTAGGGTCGATGCACACCGGAGCGATGCACGGGTTCGTGAAGTCCAGAGGCTCCGACAGTGTGATGACAGCGATGTCGTTCACCTGGGCGCCTGCCGGCAAGAGACACGGGGCAGGTTCATCACAGCTGTACGCGCAGATTTAGCTGTTATTCCCCATCAAGCTGTTGCCGGTTACTGGCGAGTACTAACTTTGATCCAAGACGCAATCTGTTGGTTGATTTGCGACTTGGATCATGATCAAAATACTCGTCGGAAAACAACAGCTTGATGGGGTGTAGGCCTAAATGCTTTATCGTCCACTTTGGGGCCAGTTTAAGGTTTATTTTGAACGTTTATCCAACTAAAAACCGACAGCCGAAACTTGAGTCGGCTGCACAAAGCAGACGGGTTTGTACGGCCGGTCAGTTCAGTGTACGTCAGTAGATCACGACGCCGACAGAATAAAGTGCGCCTTTTTATGCTGGCAAGACAGTGTCAATTCCCTCATGAACTCAAATCCAACAAAGAATAAGAGATGCATATAATACGTACAAAAGGTATATTGAAGAACAGAAACATAGCATCGTCGAAACAATATACCTCTCTCTCTCTCTCTCTCACACACACACACACACACACACACACACACACACACACACACACACATGCGCTCAACCAAGTGAATTTCAAAGCAGGGGGGAAGTAAGTAAAGCTGAGAGCGCTACCTAGATCGAGGAGATGTGTGCTTTGTGTGGTCGGTAGAATCTAGGCCATATGAATTGGTGATTTTAGCCGCTCATGACCATTATGATTTGGAAATCAGGTGGCATTGGACAAGTCTACCTTGCCCTACATTGCCTACAAGCCAAAGTGTGTGGAGGGAGGGGCGGTGGGGGGGGAGGGGATCTACCATCCTACCGCTGAAACACCTAACAGATCTAAGGGTATCTCACCATTCATAAGACCCTCATTCCCCTCCCACAGAGACAGACAGACAGACAGACAGACAGCATGAACTGACCAGTGTTGGGATCCGTGCCGTATTCAGGGTGGACAGTGACAGAGGCAGCACTGACTACCTGCTCCGTGCCCTCGATGCTACCCAGGTTGTACTCTCCTGCCACCACGTCGATGTTGTAGCTGGGGTCTCTACAGGCAACAGACACACAGGTACCGTGACGTACCGCGGTTGGCTAAAATACAAAGAGCCTCAGAATGATACAGATAGTGCAGGGCGACTTGGTGAGTGGGTGGGGTGGGGGTGGGGGTGTTTGGGGGTTTAACGTCTTTTTCCACCACACAGGGTGATATCAAAGACGGGGCAACGATGAAAAAGCCAGCACAAATACTATGATGTGGCCCCAGCCGGGATCGAACTCACGACCCGAGCATGAGAAGTCCAACGCTCTACCATTCGACCAACCCGGCTCCCCGGACTTGGTGAGTGAGACCTGTGGCAACTCACTGGTAACAACGGTGAATAAATCAGTATTTGGGGCGGTCGGTGGTCTAGTGGTTAAGAGACCTGTCACCAATGCGAGAGGTCAGGAGTTCGAGTCCCACTCGGGGCAAAGAATTTTTCCTTCTCGTACGTGGCACCGTTCATTCGGGCCTATCGTCGGGGGTTCTCTCCGGGTACTCCGGCTTCCTCCCCCTCTGCTTTGGAAATGTTCAGCCCACCAAATTTGAAAAATAAATGCAATTCTAAATCCTGAAATTTAAATAGCTGAGCTGACCCTTCGCACCACGTGATTGTAATGTGTTTATGTCCAGTGTGTGAGAGAATGCGTGTGATTCACGTGAGCGTGCGTGTTGGGTTCAGTTCGCGGCACTTTGAGCCGATTCATGAAATTGGGTAAAGCGCCTATACAATACTCATTATTATTATTATTATTATTATTATTATTATTAATATCAGGATGTGCACCTGGTAGGGTTAAAAAACAACAACAACAACAAAAGAAAAGAAAAAAAAAGTAACATCGCATATGAAGCATACGTGACGGTGGTGGCAACTTCCGTGTATGTGTGATCGTCAACACGTGCGTCTCTGAACGGCCGTTAGGATGTGCGTCTCGCAGGAAGGGTGGAGTGGGTGTTTGGGGGTTTAACGTCCTTTTCCACCACATAGGGTGATATCAAAGACGGGGCAACGACGAAAAAGCCAGCACATAATTATAATATTTGGCCCGGCGGCCAGCCGGGATCGAGCTCACGACCCGAGCATTAGAAGTCCAACGCTCTACTATTCGACCACCCCGGCTCCCTGTCTTGCAGGAAAACGGCGAAAACCGTACATGACGATGGCAACTTACGTGTACTAATGAACCGTCGTCAGGATGTGCATCTCGTACAACAACAGCGAAACTATATCCACGAAAACTTACGTGACGTGTAAACTTCCGTGACGATGGCAGCTTATGTGTATAGCGACGAGCGGCTGTCAGTACGTGCGTCTTGTATAAAAACCACCCATGGAAAGTTACGTGACGTAAAAACGTACGTGACGATAGAAACTTACGCGTAGCAATGGGCGACTGTCCGGATAGGCGCCTTGTACGACCATGAACAACACTGAGCGAAACAGTCGGCGAAAAATCACGTGACATGGTAACTTACGTGACGATGTCAACTTGAACTTACGCGTAGCAGCGCGCCACCGTCAGGATGGGCGCCTTGTGTGATTACAACAACGAATGAAAACTTACCGCTGACGGTGGAAAATCATTGAAAGCAGCGAGTAGCCCTCACAATGTGCGTCTCGAAATAGAGTACACCAAATAGCCCCTTAAAAGCGAAACAATCCATGAAAACGTATTATTTTTTTAGATTTAAAAAACAACCGTGACGTAAAAAGTACGCGACGTAAAACAACGTACGTGACGTAAAACTACATGCGTGACGTAAAAATACATACGTGCCGTAAACGCGTACGTGACGGTGTCAACTTACGTGTAGCAGTGAGCAGCCGTCAGGATGTGCGTCTCGTCAATGATGGAGCCCCCGCACAGCTGCGTGTTTGAGGGGTTGGTGGGGTCACTGATGCGAAGCCGCACCTGCCAGGGGATGGCCTCGCAGGAACCGGTGGATGTGCCGCCAACGATGCGTGCCTCAGCGAACAACTTGGATGACGTCACTTCCGCCAAACGGGTCGATGACGTGCTGACGCCGCACTCTGGGAGGAAAACAAAAATTACTCAGACGTTTGAGAGTTGGGGAACTAGGCGCATAATTATGTATAATCATTTCCAAGTTACATACAGGATTTGAACAACAACAACAACAACAGCAACCAAAACAAACAAACAAACAAAAAAAACCGACAAATATCCACGGTAGCCTACTGATCTTGAATAATTTTCTGTTGTTGTTGGTTTTGTTTTTTTCTCGGGTCTTTGGTTGTTGTTGTTGCTGATGTTGGTGGTGTTGTTTTAGTTGTGATTTTTTAAAACTTTTTTTCTCTCTTTTGGGAAATGTTGTTGTTATCGTTGCTGTTGTATTTGTTGTTGTTTTCCCGGCATTCGAAAACGAACGTACTGATCAGTCTACAGCTTGTAAAAAAAAAAAATAAGCTCTAGATGCGAGCTGACGGTTGGGGTAGGGGTGGGGGTGGGGGATGTGGGGGTGGTGTTGGATGTGGTTGTGGTGGTGGCAGGTGGCAGGTGGGGGGGGAGGAGGAGGAGGGCAATGAAGAAGGGGAGGGACTTGAACTTACGAATCTCTGGTACTGTTTGAGAATGAAGTGATACCAAGGTTCCAGTTCTTGACAAGCTGTACAAGTTTAAAAATGTCAGGCAAATACGCCAGTGCTATATTTTTAGACGAGAACAATAACACATTCAGTCATTCTTATACTCAATAATTCATAACGGGCACTTTTTTTTCTTTTTTTGGGGGGTGGGGGTGGGGGTGGGTCTTGGCTTTCTCTCGTTTTCTCGATTTGGTTTACGTACCGGGAGCTGCCGTTGTAGTTGGAGCTGCTGTGGTTGATGTGGTTGTGGTTGTTGTCGGCGCTGCTGTGGTCGTTGTGGTTGTTGTCGGCGCTGCTGTGGTGGTTGTCGTGGTGGTAGCTGGCTTTGCTGTGGTGGCTGCTTTGGTCGTTGTAGTCGTTGGCGTAGTGGTCGTGGTGGTGGGCGCAGCTGTGGTTGTGGGGGCGGCGGTGGTTGTGGTCGTGGTGGGCGCGGTGGTGGTTGTGTTCGGGGCAGAGGTCGTGGTCGCTGGTGCGGGTGGAAGCGGCTGAGAGGGGTCGACCTGGCAGTTGTAGTTGTTGTAGGCCATCTGAGCCATGAGGGAGGTGCCGCAATCGGTGGAGCTGGCATATTGACCCAGAACCCAGCAGACCGCGTCCCAGTCCGTGTAGGAGCAGTCTGTAAATTGACGTGACATTGGACTCTCAATACGCATAATAATAAATTGCTTTTATATAGCGCAGTATCCCAGCAGATGCTGGCTCAGAGCGCTCTACAATTACACACACACACACACACACACACACACACACACACACACACACACACACACACACACACACACACACACACACACACACACACGCGCGCGCGCGCGCGCGCGCGCACGCATACACACACACACACACACACACACACACACACACACACACACACACACACACACACACACCACTTTCATAAAATACAGCTGGGATCTCGATAAAATGAGCTGGGGGGGGGGGGGGGGTAGTATTTACAGATGAATAGAGTTGTGCAAGCAACAAAGACCATTTCGCAGCTAATTAACTTAAGAGGGAGAGAAGGCTGACTGGAAGAAGTGGGTTTTTAGTTTGTTTTTAAAAACTGTGAAAGATGGAGACTGACGTACATGTAGAGGAAGTGAATTCCAAACTCTCGGGACCTGGCACTGAAAGGACCTTCTGCCAAATGTAAGTTTCACACGGGGGATGGTGAGAATTTTTTTTTTTTTTTTCTGAACTGGACCGGAGAGTTCTTGGCGGGTCGTAAGCGTCACACATACAACGGCGTGTGGGACATTTTTCATTGAATGTGCTTATACTCGGTGCATCAGAACCAACCACTTGGGTCACAATATTACATCTGAAACCATTGTGGTCACTCTGGTCAGCGTATGTGTTGTCCAGGAAGTGTACCGCGCACTGAGCAGACGACTTTATTTGGTTGCTGACTGAGGACCAGCTAGACGGCGCTGGTTGGCTGCTATTTTTAGAAGATTTTTCGCAGACGACTTTATGTGGTTGCAGACTGAGGACCAGCTAGACGGCGCTGGTTGGCTGCTTTTTTTTAGAAGATTTTTCGCAGACGACTTTATTTGGTTGCAGACTGAGGACCAGCTAGACGGCGCTGGTTGGCTGCTATTTTTAGAAGATTTTTCGCAGACGACTTTATTTGGTTGCAGACTGAGGACCAGCTAGACGGCGCTGGTTGGCTGCTATTTTAAGAAGATTTTTCGCAGACGACTTTATGTGGTTGCAGACTGAGGACCAGCCAGACGGCGCTGGTTGGCTGCTATTTTTAGAAGATTTTTCGCAGACGACTTTATTTGGTTGCAGACTGAGGACCAGCTAGACGGCGCTGGTTGGCTGCTATTTTTAGAAGATTTTTCGCAGACGACTTTATGTGGTTGCAGACTGAGGACCAGCCAGACGGCGCTGGTTGGCTGCTATTTTTAGAAGATTTTTCGCAGACGACTTTATTTGGTTGCAGACTGAGGACCAGCTAGACGGCGCTGGTTGGCTGCTATTTTTAGAAGATTTTTCGCAGACGACTTTATGTGGTTGCAGGCTGAGGACCAGCTAGACGGCGCTGGTTGGCTGCTATTTTTAGAAGATTTTTCGCAGACGACTTTATTTGGTTGCAGACTGAGGACCAGCTAGACGGCGCTGGTTGGCTGCTATTTTTAGAAGATTTTTCGCAGACGACTTTATTTGGTTGCAGACTGAGGACCAGCTAGACGGCGCTGGTTGGCTGCTATTTTTAGAAGATTTTTCGAGTCCCAGCCTGGACCGTAAGCTCAAAGAAAGTCGTATTGTAGAAACCACAAAGTCCCGAAAACGGTCGCGATGACCTATAATAATAATAATGTGTATTTCAGGGACGCCCTCCCTCCCGCGGGAGCTCAGGGCGCCTTACAGTCAACACGCACTCACTCACACAGAAACGGAAACACACGCAACATTCCTTCACACATACAGTTAACTACAAACACATAATGTGCAGCATCATACACGGTGTCCGCTGCCCCCGGCACACACACACACACACACACACACACACACACACACACACACACACACACACACACACACGACCAGCAAGATGATGATGTGGCGACAGCTATTGGTTAGGGGCAGTGAAGAGATGGGTTTTCAGATTTTGCTTGAAGGATGGTTTTGTGTCTGCATATCTGATTGATGCTGGGAGATCATTCCTATGGCCTTCTATCAGGCAAATAGCCTCAAAGCTTCGAACGCGGCAGTTGTGTTTTTTTTCATTTCAGCGGTGTTAGGAACATAGAGGCTTGGCGATAATGAGACATTAGCAGTATTATCCGTGAAATGAAAAAAGCAACAACAACAACAACAACAAAAAAGCAGTGAAACCAACAGCTACCGTTGTACTAGTAAAATCCGCTTAATTCGTAGTCGGGTTGATCGTAGTTCGCTTAAATCATAGTTCAGATAAATCGTAGTAAATTTGCTGTCCCCTGCGACTGCAAAGTAAGCGATTGCTGATTTTTCTGTACACTGAAACTGATCTGATCGAAATTAGTCATCACCCACCTCCAATATCTCGCGCGCTTACCCGATACGAGAGACTGGAAGTTACTGGTAACGTCTGTGGTCTGTTCGGACAGGGAGTTTATGGCCGCCAAGATGTCTGCAGTACTGGTTGTGGTCAGGCCTTGGGTCTGCAGGTAACTGCCGAGTAGGTTCTGCAGGACTGCGCTTTGGTCGATGTTCAACTTGTAACAATAGCCGGAATAGCGTCTGAAAACAGCGAGGATTGAACAGGCGTTACGGAGACTGCTTCCAGCTCCAAAGTGTTATCATTCTTCACCAGAGTTTCATAATAGCCTGATTGATGTCAACTATCAGCGAATCAGTTAATCACTTTATTGTCCCAAAGGTGGGAAATTCAAGTAGTGTCAGCACACACACACACACACACACACACACACACACACACACACACACACACACACACACACACACACACACACACACACACACACACTTGGAGACGTGTAGCAACATTCAATTACGTGTAACACCATAGTGTAGCCCCGTAGCCAAGCCCTCTCGAAATTTCCATGGAAACCCATCTGAATTCTTTCTGCCGTGCCGAATGGCACAAAACAGTAAGTCCATGGTCTCAGTTTCCCACAAAATGACGTCATAGTCTTTAAGTGTTTTACCATTACACGGAAGCAGTTTGTCAAGCAAATCGAAGGCTCCTCGCTATTGATACAGAGAGACAGATGGGAGACAGGACGTACTGGCCCACGAATACTGACTCAGACAGTCAATCTTACACGTGTGATTTGTCTGTCGGAGTGTTGGCGCGCTGTGATTGGCTGCACTGACTTGCCAATCAGAGATCTGGCTACGTCAGTTACATCTTTGCTAAGCTTTTGGAACAGCTTCGTTCGTGAGTGCGCCTCAGTGCACGTTCGAAATACTCCATATTATCGATTAATACAGCTCTTAATACAATGTTAATCACACTTTGCCGCCGAGCGGTCGAACATTCAAATTCTACGACTGTTGGTACACTACTGGAGCGCGCAGCCGTGTGGTCGCCGCGTTAACGAGTTAACGTGACGCTTCTGTTCAGTCGCTCAGCGCCTGCATTACAGACGCTGTCAGTCACTGTGTGCATGTGTCTATAAGTAGTGGGATAATAGAATCGACGAAAACAGCCCAGAACGATCTGTGAGCATAAGAACAAAGACTATGTAATGTCTTTGGTAATAATGATAGTGGGAGCCTCCTTTAAGTCCACAAACTACAGATACGTACGCCTCGACTAGAACTTTGTATTCGATGCTGAGGAGGAGGTCGACGATGACATTCTTCTTCTGTGCTGTTGTGCTCCGGGAGGAAAAGAAGAACGTATTCACAATGTCCAGCACCTGTACACACACACACACACACACACACACACACACACACACACACACACACACACACACACACACACACACACACACACACACACACGTCTCACAACTCCCGCCAAACAGAACGCAGCAGCATAGTGTGCACGTCAAGTGTCTATGATGCAGATTTCGTTACGTCACAGCGGTGTGCGCGAAAGTATGTATTGTCTGGAGAAACGTCACAGCCTTGTTTTGTACTACTGAAACTTGCTGCTGCGCGCAGCGAAATCTGCCCCATCCCATGAAGTTGTTTCTCTATCTATGTCCTCACTTTATGTTTAGGAACAGTTTCACATGTGAGTGCGCCTGCACGCTTTGAAATACTCTATCTTGATGATTTGTAGACTTCTTAATGCAATACAATATTGTTTTCCGCTTTGCGCGGGTGGTCGAACATTCAATTAACGTGTACGACCGTTGCTACGACAGTCTCCGCTCAGTGTCAGTGTTTGCCGCGTTACTGAGTACGCTTCTGTTGGCTCAGTGCCAGCATTTGAGATGCTCTCAGTGCAGAGTACAGGGCCGTATGTAAAACTCGAGGTTAATTTAACCCACGGCTACGGGCCTAACCCAGACTAGGACAAAAGAAATCCCCAAACAAAATTAAATTAAAAAAAAGTAAACAAAGAAAGAAAGACAAAAATCCTTGTATAACGGCATAGGCACCATGCTGGAATGGTCCCGCTTCCTGATTTAAAACAAAAAACAACAGAAAATTTAACCTCAGAGCTAGTTTAGTTCGAGGTTAGACTCTAACCCGGGGCTAAACTCCCTAACCCCGACTTTCAATTTTACATACGGGCCCAGGTGTCTAAGTGGTGTGATGATAGACGCCACGAAAACCGCTCATACTGAAACGATCTGTGAGCGTACAAATCGTAATGATTTGCGCCCGAATTTAGACGCTCTGTCCTTCAATCATCTCTCTACTGATTTCTAAGTTCGGCCCTTTCACTGATCTATATTTCTTCTTTTTTAACCCCTCACTCACGTCTGCACTAAAAGTGGTTAGGAATATATGCTGTTGGGCATGTGCTGCGAACTGGTTTATTGCGCCTAGGAGATGATAAGTTGCAATATTTGCTGTATATGCGCTTAGTATTTATCTTTGTTTTGCGTGGTTGTATTTGCTATTTGTTTCCTACGCTTTTTTTTTTATTAATCGGGAGTTCGATAAATTAGCATGAAGGTGCAGCGTCTCCTGCATGTCGTAGGTTTACACTGCCCCGTAGACCAGTTTGCATCATTTGTCCAACGTTACGTTTGTGTGTGTGTGTGTGTGTGTGTGTGTGTGTGTGTGTGTGTGTGTGTGTGTGTGTGTGTGTGTGTGTGTGTGTGTGTGTGTGTGTGTGTTTTCCAAGTAGTGCAGGCACACTTAGTCTTTGGTGCTTGCGAGGCTTAAAGCCGGCCCGAAAAACTCACTCATTCACTCACCCTTTCAATAACATACCTTCGGATTACTTATAAACACCTGCTGCATGACCCTTTCGAGATACAGCAAGCTTTGCGACGACAGATAGACCCTCCATGCTGTTCTCCACTGGGGTGTAAAACCGTCTCGAGCGTCAAGCAAGAAGGCAGCGCTGTAGCGGTCCAAACACGTGTATTTGTTGTTTTGGTAACTGTAGTGACGTCGGGTACGCCTGTAGCCGTCAGCTTGAAGCGTGTTGCAGACCAAGTTGCTGTAGAGAGAGATGGGCAGGATCTGCGCCATGCTGAAAAATGCCGCGTACACTGGAGCCGGTGTGGTGGTGGTGGTGGTGGTGGTGGTCGTGGTCGTGGTCGTTGTTGTTGTTGTTGTTGGCGGTGGTGGGGGTTGTTGGAGCTGCTGCTGCTGACGTAAGTAGTTTATGCAGAAGACGGAAGTTCTGTACCGGCTGCAATAATAATTTAGTAAGTAGTTAGTGGTACTTAGATGGCGTCTGTGTTGCCCCAAGTTCGCTGCTCGGGAGAGAGCCACCAGGGCGACGACAAGCGCTAGCACGCACTTCATCTTCTTTCTCTAGTTGTCTCTTCAACTCAGTTGGTCGCGGACGTCAGTGTCTCCGTGTACTGAAGAGAATATAAGCCACTTCCCTGCCTTCACAACTGATGCAACCGCAGCCGGGTCTGAAGAGTCTGTGGCCGTGGGCTTGCCCTGTACCTCGTCATGATTTTATATCATGATCTCCGCCAATCCACGGACGTGGACGTGGACGTGGCAGTCACGTGATATTCCGTCTTGTCCACACAACCTGAAGAACATCTTTGTCAGACATGCAACACTGAAACAGGTGTGACATGAGAGAGAGAGAGAGAGAGAAAGAGAAGAACAACTCCGTCTAGACAGTAAACACAGCAGGAGCTGTCCAAACTGTCTGCCAGTGTTCGGCAACATTTTAATACTTATTTAAGCCGTATTATTACGTGACGCGGACAAAGACCTCCACGCCGAAGAAGCAGGGTCAGGTGTTCCAAACGTGCGTAAGGCGCCTTTCATTCGCCGAGGCGGCTATCGATCGTTATGTTCTAAGCCTCAGTTATCGCCGCATGTATGTACGTATGTATGACTGTAGCGTTTCACAGCGAAGTGTTCTCTGTGGTCTAATGCACGTAGAGCGATTAGGACGGCGTCGACGGAGCGGACTAGCTTGACTAAGCTGATACTTTATAAAACTGAGATGCATGTCAGTTCCACCGATGCTAAGCCAACACTATGATGTTTTGGAACAGTTTCGTTCGTGAGTCAGTGCTCCTCTATGCTCGAAACACTCTACATCAGTTAATGATTAATACAGCTCTTTACACTTTGCGCGAGCGATCGAGGATAAGCTGAGACTTGGCCAGTTTGGCTGTTACTATATCTGGGGCCAGATGCGTGAAAAGAGACCAGGACTTAAAGATCTAAGCTCCCAACAAAAAGATTTCCGAAGTGTGAGAAAATGTTACACAGTCAACTCCGTCACAGTTGCAGAGTTTTCAGCGTCCCTGAAACCCTAATAAAAGCCAAGGGCAGCCTGATTTCACAGCTCAGTTTGCGTTTTGACATTGAATGAGAAAGACAGTGCAGCACTCCACATCCCGGCGCTAGACACTGTAGCGATGTGTCTCGCTCACTGACCAAAAGCCAAATAATGCCACGGCAAACTCGTGCCCTGGTTTTATAAAGGGTCCCCGAAGCGCTGAAAACTCTGCAAATGTGACAGACAGAGTTGACTGTGCTTGCACGGTCGACTGTAAAGTTTTTTCACACTTCGGAAAGCTTTTCGTTGGGAGCTTGTATCTTTAAGTCCGAGACCAGCTCGATCTGTACCGAGACCGCGCTTCTCTTGGCCTCTGCAATGACGGACCCCCCCCCCCCCCCCCCCAGACCAGCCGCTAACCGAGACCTGAGCCCAGCTAAGTGATACCTAAGAAGGAAACAACAACAACAACAACAAAATATTCGGTGACAAGGGAAGTGGATGGTAGTGCTGAACAACTTCGTGGTCAACGTGGTATTTCACAATGTGCACAGAAGCGGTGAGTTCTGTCGCATTCACCAGCACAGTACATTTTCAGCCTGTTTCAGAGAGTATTGTCTGCATGAGTTGTCTCCCTTGTTGCAACAAGCACGCGGCATTTTTCGTGGCAGAGCACAAATTTGCCATGAAAAATGCATGCATGCTGCGGTTGTGTGTATGCATGAACAAGGACCCCAAGTACTAACACAAAATGTGCGAAATGAACCTGTTTTGAAATCGGCAGCTGCTATTTTGCAAACGTATTGAGAAGTTTACCGTCAAGTAGTATTATCATAACAGTATACTCGTCATTTTTTTTCAGCAAAGCGGTAAATGAGGGGTAGGGCGCCTGTGCTATTGAATCTGTTGGACTGGACTCTCTTATTCAAATTCAAATCAAATTCAAATTACTTTATTAATCCCAGAGGGGAAATTATAGGCCACCATAAAACGTAATAATAAGACATAATAATAACAAATAGAACTTGAACTAACAGGAAAAAAACTATGAAAAACTTAAACTTCACACACACACACACTCAGTGAAAACCCTCGCATACCAGAACATAAGTCTTTAACACACACACACACACACACACACACACACACACACACACACACACACACACACACACAGACGGAGACTGAGAATGACTGTGACCCCCCAAGGATGTGAAATGCTGATGTGCCTCAATGAGTGTCTGTTCTCAACTGAAGCAAACCACAATTGTGAGTCATCACTGAGTTTGGGCCACAAAGAACACCAGTCATTACTGACTTACTGAGCATTAAATGCCTTTAAATCACAGACAAATCACCACCACCACCACCCCCCTCCTCCCGGCCGAATATAAATGGCAATTAACTGATCAAGCGAAGTCACCAATCCTTTGACTAATTTGACCTGATCTGTCAGAGCTGGCCTCACTCCGAAATGGCACTGCTAAATATTAAAAACACTGCCACACATCGACAAAACACGCCGGTACACACTACACGTCAACATAATGATGAGTGTTACGGGGCTAGCTCATGTCGTGAAATAGTATGGGCTGCTTGTAGTGTAGAGATGGGTTCACACTGTGCGCACTTCTCAACAGACGTCTTTATTCGAGGTTCAGAAGCAGTTTATTATTCGCCAAGTAATTCGGGATGGATGAATGGACTGACGGAATGAAATGACAGAATCACGTACTGACGAAATGACACCCTGAAACAAATGTAACGCATTCATAAGAACTATGTTAACTATACATGTAGCTACATTTTGCAACTAATAATTATTTACTAAGTCTTGCACGTACAAACATGATTCTACACAAATGGAATAATACATTCATCTGTGCTTCACTGTAACATGGGTGTTCAGTTCCAAAGGTATAGAATGAATTTGAGAAGTACTCAGTCTAAAAACAAAGACAAGTTCTGCAGATATAAAACAGGAATTCATACAGAAAAGGTTGGATATAAAAGCTACTAATTACTGCCAAGATATACAGAAATATGATGTACAAAACATACCTTGACTTCGTGACAAAGGTGACTCCAAAATATGAAAAGGTGGATCAACAGTGCAATGGACAAGTTCACCGTTCCACAGTTACAGGTATAAGTGACTGTACTGAGCCCAAAAACCAGTTTCAAGAAGTGAATACAGTTCATACATAACACATACCAGGTAGTCACAATGGGTGACTATTGCTCACGTGGGATACACACTGCAGGCCACTATGGCTGCATGATATTGATAATGTCCCTTTTAGAAAAGGCTAAACCAAAATCTATGAAACTTACTGACTACTAGTTAGTTATTGATCCAACATATAGTTATATTTACACAAGAATATTTCTAATTTACTAAAGACCTTTTCTGCACTATTTACTAATAAATTATGTTTACTATTAATGAGATATTTACAAATGAAATGCATGTTACTAAAAGGAATCTGTTTATTTTATGTTATTAACTTCTATAATATATTGTAACTATATATTAAGTATATTTATCATGTCTGCCACAACCAGCCACAAACCAGTTGCAAAACAACACAAACTCTCTTCCTCTCATCTGCTCATTCATTCTCCTTCATTCATTCTTCAGTCACTCTGCCACATTCATACTTCATACACTCTGCCACATTCATACTTCATACACTCTGCCACATTCACCCCCTGTTTGTGAAATGGCGTCCGCGTCATTTCCTCAAGTAATTAGAGTCATAGTCTATTTACAATTCTTAAAATCACAACATAAATACTTGCATGAAAATAATTTAAGAAAAATGATTTACTGAAAACAGGATTTTTCTTGCTATGTACAGGTAATATTCATGGCCAAAATGCATCGTCTGTATCCCATAATACTGGTGAAAAGACAATGAACATCCGTGAATGTGAACATATTGATCTGGCTCTTTGTACCTTACGCTACTCTAGCCAATATCATAACAAAAAAGTGAAGTCAGCATTGAGTCGTGGGAATATGCTTTATTCTCACATAAGTCAGCGAAACTCATGACAGGTAAGCATTTACTTGGTAAGTATCGATGCTATTGTCTCTGACAAAGTCGCTGGGTCCATCTGAACTCTTCCACTATCTAACAGCTCTGACAAGAATGATATCTTTCTCTTCCATTCTGGACCAACTGTTTGTTGTGCCATGGAAAAGTCACCACTCGTCATCCACCGAGGAGCTTGTCTCACCCTACTGGATCTGCGTAACACAGGGCCCTGTTCGCTATCTCCAGCAGCAGCTTCAGTCTCATCCTCTTGTAGCTCGGCTTCTGCGGCGGTTTCTTCTGGTCTAGTTTCATCTTGTCGTGTTTCTTCTTCTGTGGGCTGACTCGACTCTCCACCTTCAACATCATCAGTGGACGGCTGGTCGTCACCGCCTGAGTCTGTCTCCCTGTCACCTGCAGCCTGACCATGATCGTCACCAGGAGGTTGCAGGGACTCTGCCTCAGCTGGTTCTCCCTGTTCCGTCACAGTAGTTTTGACTGCTGTCTCCTCACTCTGGGTGTCACTCAGCTGAACTTCCACAGTGACAGTATCAGTCTCTCTGTTGTCACTTTCTGTATGAGCTGTGTCTGGGTCAGATGGAGTAGGTGCTGCTCCTGCTGGTGCAGCTTTCTGTTCCTTGGGTGGTTGTTGTCTCAGGTCAGTGCTTGATTTCCTGGAGGAAGGATCATCTCTTCCTTGGCCTGCACCGATAGGTAAGAGGTGGTTTCGGTGAAGTGTCCTTTTGTGGGTGCTGTCATCTTCTTTGCACACCACAAACACAGGCACGTCGGGGTTTGGCTGGGAATCCACTACATAGACGTCCTTTTCCCAACGGTCTGACAGTTTGTGCTTTCCTTCAAACGCAAGGATTCTGACTAGTACCCTATCACCACTTTGCAATGTTCCTCCTCTGGATCTCAAGTCATAGCGATCTTTTTGGCGTCGCTGTGCTTCACCTGCAGCACTGGCTGCTGTCTTGTAGGCATCCTGCAGATTTTTCCTCAGGTCTGCAACGTAGCTTGTGTGGCTCTTGGCACCATCTCCTCTGTCGATGCCAAACATTGCATCAATCGGTAGTCTTGCCTCTCGCCCAAACATGAGGTAATACGGTGAGTATCCTGTGCTCTCATGAGTGGTGCAGTTGTATGCGTGGGTGAGCGGGGCGACTGCCTTGTGCCAATCTCTCTTTTTGTCTGTCTCGAGAGTTCCAAGCATGGTCAGAAGTGTCCGATTGAACCTCTCCGTCATCCCATTCCCCATAGGATGGTAAGCTGAGGATCTCGACTTTTCAATGCCAGCTATCTTACAGAGTTCCTGGATCACTTGGCTCTCGAAGTTTGCACCCTGATCGGCATGAAGCCGCTTCGGAAAGCCGTAGTGTACCACAAAAGTGTTGAACAGAGCTTCCGCAGTTGTACGAGCGGTTTGGTTGCGAGTTGGAATAGCCTGCGCAAAGCGAGTAAAGTGGTCTGTAATAACTAGGATACTCTGGTACCCTCCTGACGATGTCTCGACTGACAAGAAGTCCATGCACACGAGTTCTAGTGGTTGCGTGGTGACAATGTTCACGAGGGGTGCTTTGTCTCCAACCGCCTTTCTGCGCAGACAACGGGGGCAGTCTTTGCACCAGGTCTCCACATCTCGTGCCATGCCAGGCCACCAGAACCGATCACGTGCCAGTGAGGTCGTACGGTCTCGTCCGGGATGTCCAACGTCGTCGTGGATCCCTCGCAGGGCTCTCTTGATGTAAGCTGACGGCAAGACCAGCTGCCGATGAACTTCACCTTTCACTGTGGTTTCCCTGTAGAGAGTCCCACGTCGCAGTTGGAAACTGTCGAAGTTCTTCAGCATTGCACTATGCTCTGGGGTTGCTGGGAAGTCTTGGCGTCGCGGTCTTTTCTTGTTCCTCATGACCGTCATCCATGGGCCAATAACTTCGTCTTCGTTCTGCGCTCGTCTCCAGTCCTTGTCAGTCATATCAGCAGTGTCTTGGCCTTCTGGCTGATCAAGAACATCAACGGCTGCCGCTGACAGACAGTGCGTGTCGACGACAGGGCAGCTGACAGCTCCGCAGATGGTGTGCACAACTTCAGCTGACATGTCTTCCTCTGTGTGCTCAGTGCTGTGGTCAGGCAACCTCGACAGGGTGTCAGCATCAATGTTGTTAGCACCGGGCCGATACTTGATGTCGAAGTTGAAGGCTGCAAGCGCCGCAAGCCATCTGTGCCCTGTGGCGTCGAGCTTGGCTGTCGTCAAGACGTAAGTAAGGGGATTGTTGTCTGTCTTCACTGTGAACTGGGCTCCATAGAGGTGGTCTTTGAATTTCTCTGTCACTGCCCACTTCAAGGCGAGAAATTCGAGCTTGTGGGCGGGGTAGTTGCGCTCGGTTTTGGACAGTGCTCTACTGGCGTACGCAATCACTCGCGGTGCTCCATCTTGTTCCTGGTAGAGTACAGCGCCGAGACCAGTGCCGGATGCATCAGTATGGAGTTCAAAAGGCCGGGTGTAGTCTGCATATCCCAGGACAGGTGGGGTTGACAAGATGTCTTTCAAGCGTTGGAACGCTGCTTCCTCTTCATCTCCCCACTGCCAGGGTTTCTGTTGGTGGAGTTTCTTCCTGCCTCTCTGCTTCTTAGTGGGTACTGGCATCAGAGCGGTCAAGGGGGCGCTGATCCTGGAGTAGTTCTGCACAAACTTGCGATAATAGCCAGAGAAACCAAGGAAACGCCGTACCTCTTCAGGGTTGGTGGGTCTCGGCCAGTCTCTGATGGTCTGAGTCTTGTCCGGATCTGGGGCGATCCCGTCTGCTGAAACTTGATGGCCTACATACACGACTCTTTCCTTGAAAAGGTGGCATTTCTTGGGAGCGAGCTTCAAACCTGCTTCCAGTAGGCGTTGAAAGACCTTCCTCAGCCTGTTGACATGCTCCTCGTACGTCCGAGAGAAGATAATGAGGTCATCGAGGTATATGAGGCAGATCTTCATGTGCATGTCTCCGAGGACGTCCTCCATCAGCCGTTGGTAAGTCGCAGGTGAGTTGGTGAGTCCAAAAGGGAGGCGATTGTACTCAAAGAATCCGAGTGGACCGACAGTGAAGGCTGTTCTCTGTTTATGCTCCTCGGCTATTTCCACCTGATAGTATCCGGACTTCATGTCCAGCACCGTGAAAAACTGTGATCCGGACAGGCAGTCGAGAATTTCTTCAACTCTGGGGAGCGCATAGGAGTCTCTGATTGTTCTTGAGTTCAACTGCCGGAAATCCGTACAGAGTCTCAATCGGCCGTCCTTTCTGCGAGCGAGGACTATGTTCGAGGACCAGGGACTGTGTGATCTGCGGATAACACCACTGGCCAGGAGCTGGTGGAGGTGTGACCTCACTTCGTCTAGCATGGAAGGTGGTATCATACGATGTCGCTGTTTGAAGGGTGTCTCGTCGCTTAACTCAATGCGGTGGCGAACCCTTGAAGACAGTCCAACATCCTCCTCGTTCTTTGAGAATATGGGGTCATATTCCATCACGAGTCGCTGTACTTCCTCCAGCTGCTCCTTGGTAAGACGTTCTTGCTCAATGTCCAGTTGTGTGAGCAGATCTTGCTTTTCCTCAGCCCCGATCTCCTCCAGTTCCGTGATGGTGACAGGCTGGACTTCACACATCACCGCACGTGAGTTCACAGACACGGTGTGAGTGGAGACATTGGACACGGTGATGTCAATCGGGTCAGCGGATTTATATCTGTAGCTGATCAACACAGGGTCAAGGTCAAGATCAGGGCTAGCATCGCGATGAGCTTGCACCAGAGCGCATGTCTGATGGTACGGTTGCGTGTAGTCCATGTAGCCCTTGATGGTGACTTGTTCGTTGGGGTGGATGATCACTGGGCCTCTCTCTGCTGACCGAACAACGGCGATTCTGTTGCAGTTCCGTGCCAGTTGCTTCTCGCGATGCGTGATGCACTTGAGTGCTAGATGCCAAGATGTCTGAGTCAAGTTTTTCTTTGCTGGTCCCAGACTGCCCAAAAAGTTGGTCCCCAGTAGCACTGGTGTTGAAGCGTTGTATTCAGTGTCAGGCACGACTAACATGAGGCAGGGATAAGGGGTGTCTCCGAGCTCTGGTATCTTGAGGTGAGCCTTGATGTAACCCAGGAATGGGAGTGAGTCACCATTCGCACATTCCACGCTCAGGACTCTGTTGACTGGTTCCACGTTCAAGTGTCGAAGGTGTTTCTCGTGGAAACTCTGAGAGATCGTGGATACCGACGATCCAGTGTCCAAAAGTGCCGTCGCTGTTGTGCCTTCAATTGAAACAACTGCCTCATTAGGGTGTCCGACCAGTTCTACCTCTTCTTTCACATGGGGCTGATCATTCAGGACGTCGAGTGGCCCCATTACTCGAGTCCTCATCGCGAAAGGGCTGTCTCACGTGATCTGTGCGGGTGCGGCAGCCAATCGCCACGTGGCCAAACTCGCCGCAGTTGTAGCACTGTATCCCTCGGCCTCTCCCTCCACCTTGGGATTGGTGCGTTCCTCTGCGTGGTCGCCCCTGTTGCTGGCCTTGGCGTCGGTACTGTTGGCCTTGCTGTTGGGACTGTTGGCCTTTGTGTTCCGGCTGCTGACCTTGGTGCTGTGACTGTGTCTGCTTAAGCTCTTTGACCTCCGCGGTCAGCTGTTGAATGGCGGCCTTCATTGCCTTCCATTCTTCCTGCGGACACTCTCCAACGTCCTTCTTTGGTTGAGACTGTTTGCATGCTGGCTTCTTGGTGGGTGCTGGGGGGTGTTCCCTTTCAATTCGCCTCAAGAGGACACGCAGCTCATCAAAGGTCTCAGCCCTCTCGTAGTGATACGATGACAGGTCCTTCAAATCACGTCTCAGCCCTGTCCACATCACGTGGCGCATCATGTCATCCTGGGGTTGGGCTAAACTTGTCTGACGTCTCACATCGGCCATCAGTTTTTCAACCCGGCACCCCCAGTCTGCAACAGTCTCTGTCTCAGATTGTTTGGCGCTGTAGAATGCTCCAAGTGCATCAGTCTCAGTGCCAACTTCTCCGTAGATGCTGTCTAGTTTGGCGCGGATGTCTGCAGGGGAGGCATCTGGTGAAAGTAGCGCTGCCACTTGGCCAGCTTTTCCGTGGAGTGACGCTCGGATGGCATCTCTGATGTCCCGTTCGGAGTGGCCTTCGTTCTCTAAGCTCAGCAGCTGCTGCCTCCACAGTGTATAGTCTGCTGCCTCACCGGTGAATTTTGTCAGCCAGGGCTTCCTACCAATGTGGATCACAGGAGCCGTGAGCGGTGAAGTATTCACTGTGATGGTGGACGCCGTGGGTGCTGAGTTCATGGGACCAGACGGAGAGCTTGTGGATGTCACTGTGGCACAAGTCACCACCAGTGGTGTTGAAGGTGGCGGGTGTGTGGTGCTCGCCACACTGACTGCAGGCTGTACTGTCTCAGTCTTCATTGGGAGTGTGGTGACATACTGGATCAACCATCTGTCAAGGTCTTCCTTGGTTTTCACTTTGGGGCGGGCCCCTAACAACGCGAACAGTGCCTGCAGATTCTTTGTTTCCTCCTCTGTGAAGTCAGTGCCCTCACCACCTGTAGCACCTCCACTCTCCTCGTCTGCCATGCTTCACAACTTTCACTTACCTCACCACTGATATATATAATTCAGTTAGGAACTAATACTGGTATAGTCCAACTGAACACAAACACGTGTATATATGCGTAACCAACTAACACACTAACTCGTCTGTATGCAATTAGGTTACAACATCATCATCTGTGTGTGTGTGCATAAGTCGGCTATTACCTTAGCACATGTCAGTATATGTGTACGTCGCTACGTTCTAACGCTCAGATATTTCAAAATCAGAGTGTAATGCCTGTGACCTTAGTGATACTCCGACTATGTCCAGTCTGCGTTGCAGTTACTTCTACCCGGCACAACTGATGTGGATGTAAGTAACTGTCTGGCTAACGGAAATAGTAGCTCTGAATGTCTTACTTGTGGGTAAGGCTTACCACTACCATATATATATACTGTCAGCCAGTGTTCACACTCACGGTATTATTGTTGAAGCAAGTGTCTATGAGGCTATGTCTCTCCTTTATGTTCCCCTTTTTTTGAGAAGTAAAATTTCAGGAGAAAGGAAATTTCAGAAAAAATTCACTGCACGGTGCCTAAGTTCAGAAACACCTTGGTGCGTAATTTGTCAAAGTAAAAGAAAATAAACTTCTTCTTTTCTTTTTTTTAAAGTGCCTATGTTGTGACAAGTCTCGGAGTTTTCCACAAATTATTCAAGCAAGCATCAATGCTGTCTTGAGACAAAATCCAAAAACTGACTCCAGATTTGTTTTTGTTTTTTTTTGTTTTGTTTTTTTCCAAAAAATGAACAAAAAAATGTAAGTGACTTTTTGTCCACTTATTTTGTGTGTGAAACCTTCAGAAAAAAATCTCCTTTTGTCTTCAATTACCTGCGGAAACTGACAACAACCATTTCAAAATGTGACTATCCCAATATTAATGTAAGTCAGGATGCTTGAACACACTGACCAACACTGTACGCATAAGCAAACACACTAGCTAATCGCATAAGATAATCATAACATGCACTGGTAAACGTAACTAAATGTATGTGCAGCACATCAATAAGAAAATGTCTACCAAACGAAGTTTTCAAACCATGGAATAAAGTCTTGACTCCTGTGTCAGACTTGAATAAATGTCAATGAAATGCTGACGAGAATCAAGAAAATTCAAGCCAAATAATTCTTCAGGTACCAACTGGTTTTTCTACATGTATCAGAAGTCCTGAATAACTGCTAGACAAAAATGCAAGTCCAAATTCTTCAAACAACCTGGAAATATTTTCTTAGATGTCAAATATGTCTCTCCTGCAGTTCAGTTCATCAGGCCTCTGCAAACGTTTCAATTCTTTACATTAAGAAATACCTGGAGGGGGTTTCCTAGCGAAAACGTCCGCGTGCGTCCGCGATCGCTGCGCGTAGTTATCCGGTTTCCGTGACCGCTCGCGAAGAGCGTAAGCGAACGTAAGCGAGCGGCCCGGGAAGGTAGTTCGCCGCGAGCAAAAGGTCACGTGGTCAGTTTTTATGTAAACAAAGATGGCGGCGCCCACCGAAGGCCTCGTTGAAGTGGAACTAAGAAATGGCTTAAAATGAATTTGCGGGTGGATGGAGACCTTCTGTCCCAACTTGTAATTGTGCAGAATAGTATATGAAAATAATTTGAGCTAATTGCACCGGGCCGTGGTCGCCAGTCATTCAGGGATATGTTGTGCGTGTTTGTGGGGAAGGAGTGGTCAAAGTGAGTACGTAGGGGTGCCTTACGTCTCCGTTTTGCATCGAGCAGAACATGCATACTAGCGGTATAGTCATGCTCCAAGCCAGTAATTATTGCTCCTCCTCAAAAACGTCGTCTTCTGCGCTCAAAAGATGACTGATAGCTGCGAGCACTAGAGTTTTCTTCTTCCTTTTCAGCCTTTCCAACAACCGTGTTCGTGATTCAGCCGCCATTTTGAAAGCGCCTTTTTCTAATTGGCCGTTTCCCAACGAGGAAAAGCGTCCTCCGCAAGCGCCCGCGAGCGCATTTGCGTAAGCAACGCGGCCCTGGTCAGATGTAAACAAACGCTGCAGTCGTCCAGGGACGAGCAAGGGACATCACTCCGTCTGCCGCCCTGTTGTTGTGTCGTCTGCTTGACTTGACGAAACACAGAAGAATTGTGCGGTGGCCGCCACGAACACTGTGTCTGACGAATTGTAGATCAGCAGCACAAGACGCGTAGTGAAGGCCGCACACGAATCACTGGTCTGTGTGGAAGGACTGCAGATAACACAGACGGGTATCTGAAGACAGGTGACCGCTGGTTGCTGGTGTAAACAATATGGCTGCCCTCGATGATCCTGGAGGCTGTTGCTGTCGCCTTCCTCGATGTGTAGCGCGTTGTCGGCCGGCACAGTGGTCTTCGAAAGGCTGCCACGGTCCTCCTTTCCTCTCTCTGAGACTAGACTGCGTCGTCGGTTGTCTCCGGGCTGGATACAGGGCTGCTCTGCTCACGGGCGTGATGGATTCGGGTGGCCCGAACACTGCAAGGGTTCACAGGCTTATCTCACTTTCGGTAGCTTAGTGAGAAAGAGTCGTGCAAACACACGAGTCTCTAGTTGCTGGAAGGTAAGTGAGTTGCAAGTCCTGCAGGCTGATGGCTGGAAGCCGGTTCACTGGAGTCTGGAGTATGAGCTGGAACCTCGGCTATCACTGGAGTCTTAAGAAGGTCAACACAGCCCCACATTGGGCGCCAAATGTTACGGGGCTAGCTCATGTCGTGAAATAGTATGGGCTGCTTGTAGTGTAGAGATGGGTTCACACTGTGCGCACTTCTCAACAGACGTCTTTATAGAGGTTCAGAAGCAGTTTATTATTCGCCAAGTAATTCGGGATGGATGAATGGACTGACGGAATGAAATGACAGAATCACGTACTGACGAAATGACACCCTGAAACAAATGTAACGCATTCATAAGAACTATGTTAACTATACATGTAGCTACATTTTGCAACTAATAATTATTTACTAAGTCTTGCACGTACAAACATGATTCTACACAAATGGAATAATACATTCATCTGTGCTTCACTGTAACATGGGTGTTCAGTTCCAAAGGTATAGAATGAATTTGAGAAGTACTCAGTCTAAAAACAAAGACAAGTTCTGCAGATATAAAACAGGAATTCATACAGAAAAGGTTGGATATAAAAGCTACTAATTACTGCCAAGATATACAGAAATATGATGTACAAAACATACCTTGACTTCGTGACAAAGGTGACTCCAAAATATGAAAAGGTGGATCAACAGTGCAATGGACAAGTTCACCGTTCCACAGTTACAGGTATAAGTGACTGTACTGAGCCCAAAAACCAGTTTCAAGAAGTGAATACAGTTCATACATAACACATACCAGGTAGTCACAATGGGTGACTATTGCTCACGTGGGATACACACTGCAGGTCACTATGGCTGCATGATATTGATAATGTCCCTTTTAGAAAAGGCTAAACCAAAATCTATGAAACTTACTGACTACTAGTTAGTTATTGATCCAACATATAGTTATATTTACACAAGAATATTTCTAATTTACTAAAGACCTTTTCTGCACTATTTACTAATAAATTATGTTTACTATTAATGAAATATTTACAAATGAAATGCATGCTACTAAAAGGAATCTGTTTATTTTATGTTATTAACTTATATAATATATTGTAACTATATATTAAGTATATTTATCATGTCTGCCACAACCAGCCACAAACCAGTTGCAAAACAACACAAACTCTCTTCCTCTCATCTGCTCATTCATTCTCCTTCATTCATTCTTCAGTCACTCTGCCACATTCATACTTCAAACACTCTGCCACATTCATACTTCATACACTCTGCCACATGAGTGCATTCGGTTCATTTTTCGGTTCAAATTGACGTCCATACTGAATTTTAAGGAACGCAGTCACTCGTTCTGAAATCAGTGTGAGTCAGTGCCGCCGGCAAAAGTTTCAGTTCTCAGTTCAGTCTGGCTTTAATTTATACTGAGTGGTCGACCGAGGGATATCGAGGGGGTGTTGACGAAAAATCTAACCGCCAGATCAACTCCACATTGGGGTCAGGGTTAATCAGAAGGTGTTCTACTACAACGACTGACTGAATCCCTTATCGAACTCATAACTGACAGCCGTTCTACTACCTGTTTATGTCAGTTTCAGCTTGTGTCCCGCTATACGTGCACTGTCACCACTTATCATTACTTTCGTTCACGAGAAATAGACGGTGTATTTATTTATTTATTTATGTTTCCTGATAAGTTTTAACAATTTTCGACAAAAATCCACGCCGACTGACGACGACCGCAAGTTGCGCCGGCTACCGTTGCCTTCGATTCAAGGGAGCTAACAAGTGAAATCTCAAACAGGAATGCGCAAGAGTGACTCCCAATAGATGACCGTGACCCCGCATGTTGTGTTTTGTAAGGCAAGCTTAACACCACCAAGGGTCGGTCCGGCTACACATGTGAATAGCCAAGATGAGCGTTCTTATAGGTAAATATTGTACACCAAGAGTTTTACAGGTCTGCATGCAGTTGTCTCTGACGCTGGTGCCCTTATCCTATATTTCGTCATGACCCGGTGTGACTGAGTCCTTCGCGCTGTAGGGCACTCGCGCTTCCTTCCTCACTGCATGCGTACCAGTGCTCGTCATGGTTATGCGTCGTTGCTGTTAGGAGTCATGCTCCAACAAACGCACGTCACGGAGACTGTGTTTGTGTTTGTTTAATGAAAAGAGACACATAAATGCAACATGGCGATTCGACCAAACTATACAGCGCTTCCCATGGCATTACTGATAGAGTACATCTGAAGGGAAACTGACTAGATGTACTGCAGTATAGGAACTAAACCGAAAAATCCACCTTAGCTGTGAGGTAGCCAGCGCACCATCCCAGATCTGTGCTGTACAACAAAAAGCAGGTGATTTTTCGGTTTAGACCCAAGACTGTGGCCTGGTCAGCAGGGCTTTACGTCGAAATCGCCATCATTTTCTCTGCAATTATCTTCTGCCACACTGATGTATTCAGTGACTCATATAGTAATGCAAAGACAAGCATCAGAAAAACGCCTATTGTTGCACACACAAGAGTGAAAGTTTGCACATACAGTCTTGCTTAGCGGCAACAGGTTTCCCCTACTTGTTCCTTCACCCCTGCAGTGCTTTGAGCTTCCAAGTTCGCAGAAGAGAAATAATGTGCGCTGAGGAATAGCCTACATACCAAACGATACAAATACATATCTGTAGATGTCTCAGTGAACATGCACAGGACTTGCTGAAACTTACTAAAATATATTTATGTCTGTTATTCATTTAAATGTCCTGGCATCAAGGGATTTTTTCAATGATTGGCTGCAGGTGGAGGGTCGGGATTCATTGGTCGGCACGTGACCAAACTGCTCAAAGAGAATGGCATGAAAGTCCTTTGGGCTTCAAGGGCAGCTGGACCGAACAAGATAACATGGGTCAGTATATGCTAATGTGCAGTTTTAGAATGCTAGTGTACGTCTGCAAGGTCAGAAATTCACTTTTTTTTCTCTCTCTCTCTCTCTGTCTCTCTCTCTCTTTTGTTTGGGAGAACCATTTGACACTTTCTACATGAAAAGTTTTGCGTGTGCAATAAAGTTTTTCAGAGGCCACATCATATTTGAGGTGTACTAAAAAGGGATGATCGAGCAGTCAAAACTGCAACCCAAATGCCAGAAGTAGTGAGTGCTAAGTAGAAGCTTTTAGTGCATTTGGCACCATGCACCTGCTATTTTACGCACACACACACACACACACACACGCACATTTATCAGTTATGACTGTGGTTCCATGTGTGCACATGGGTATGTGTGTGTGCGCAGACGTGTGAGAGAGTGAGAGCATGGTCCCATCAGGGTTGCACATTTAAGTCGGTCCCAGGACATTGACCTATGAAAATTTCAAATGTCCTATTTTTCCCACCTCAAGCGGACATTTGTCCTATGAAACTCTTTATTGCCACTAAGTGGCCAGGACACTGTGTCCTATCACTTTGCTGTTTCCAGGACACTTTGTCCTATAGAAGCTGTGGAAAATGTGCAACCCTGTCCCATGCTCTAACCAGTTCCTATAAATCTTAGATATCCCTTAGACATCTCATGCCTTTGTTTTTTCGTGTTTTTTTTCCCAACTTCAGTCAGATCTTCAGCGTCGCGGTCTGCCGGAGGGTGTCACTGCCGTTGTCAGCATGTCAGGAGAAAACATCCTCAATCCTATGAAACGGTGAGCTGATACATGTGCAAATGGATCTGCTTCCCATGGAAGATTTTGTCAGCAAACCACAACAGCAAGAAGGCAACAACAACAACAACAACAGAAAAACAAACAAAAAACCAAACTAAAAAATAACAGAATACCTGCATTTCATTTTTTTTGTTCAACAGTTGGAATGACAGCTTCAAGGAGGCGGTGAGAGCCAGCAGGGTAGACTGCACTAGGTATCTAGCAGATGCTATTTGCCAGGCCAAGGTTCCACCCAAAGTCTTCATCTCTTTCTCTGGTGTTGGTGAGTTTTATTTACTTATTTTATTTTATTTTAATCATTTATTTATTTAATTTTTTTTACAATGTTTAGTAAGGGAGGGCTTCAGGTCTGTGTGTTTGAATCTTCCCAGCGTCTGCAGTTTTGCCATGTGGACAGATGCCTGCAGGCAGAATGATTGTTTGGAGCTGTTTCGGCAGTGTCCAGCATTGTACTGTACCACTTGTACACACACACACACACACACACACACACACACACACACACACACACACACACACACACACACACACACACATGGACTACAACCTCACTCAGGTAGGCACTGAGGAAAAGGAAGTAGAAATGCAGACCAAAAAGCACAGCATCAGCCATTGCCATGCAGTCATAGCTGGTTAGGACAGCTTTTGGCCATTGCATTTCTTGTTCATGCACAGTCAGCAGACGTCAGTTTATTGCACTCAAAGCTCTACATATTATTAAGATGCACTGCTTCGAGCGTATAGGTGCAGTCACAAGCACAACTCTTCCAAAACAAAACTTGTCCTCTGCGAAGCTGTGATGCCTAGTGCTGGCAGAGTTAGAACTGGTGGAGGGAAAGGGGATTGGGGGGGGGGGGGGTTCAACTTACATCCTCACTGACACTAACAGTATACGTTGCTGTAGGTTTGATTTGTCTGCCGTGTGCTCCTGCTTTTGCATTGTGTTCAGTCGTTTGTCCCACACAGGTTTCTACAAGCCTGACCCTTCCATCGAGTATGATGAGAGCAGCCCCGGGGGAAATTTCGATTTTCTGTCCAAACTGTGCACTGATTGGGAAGCTGCTGCTAAACTGCCATCAGACTTGGGTGTCAGACAAGTCATCCTTCGATGTGGTCAGTTGAATACATGTACATATATGTCAGAGTACAGATCTTTAGAAATACATTGGATGATTCTTATCGCAACTGTATTAAATAATGATAATAACAATAATAATAAGTAGTAGTAGTAGTACGTGTAGTAGTATTTCTGTTATTTATTGCGGTGTTATTTTGTATTTTCTGATCAGAGGAATTAGGCGATGGAAACAAACGGTGGAACAACTGTTGTATAAGTTTTTTTTAATCACTTTGTGTATCTTTTGTCCCAGTAAGAGCAGTGTGGGCTGCTCCTGTAGCCCCCCCCCCCCCCCCTTTCAGCGGAAGCCACTTTTATAATTTTACCTAATTATATTTTCCTGCTTGGGTATAGTTTTCAGTCCACAGTGTCTTCCATTTTGAATGGGGTCTTTACGTGCATGCTTGAAGCAGAGTAAGCTGCAGTTGTCCAAGTTCAGCTTCAATTAATACATTATGATAGTCAGTGAAGGAAGGGAAATGTGAAGGAAGGGAGTGGAGTGTTGAAGCCTTTATCGGACAGAGTACACCACTATTGAACTAACGGTTCATTGATTTCTTTCTTGTTTTCTTTCCCCTTTGCTGTTTCAGGTGTGGTTCTTGGTCGAGATGGAGGTATGATTCAGCAGTTATACTGGCCTTTCTTCCTTGGCTTGGGTGGCCCCATTGGCTCCGGGAAACAGTGGCTTCCATGGATACATGTGGCAGATGTGGCCGGACTTGTCACCCACGCCATTCTGAATGACCATGTGTCTGGGATTCTGAACGCTGTAGCTCCTGAACCCGTGACAAATGCTCAGTTTGCGAAAACGTTCGCCTCCGCCATGTGGAGACCGGCTGTCATTCCTATGCCTGGCTTTATCATGAACACTGTGTACGGACCCGAGAGAGGCATTGTTGTCTTGGAGGGTCAGAAAGTGATCCCCAAAAGGACTCTGGAAACTGGGTACCCATTCGCTTTTCCAACTCTTGCCAGTGCATGCAAAGATGTGTCGCAGATGCTGACAATTAACAGTGTTTCGGGCAGTTAGGCCGGTTCGTGTTTGTGTGCGGGACTGTTTCTTGTAGCTTTTGGTGAGCATCACCTGATGAAGTGCTTTGCTGAAGTAGAACTGATGGCTTTTCTCCACATACCAGGTATGCATGTACTTTTTGTACATGGTACGTGTAACATTTATTGCTGTCAGCCTTTTATGTCTGTGCCAGTCTGTGAGTGTGGCAGTCGATGTGATATTCAGACTTGTCCACACAGCTTGAAGAACATCTCGAACAGGTAGCAAGCAGGTTGAAATCTTAAAAAAAGAAAAAAGAGGACGCCTCCACTCAGGCGGTAAACAGAGCAGAAGCTGTCTGCCAGCATATGTGGGACGTTACGTAAGTTTTGAGATGTATGGAGACTGATGACACCAGACATAAAGATTATGACTATCACTGACATGTAGAGCACTGTCATCTTGATTAATGTGGTGCCAGATATCGTGAACTTGTGACCGTTAGTGACGATAGATTGTAAAATTATACAAATAAAGGCGATGAAAGCTGTGTCTGACTTTTCGCTTGTCCTTGTTGATTTGTTTGAGGATGTTTCACATAATTATGTGTGCCACAGAAACAACAGCAGTATGGATCGGGAGACCCTGGGTTCGAGTCCCAGCCGAGGCAAGCGTAATTTTTCCTACGTAGGTCGGCTCCTACCCAGAGCGGGTGTGCTATGGGCCCAGTGGGGAGGCTGTTGCCACACAGCCGAGCTTCACCCACTTCACGGGTGCGATTTGGGGTGCTTCCCTTGGTATGACATCTTATGATGGGGATGATTACACGGCCAGCACGGCAGGTGCCGTAGTTCCCGGGCCTGGTTAATGCCGGGATATTTATGACAGGAAGCGTGGAATGCGGCCCTGTCAGTCCGTCAGTCCCCGACAGTCTGAAACCACACAGACCTCCATAGCATCATCTTACCATCATCTTCATCTCCATCATCATGCATAATAAAAATTGCCCCAACTTCCAAGGCCTGCATGGATTCCACCCATTACCAGGGAGGAACACCACTGGAGCTGGCAAAGAGTTGTGGCCGAAAAAAAAACCCCAAACAAACACACAAAAAACGAGCAACAGTAGCAACAAGACCCCATTTTTACTGCTCAGCACAGTCTTTCTCTCCTCTCAATATGTGTAGCTCTCTTCCTCATTCTTAAAGACAACTACTGCTCATGTGGGACAGACATGGACCAGTGGAAGTAAAACATGCCGCGCAAGTGATGTCCCTGGCATCTGGTGGTAGCTTGATTAGTATCAAGTTTCTTTTCAACCTTATAGCAGGAAGGAGAGTCTGGATTGGGATTACTAATTAAAACATGGTCTGCCTGGAAAACATGCAACACATTCTTGTCAGAAGATGGGACTCTGTCTCTTGGCCCAGCAAATAGGGAAGACCGCTATTGAGATTTTGCGACCCTCTACTGCCCACCAACCTCCTTAATGTGTGCGTGTGCAGTGCTCAACTGAAGAGAACATCAGAAATACTGGAACACTTATTCAGTATACATCGGTAAATTCACAAAAAATTAATGTGTCCATCCATAGACATACACAAGACTATGTGTCTGGTCCATCTTGTTGCTGTCTAGTTGGTATACAGGACTACAAACTACATGTATAAGTGTCTTTCCTGAGTCTGATGAATCCGACTAGTTGCTGTCCAAACCAACCATCTACAGTAAGATTTTTTTTCAGCCGAAAGGGTGATGTAAAACAAAATGTGGGGTGTAGTTTTTCAAAAGCTACTACACCAGAACTGCCCGCAGACGGCTATAATTCGTTGGCGGTTTTCGTTGCAAACACAAAGCTATTAATCTCAGTGGCTGCAAGTTGCTATCCACGCCACGATTTCAAGGGAGCTAACAAGCAAAATCTCAAATAGTAATGTGCAAGAGTCACTCCCCCCTCACATGGCCGTGACCTCTTGAACAAACAAGAAGGTTGTCCCGCTAAGATCTAAATGTGAATAGGCAAGATGAACGTTCTCATAGGTAAATATTACACGTTAAAAGTTTCACTGTTATGCGTGCAATTGCCTCTGATGCTCTTGAGCTTACGCTTTCATTGAATTCCGTTCTGACGCGGCCAACGTGAAATGATAGTCGCGCCGGCGGCTGCAGCCGCGCCGGCCGGGTGACTGACGGAGTAGAGGACGATACCGGTAACCGATATTACAGAAAGGAAAAGTAGTACCACTTAGTACTAGTCTGGGAGAAGGACTTTATGTCAGAATAGCCATAATTTTCTCTATTTTTTTCCCACACATCCGATGTATTCACTGACATGGGCATTTAACTTGAAGCTGGATAAAAACAGAACTTTTGCTTATTACCTCCGCAGTCAGTGGCCAAACGGCCATAATTATGCAGAGTTGCAAAATGAAAGGGTTTTCAGTGTGTTTTACAAAGACTGCAGGTGCAAAGTTTCGCCCTAACAGCCGTTCAGTTGAGCTGCCGGTTTCACTGGCAGTCCGCTTGGTGTTCACACAAGACAGCGTGTCACTAAAATATCAAGATTTATACACATTATTTGTTCATTTTGGACGTTTTCTTAACCGTTCGAGAATAGGATCCTCATTTCTGGATCGCCGCGTCTTCAAAAGTGTGTTTCAAACGAAAAACAGACGTAAGAGCACAGAGGTTGTTGCGACTGATCTGAGGATAAGGTGGTTTGACTGTGTATACGGTGGCCACATCCAGATTTGTTTGGGGTTTTTATTGCTTGTTTTGTTGTTGTTGTTTTTTGTGAGGACTTTGTTTCCTCCCGACGGGCACGTGTTTCTTAAACGCTCGAGAATTGGGGAGTGGAGTGTATATGAAGCAACAACGACTGATCAGCTGCATCGGGTATGCCTCCACTGAAAGAAGAAGGACGGCTGATCACGGCATCGATCCCAAAGCCAAGGCTGAGCTAAAGAATTCCCAGTTCAACAAGGCAGCCAGGAGCGGTCGAGGGTAGGCCCATGCCGAGTTTGAGCAGAAATGCACTATGCCAGACGACAGCTCCATCTACCCACCGATGGACGACATCTGCATCAACTCATCTGGAGTGGAGAACCTCTTGAAGAACGTCAAACCTGCCAGAGTGTCATCATCCTCTGCCACTACCAGCATGGTTCCAGAAAGCTATGCTCCTGTCAGACCATACTCCTGGGGTTCACAGATGAGCTCACGTCCAACCTGGAGATCAGTGACTCACCAAACAGCCGTCATAGTGATGGACTTCGCAAAGGCATTCGACAAGGTGAACCGCTCCCTACTTGTCCGAAAACTCCATCGCTAAGGTATCAGAAACACAACCCATACCTGGATTTCAAGTTTCCTCCATGGACGAAAGCGGGTCGTCGTCGTCAAAGGATCAAAATCGGATTTCATCCCTGCCATGCTGGGAGTACCACAAGGATCGGTACTAGGCCCCTGTCAATTTCTGGTCTACATGAACGATCTGGAAGGGCAAGTGTCCTCCGTACTAGTCCGACGGACGCCAGACTGAACAACATACTTCCCCAGACTGTGCGTGAGTGAGTGGAACGACCTGGCGGAGGTAGCCGCGAACTCTGCCACCGCACCAACCGTCGCTACTCCACTAAAGAGCCAGTCTCTCCCCCCCCCCCCCCCACCCACTCCCCTTGTCCTCCATTGTTTTTTCTGCAACCCCCATAATGTCAGTAATGGTCAGCATGCTGACCCTGGCCACGGACGGGGAGCCGGGGTGGCCGAATGGTAGATCGTTGGACTTCTATTCTAATGCTCGGGTCGTGAGTTCGAATCCCGGCTGGGGCCAAATATTTGTGCTGTTTTTTTTCTTCGTTGCCCTGTCTTTGACTTTGATATCACCCGAATGTGGTGGAAAAGGACATTAAGCCCCCAAACACACACACACACACACACACACACACACACACACAGAGACACAGAGAAGAAAAAGATCATTTCTGTGCCACAGTGTACAATAATCAGTACCAACGTTCCTATGCTTTCACTGTCAGACAGAGCATGTGTCCCATTCTAGTTCCCACGAATATAAAGCCCCGTGACTGCCTGCAGGTGGAGGGTCCGGATTCATCGGTCGGCACGTGACCAGAATGCTTGCAGAGAATGGCTATAACGTCTTTTGGGTGTCAAGGATGGGCGGTCAAAACAGGATCACATGGGTCAGTGCATGCATGATGCTAATGTGTATTGTGCTGACATGCAGTGCATGTGTTTGCCTACAGGGTGAGAAACTGACTTTTTTCCTGTGAGAGCCATTTGACACCTTCCGTGTGACAATTTGTAAAATAATATCCAATGAAGTTTTCAGGAACCGCTTCGGGGTTACTAATGAAGGATAATTGTAAAGAGTGATCATACCTGCAACGGTACCTTGATGGCAAATGTAATGAGTGCTAAACAGAACATCAGTGCATTTGGTGTCACGCTCTTACAAATTTTAACACCCCCCCCCCACCCCCACCCACACACACACTCTCCGTTAAGCTCCCGAACACCCCCCCCCCCTCACTCTCCCCCTCCCCCCCCCCCGGCCTCTCTTGCGCTGCATTAAGCCCTAACCGGCTAACTAACTCTCTCTCTCTCTCTCTCTCTCTCACACACACACACACACACACACACACACACACACACACACACACACACACACACACACAACCATGCATGCCCACCATCCAGGACCTCTCTTTTATGGCTTTGGTAACGTGCAAACGTGTGTGTGTGTGTGTGTGTGTGTGTGTGGAACTGAGGGGGGGGGGGGGAGAGGAGAGAGAGAGAGACCTGGTTCCATTATTTACTGTAGCGGCTTTTAGATCTCACGGATGTCACCTAACCCATCTCAAGTCTCTATTTCCATCCCGCAGTCGCAACTTCGGCATGGGGGGTTTGACGAGGAATACCATGCGGTTGTCAGCCTGTCAGGAGAGAACATCCTCAATCCCACAAAACGGTGAGCTAATCTGTTTCCAACTGCGCCTTTTTTTTTTTTTTTTTGCTGCCCCAACTCTTTTTGTCAGCTCCAGTGGTGTTCCTCCCAGGTCATGGGTGGAATCCACGGAGGGCTCGAAGGCTGGGACATATTTTTTATTAGTGCATTGGATGATGGAGATGAGGATGATGGTAAGATGATGCTATGGAGGTCCGTGTGGTTTGGGACTGCGGGACAGGGCCGCATTCCACGCTTCCTGTCATAAATATCCCGGCGTTCACCAGGCCCGGGAACTACGGCACCTGCGGTGCCGGCCGTGTAATCATCCACATCATAAGACGTGTCATACCAAGGGAAGCACCCCCAAAGTCGCACCCGTGAGGTGGGTGAATCTCGGCTGTGTGGCAACAGCCTCCCCATTGGGTCCATAGCACACCCGCTCTGGGTAGGAGCCGACCTAGGTAGGAAAAATCCCGCTTGTCTCGGCTGGGATTCGAACCCGGGTCTCCCGGTCCATGGTCCGAAGTGCTAACCACTACACTAGGGGGCCGGTCTTTTTTTCTTTTTTTTTTTTTGGGGGGGGGGGGGGTGGGGGGGTGGGTACTACACTTGCTGTACATAACATGTGCATCATGTCTGTTAGAGGGTAGGTGGGTGGGTGTTTTTTTTTATAATTTTTTTTAGGGTCTTTTATCACCACAATTCAATTCGATGCAATAATTCTTTATTGTCCTCAAGAGGAGGCAATTCGGTTGCGGCGTAAAAATAGACAACCACATACACAATATAACATGTCCCAATAGTTAAATATGTAATATCACAACAATAACACGCACACATACACGCACGCCCACACCCACACGCACACACACACGCACACACACACACACACACACACACACACACACACACACACACACACACACACACACACACACACTTCCTAAGTACATGTACCATGCTCTATTAAACAGAGGTGATTTCAAAGACTGGGCAAATTTTGGACAAGCCTGGGAAAATGTGGTCTCGAAAATCTGTTTGAGTCACCAACAGGCCCCTGTGTTTTACCCCGTATAATCAAGCCCACAGCAATTTGCTTTTCAAACTCAGTCTTCCTCACCTAACTAATGAGACAAAAAGATCTATAAATACAAATATGCACATGTTTGCAGGTGGAACGAGCTTTTCAAGCAGCAGGTGCGAGAGAGCAGGATTGAGTGCACCAAGATTCTTGCAGATGCCATCAGTCAATCCCACTTTCCACCCAAAGTCTTTATCTCATTTTCTGGTGTTGGTAAGGTTTTGTTTTGTTTTCTTTGACTGGGTTTAGTATTGTAGGCGGTTCATTTCTGCCGTTTCGCGGCCTGGGGAACAGTTGTGTGGGCAGGCAGAAGGATGTGAAGGGCCGACCAGTTTTTTCTGCCTGCCCACAAAACTGTTCACCAGGCCGCGAAACGGCAGAAATGAACCGCCTACAATAACCGACCAGGGCCGACCAGTTTTCCAACGTATCCAGGTTAAAAGCTCTACTCCGTGAGGTCGTATCACGTGCAGTGCATTATATCTAATATGGGAAGTAAGTGGAAGTAAGTAAAGGGAAATACTTCAGTTCAATTGACCTGATTGGGCGCATGTTTTCGGCTTTAGCGACGCCTTTGTTCCTATTCTGTATATAAGAAGATATAAAAAGGAAAAAGGTGCAGTGGTGTCCTCAGCTCAGGCTCCTGTTTTCAATTCCGCCACAGTAATCTCGTGGGCCTACCCGGCCCATTTTGTTCGTGCGATATCGAGCTCGCTCGTTTATGTAGCCCCATTCGTGACCTGTAAAGCTCTCACGAACCTCACCATTTGCATAAATCTTATACTACACTGTCCGTACTCGCGGGAAATCGCTGGGCCCTCTCTGGGTTAACGGACCCCCCCCCCCCCCCCTTTTTTTTTTTCAACATGCACTGCACGTGCTTATACAACGGACTAAACCTTTAATTCACAGATTGTTCGGAGCTGGTTTGTGGGGTGTTTGGGTGTTGGGGGGTTTAACGTCCTTTTCCACCACATAGGGTGATATCAAAGACGGGGCAACGATGAAAAAGCCAGCACAAATATTTGGCCCCAGCGGGGATCGAACTCACGACCCGAGCATTAGAAGTCCAACGCTCTACCATTCGACCACCCCGGCTCCCCCCGAGCTGGTTTGTATGTGTCTAGCAATTACAACTTCCAGTTTGAACGATTACATCACATCTGTCACAACAAATCCACTGATCTCATACAATCTCAGTCCAAGCACAAAGAAAATACTTGAATCTACTTCATCCTTCCTCTTTCCATGTTTGTTCTGTGCAGCTTTCTACAGACCTGACCCTTATGTCGTGTACGACGAGGACAGCCCAGGAGGAAATTATGATTTTATGTCCAAGCTGTGCCATGACTGGGAGGCTGCTGCCAAACTTCCAGATCACTTGGATGTCAGACAGGTCATCATTCGCTGTGGTCAGTTGAAATATGTATACTGTATATCAGAGCACATAGTTCCTAGAAACAATTTCAAGCAGTGATCGCTCCAGCGGTTTTTTGTTGTTGTTGTTTGTTGTTTTTGTTGTTGTGGTTAGTTTTTTTGTTTTTGTTTTTTTTACTGTACTGTGATCATACAGTGTTCCCTGTGATTTGAAAATACAAGGGTACCGGCCCCCGTAGTGTAGTGGTTAGCACTTCGGATCATGGACCGGGAGACCCGGGTTCGAATCCCAGCCGAGGCAAGCGGGATTTTTCATACCTAGGTCGGCTCCTACCCAGAGCGGGCGTGCTATGGGCCCAATGGGGAGGCTGTTGCCACGCAGCCGAGCTTCACCCACTTCACGGGTGCGACTTTGGGGGTGCTTCCCTTTGTATGACACGTCGTATGATGTGGATGATTACACGGCCGGCACCGCAGGTGCCGTAGTTCCCGGGCCTGGTTAATGCCGGGATATTTATGACAGGAAGCGTGGAATGCGGCCCTGTCCCGCAGTCCCAAACCACATGGACCTCCATAGCATCATCTTACTATCATCCTCATCTTCATCATCATGCATAATAAAAATTGTCCCAGCTTCCGAGTCCTCCGTGGTTTCCACCCATGACCTGGGAGGAACACCACTGGAGCTGGCAAAGAGTTGGGGCAGCAAAAAAAAAAAAAAGAAAAAAAAAAAGGAAATACCAGGGTACTTGGGACCCTCTCTCCACAATTGTGAGTGTCCTTGTGTAAATTTGGAGGGTCCTTACATCAGATTCTGTCTGTTGCGCACAGTAGCTCAGCGGAAATGCGATGCTGGAAGTGTCCACTCCTAGTTTCAGATCGTTTTTTGTTCATAGCGTTTCCGGGACAGAGTTTGGCAAAATACTGTTTGTCACGGCGAGACCCGCGAAAACGTGCGTCCCGTGTGACGTGCTGTTCTCAAATCTATGCCGGCGTCAGTGTACAAGTTTTGTGAGCACAAATACGCACAGGGAACAATGACTGATCATAGTCTTGCAGGGAGCAAAATTAATAAGCAAACCAAAACCGGGGCAATGAATTCTTCCTTTTCGTATGTGCCACCGTCCATTCGGGCCGATCGTCGCGGGTTCTCTCCGCATAATCCGGCTTCCCCCTCTGCTTTGGAAATGTTCAGCCCACCAAATCTGAAAAATAAATGCAATTCTAAATTCCGAAATTTAAATAGCTGAGCTGACCCTTGGCACCACGTGATTGTAATGTGTTTATGTCCAGTGTGTGGGAGAATGCGTGTGATTCACGTGAGCGTGCGTGTTGGGTTCAGTTCGCGGCGCTTTGAGCCGATTCATGAAATTGGGTAAAGCGCCTATACAATACTCATTATTATTATTATTAATCGGACCCAGTGTCAGCCGAGCGCAAGCGCAAACGATACGTCGGCAATCAATCATCCACACTGGTACTCGGTATAACATTTCCTGTCGAAAACACGCTCCACCCCTCATGATTTTTCCTGTATTGTTGAACCGGTACAGGTGAAAATCAACCGTGAAACAGTCTCCAAGTGTTGCTTGCGCGGCGTGAGGCCGTAAATAACTGGTTGAAAACCAGCCGGTAAGCTGTTCCGCCGGGTAGTCATGTAATAATAGCTCTTATAAAGCGCTAACAGTCTGCTCAAAGAGCACTCAGTGCGCTACACACACACATTCTCACGCATACATGAAACATGAAACACTAAGTATGTGTGCGGGGGGGGGGGGGGGGGGGTAATGATACTACAGATCATATGCTGTCTTGAATAGGTGAGTCTTTAGTTTTGACTTAAACTGTGGGAGGGTCTGGGTTTTCCTAAGGGAGGGAGGCAGAGAATTCCATACCTGGGGGGCACAGAACCTGAAAGAGCGCTCACCGAAAGTTTTGAGATTGAACTTGGGAACTTTAGGGAGCTTTTCTGATGAGGAGCGGAGAGTACGAGAAGGTTCATAAGTGGTAAGCTTGTCGGAAAGATACTGAGGAAGGGACTGCTCAAAATGACGGAAAGACAGTCAGTTCTTATTGCGGTACATGTATTTCTAAATTGCAACCAATGTTATACCGGCAGTTAACGGTAAACGAAGCGAACACTGCATTTGCTATTATTATTATTATTGTTTTGTTATTATCAGTAGTTGTACCAGTAGTAGCTGTAGTATTGCCGTTGTTGTCATTTTTGGTGTTTTAGAGATATTTGGCGATAGTTCAAACAGATGATGGAACTGGAAGGATTATTGGTAATGGTATAAATGTCTTGCGAAGTGGGTGGGGGCTTTTTATGCATACTTGGGTAGCTTGCGCCAGTCCTGTTCTTCAGTGTACTGAATGATACGGAATCATTTTTTTTTTCTTATTTGTGCTGCCCCAACTCTTTGCCAGTTCCAGTGGTGTTCCTCCCAGGTCATGGGTGGAATCCACGGAGGGCTCGGAAGCTGGGGCAATTTTTATTATGCATGATGATGGAAATGAAGATGATGGTAAGATGATGCGATGGAGGTCCGTGTGGTTTGGGACTGCGGGACAGGGCCGCATTTCACGCTTCCTGTCATAAATATCCCGGCATTAACCAGGCCCGGGAACTACGGCACCTTCGGTACCGGCCGTGTAATCATCCACATCATAAGACGTGTCATACCAAGGGAAGTGCCCCCAAAGTCGCACCCGTGAAGTGGGTGAAGCTCGGCTGTGTGGCAACAGCCTCCCCACTGGGCCCATAGCACACATCGCTCTGGGTAGGACCCGACCTACGTAGGAAAAATCCCGCTTGCCTCGGCTGGGACTCGAACCCGGGTCTCCCGGTCCATGGTCCGAAGTGCTAACCACTACACTACGGGGACGGTGATACGGAATCATTTCAGTTTCATGTCAGTGCAGCGGACTTGAAGCGTGGTTAGTCCAAATGGCATGAGAAGTATTTTCAGGTTGTGTCTGCCACTGTTGAACTGGTTTCTTACTTGCAGTCCGTTTTGTTTTTGTCGTTTCAGGTGTGGTCCTTGGCAAAGACGGAGGTATGATTCAGTCGTTATACGTGCCCTACCTCCTTGGGCTGGGTGGCAGAATCGGGAAAGGAGATCAGTGGTTTCCGTGGATACATGTGAAGGATGTGGCTGGGCTGGTCACCTATGCCATTATGCACGACCACGTGTCTGGCATTCTCAACGGTGTAGCCCCCGAGGCCGTCACAAGTGCTGAGTTCGCAAGAATATTCGGGAGAGTATTGCGGAGACCGTCCGTTGTTCCTGTGCCGGGTTTTGTCATGAAGGCGGTGTTCGGGCGTGAGAGAAGCCATGTCGTCTTAGACGGCCAGAAAGTGATCCCCAAGAGAACTCTGGAAACTGGCTACCCGTTCTCATACCCATGTCTTGTCAGTGCTTGCCAAGACTTTCGATGAGCAGTGTTTCAAGCAGTCAGGCAGGCTCCTGTGCGAGGAATGGGAGACTGCTTGTTGTAGGTTCTGGATCACCTGACGAAGTGCTTTGCCAAAATGAATCAGAACTGATGGATTTTCTCCACAAAGTACGTGTACTTTTGTACATGTAACGTTTCAAGTATTGCTGTTGGGTTTTTTTGGTTTTTTTTTGCTGAACTTGAACACTTTTGCAATGTGTTTGCCGGCGTTAGAAACATTGTCATGCACTGCCAGTTTACAGCAGGCATTGAAACTGAAAAAAAAAAATATATCGTCAGTGTTGTGCGAGTTACAGTGTTTACTGGAAGGTACTTTTGATGAGAAGCTTACAGTGTATGTTCAACAGTTTGGTTGAGGGTGACCGCTGATGGGTCTCATTCTATAGTCTCAGTAGTATTTCTTTACAGCCTTGGTGAGAAAAAAGTCAGAACTGGCCCGGATCGATAGGGCGTTCAAGTTGTTTGCCAGGAAAACATGACACATTCTTGGAAAATGGGACTCTCTCTCTCTCTCTGTCTCTCTCTCTCTCTCTTTCTCTTTTATTCATGCAATTCAAGGATGACCCTTATCAACAACATCAGTTTGGCCGCCGGCCGCCCACCGCTCAGCGCATGTTGCGCCGTGTGTGTGTGTGTGTGTGTGTGTGTATGTGTGTCACGGTGTGTGCAGTGATCGACTGAAAGAACGTTAACTCGAAACTACTGAATCATTAATTCAGTATACATGGGTAAATTTACAAAAAGTGTCCATCTTGTTGTTGGCGGCCCGGCCCAGCCAGTCAGTCGAAGCCTGCTCAGTCGACAAATAAATCATCTAAAATTATAAGACCGTCTTTTCCTGAATAGTGTGATGTGAAAATGGCGTGGAAGTTTTCAAAATCTACTACGCCAGAACTGTCCGTTGACGGCAATTTTTTTTATTTTTTTTCTGCCACAGCTCTTTGCCGGCTCCAGTGGTGTTCCTCCCTGGTAATGGGGGGAATCCACGGAGGGCTCGGAAGCAGGGACAATTTTTATTATGCATGATGATGGAGATGAGGATGATGGTAAGATGATGCGATGGAGGTCCGTGTGGTTTGGGACTGCGGGACAGGGCCGCATTCCACGCTTCCTGTCATAAATATTCCGGCATTAACCAGGCCCGGGAACTACGGCACCTGCGGTGCCGGCCGTGTAATCATCCACATCATAAGACGTGTCATACCAAGGGAAGCACCCACAAAGTCGCACCCGTGAAGTGGGTGAAGCTCGGCTGTGTGGCAACAGCCTCCCCATTGGGCCCATAGCACTAGAGGATGGAACCGGTACGATTTCTCAAACCGGCTTTTAACCGGTTTTTCCAGTAGAAAACCGAGGTTTAAAACCGGTTAACCGGCTATGTATTCGTCATCTATTGTTTCTAACGTTTCCCCAAGAGATGGAAGGGGGGAAGGGAGGGGGGTCGCCTAGTACTCCGGCTTCCTGTACCCCTGCGTTGGAAATGTTCAGCCAACAAGGGTGGGTGGGTGGGTGTTTGGGAGTTTAACGTCCTTTTCCACCACATGGATGATATCAAAGACGAGGCAACGATGAAAAAGCCAGCACAAATATTTGGCCCTGGCCGGGATTTGAACTCACGACCCGAAAGTTGTAAGTCCAACGCTCTACCCTTCGGCCACCCCGGTTTCCCTGTTCAGCCAACAACAACAACAACAACAACATGATGATGATAAGGACGGAGGAGGGGGAGGAGGAGGGTGTCTTGTAATGGGCTGAAAAACGACGAGTAAAGTCCCTTAGAAAAACCGCGGTTTTCCGGTTTTTTAAGGCCAAACCGGTTTACCGAACCGTGAGAAAGTCTGACCGACTTTAACCGGAAAACCGATAAAACACCCGTACATTGCACACCCGCTCTGGGTAGGAGCCGATCTAGGTAGGAAAAATCCCGCATGCCTCGGCTGGGACTCGAACCCGGGTCTCCCGGTCCATAGTCCGAAGTGCTAACCACTACATTACGGGGGCCGGTGACGGCAGTATTTTGTTGGCGTTTTCCGAACGTTGCAAACACACGGGTCATCTCCTGTTCAGTGGTCGGGTTGCCAGCCACGCTACAAATCCAAGGGAGATAACAAGTGACATCTCAAACAGGAGGACGCCAGAGTGATTCCATCTCAAATGGCCGTGACCTCGTGAAGAAACATCAACGAGGTCCGGCTATTTGCAAAGCTGTAAGATCTACATGTAAATTGACAAGATGAGCGTCCTCATAGGTAAATTTTATACGTATCTGTTGTGTGTGCAGTTATTTCTGATGCCCGTGCGCTTACGCTTTCTTTTATTCCGTGAAAACAGTCACTCTGTAGGACACAGAAGAAGTACCGGTAACCGATATAACCGAAAGGAAAAGTAGCCCTACTAGTCTGGGCAGCAGGACTTCATGTCAAAATAGCTATCATTTTCTCCAATTTTCCGCCCATTCCGATGAATTCACACAATTACACATGGACAATTAGCTTGAAGCTGGATGAAAACAAAATTTTCAGTGCTTCCTAAAACTTAGAGTGATGTCATAATTATGATCAAAGGACCGGGTTTTACAACTGCAGGACCTCAAATCCGCGTCAGACGAGGAATGATTCATTTTGGAAATGTCCGATTACTTCTTACAAAGACATATGTTCTGTCATCACTTCGCCATAGTGGATAATAGTCGAGACAAACGTACCAAGCACTTACACTGAGACTGCAGAACGTTGTTTTATTAAAGTGCCCAAGAACATGAAGCCCTGTGATTGCCTGCAGGTGGAGGGTCCGGATTCATCGGTCGGCACGTGACCAAAATGCTTGCAGAAAAGGGCTTTAGAGTCTTTTGGGTGTCGAGGATGGCTGGGAAAAACAGGATCACTTGGGTCAGTGCATGCAGGATACTTACATGTATTGTGCTGACATGCAATGCATGTGTGTGCATGCCTACCCGGTGAGAAATTGACTTTTTCTGTGATAGTCATTTGACGCCTTCCATGTAAAGATTTGTAAATACATCCAGGCAAGTTTTCAGGAGCCCCAGTAATCGCCAAAGAGTGATCATGTATACCTAGCTATAGCAGTACCCAGATGACAAATCTAATGAGTGTTAAAGAGAACATTAGCAGTGCAGCTGGTGTCATGCATAATTTACAAATTTTGAACTACAGTCGAACCTGCCAAGGCGGTCACCTGTATAAGCCAAACCACTGTCTAACCTGGTCACCCCAGAGGATCCCCTGACACACTAGCTGTTGACCTGACACCCTGGATAACCCGGTCACCCTGTCTAAGGTGGTCAGTTTGACCCAGTCCCTTGGGTGACCGCCTTACACAGGTTTGACTGTAGCTTGCTCACTCTTATGCTCACACACACACACACCAGATTTTTTTTTTTGTTTTTTTTGTGGGTTTGGCAGTATGTGCACATGTGGGTACAGTGTATATATGTGTTTGTGTGTATGGGCTCTATTGTTTTACTAAGTGTAACTAGTTTTAGATCTCAAATCACTTCAGTCATCTCATCACATGTGGGTACAGTGTATATATGTGTTTGTGTGTATGGGCTCTATTGTTTTACTAAGTGTAACTAGTTTTAGATCTCAAATCACTTCAGTCATCTCATCACATGTGGGTACAGTGTATATGTGTTTGTGTGTATGGGCTCTATTGTTTTACTAAGTGTAACTAGTTTTAGATCTCAAATCACTTCAGTCATCTCATCACATGTGGGTACAGTGTATATGTGTTTGTGTGTATGGGCTCTATTGTTTTACTAAGTGTAACTAGTTTTAGATCTCAAATCACTTCAGTCATCTCATCACACGTCTCTTTTTCCATCCTGCAGTCACAACTTCAGTATTCAGGTTTGAAGGAGAATTTCACTGCAGTTGTCAGCATGTCAGGAGAAAACATCCTAAATCCCACAAAACGGTGAGCTGATCTGTGTAGTTTCCCATTGGATTTTTTTCATCTGTGCACTTTTCTTGTGCTACGTACACTAGTCCAGTTCATTTGACTGCAGCTTTAGGCCTCCGTCAAATTCCCTGATTCACAAAGTGTAGTTGGAGTATATGTAGGGTGGCATGGTTTCTGGCTGTACATGGCGTTTTGGGCATTTGTGGGTGGAATCAAACTGTTGTCAACAAACCAGGACCTCCTACTGCGCCAAAAGGGGTTTGGACGACGTTTCAGGGGAAGTCACTCTGACGAACATACCAATAGCACCAGAAATAAACTTTCTATGTAATGGACAGACAGACTGTGGAAGTTTGTAGTACTGCATCTCATCTTGTGGTTGCTTTCACTGGAAAAAGAATGCAGTCTCAGGATTTCTGATCAGTATCGTCTGCTTTCTGGTGTGCTTTGATACTTCATGAAGGAGGTTCCACAAATTTAAAATCTCCCTGAGTCTAACAATGAACAATGTACCGGCCCCCGTAGTGTAGTGGTTAGCACTTCGGACCATGGACTGGGAGACCCGGGTTCGAGTCCCAGCCGTGGCAAGCGGGATTTTTCCAACGTAGGTCGGCTCCTACCCAGAGCTGGTGTACTATGGGCCCAATGGGGAGGCTGTTTGCCACACAGCCGAGATTTACCCACTTCACGGGTGCAACTTGGGGGGGGCTTCCCTTAGTATGACATGTCTTATGATGTGGATGATTACACGACCGGCACCACACTAACCAGGCATATTTATGACAGAAAGCGTGGAATGCAGCCCTGTCCTGCAGTCCCAAACCACACGGACCTCCATAGCATCATGTTACCATCATCCTCATCTCCATCATCATGCATAATAAAAATTGCCCCAGCTTCCGAGCCCTCCATGCATGGATTCCACCCATTACCTGGGAGGAACACCACTGGCACTGGCAAAAGAGTTGGGGCAGCAACCCCTCCACCCCACCCCACCCCCCAAAAAAAAAAACAAAAAAAAAAACAAAAAAACAAAAACAAACAAACAAACAAAACTAAAACAAACAAACAAACAAAAACCAACAGCAAACAAAAAACAATGAACAATGTACACTAATCACAAACAGTAGGATTCAATATACCATTGTGGACATGAACTAGCACTACACTTTGTATACATATATAATTATATGCACTAATGTCTGCCCTCTTGTAAAAAGAAAGAAAATGGTGTTGCTGTATAAAGAACAAGGCTGGTTATCTTGGCATGGGGAGCAGCTGGAATTTCCGTCACTATGGTACTGTGACCATAAGGTCAATAGATATAAATGTGTCATCACAGGTGGAACGAGCAATTCAAGCAGCAGGTGAGAGAGAGCAGGGTGGACTGCACCAAGATTCTTGCAGATGCCATCTGTCAGGCCAAGGTTCCACCAAAAGTCTTCATCTCTTTCTCTGGTGTTGGTGAGTCTTTGAACATTGGCTCACGTATGTAACAAAGTTTGTAGTAATCTCCCATCAGCTGTGTGTTGTTTGTCTTTAACTTCAACATTTTCTCAGGAACTACAAACACCAGAAGCACTAAATTCAGCTTTTCGATAGACAGCGATGAAACCTTTCCAGGCAGGCCCTTGACTGAAGGTCAAGGTCGTACTAGCTGAATAAAATTTTAAAACTCTACACTTCTGCTGAATGAACTGTGACAACTGGGAGTCATCAGGTATCAGTTCAGAACTTACTTCCCCTGCATTTCTACTGACAGTCTCTTGTGTTTGAAATGGCCATACATGTGATGTTGAGTCACAAAGACTTTGTCCTTCTGTAGTTCTTTTTGACAGGGTTTAGTATTTGAGATGGTTCATGTCTGGCAGACAGATGTGTGGGCAGGCAGAACAATGTTAAATGCCCATCTTCTGACATACTTAGGTTCACAGATTGCTCAGAGCTGTTTTGCTTGTGTCTTGCATTGAATCTGTCACACACACACACACACACACACACACACACACACACACACACACACACACACACACACACTTCGTTTCCTAGCCCGGGGAGCCGGGGTGGCCGAATCATGGAGCGTTGGACTTCTAATGCTCAGGTCGTGAGTTCGTATCCCGGCTGGAGCCAAATATTTGTGCTGGCTTTTTCATCGTTGCCCTGTCTTTGATATCAGCCGTATGTGGTGGAAAAGGATGTTAAACCCCCAAACCCCCACCCACCCACCCTCACTTCCTAGCCCATTAACGTTAAAAGGGGACCTTGCTGTATATATTTGAATTCACACAATGCTTGTGCTTTCCATTTTTGGTTTTTATTGTTTGTTCCCTGCAGGTTTCTACAAGCCTGACCCTTACGTAGTGTACGACGAGGACAGCCAGGGAGGAAATTTTGATTTTCTGTCCAAGCTGTGCCATGACTGGGAAGCTGCTGCCAAACTCCCAGATGACATGGATCATGTCAGACAAGTCATCATGCGCTGTGGTCAATTGAAATGTTACATACTGTATATTGTAGAGCACATAGTTCTTGGAAACACACTTGCAGTGTATTATTATGTTTTGTGTTATTATCATTTGTAGTAGCAGAGGCAGTTGTAGGACTGATTTTATTATTACCATTTTTGGTGTTTAGTTGATATTAGGGTGATAGTTCAGACTAATGAAGGCACTTAGAGGCATTATCAGTACATGTATCAGTATCAGTATACATCGTTTGTCCCATCAGAGTACAAAGAAAAATGTGGGCTGCTCCCGAAGTGGGCGGGTTACATTTTTTTTTTTTTTTTTAAATATATAGTGAAATATTTTCCTGCTTGGTTATCTTGCACCTGTTTTTCATCTTACCACCCCTTCTGTATTGTGCGGAATTTTTCATGTGCACACATAAAGTGTATGGTTAGTTCAAATGGAATGAGAAGTATGAGTCCACCACTGTAGAACTGGTTTCTGACTGGCGGTTCATTTTCTTTTTGTCATTTCAGGTGTGGTTCTTGGTAAAGATGGAGGTATAATCCAACAGTTATACATGCCCTACCTCCTTGGCTTGGGTGGCAGAGTCGGCTCGGGAGACCAGTGGTTACCATGGATACATGTGAAGGATGTGGCTGGGCTGGTCACTTACGCCATTATGAACGACCATGTGACTGGCATTATCAACGCTGTAGCTCCAGAGGCCGTCACAAATGCTCAGTTCGCAAGAATGTTTGGGAGAGTGTTGCGGAGACCGGCCGTTGTTCCTGTGCCTGGTTTTGTCATGAAGACAGTGTTAGGGCGTGAGAGAAGTCATGTCATCTTGGACGGCCAGAATGTATTCCCCAAAAGAGCTTTAGAGATGGGCTACCCGTTTGCTTTCCCGTCTCTTGGTAGTGCGTGCTCAGACTTCCGATGAACAGTGTTTCAGGGTGTGAGGCAGGTTCCTGTGTGAGACTGACTGTTGTAGGTTTTGCATCACCTGATGAAGTGCTTTACCAAAATAGAACGGATGGCTTTTCTCCACAAAGTGTGTGTACTTTTTTGGCTTGTGATGTTTATTGCTCTTGGATGTGTTGTGTTCAACTTGAACACCTTTCTAATATGTTTGCATTAGAAACAATGCGATGCACTTCAAATTCACAGCAGGCAAAAAAAACCAAAAAACACAACAACAAAAAAACAAAAACAACCCTGTAGTGTTGTTTGACTTACAGTGATCATAAGAAGGGATTTTGGTGGGAAGCGTACAGAGTGTGTTTAATAACAGTTTTCTGTGGAAGGTGACCACCTAATGTGCCTGATGCTAGCTTAATTACATGTAGGCGACTATTTCTCTTCAGCCTTGTTGAGAAAAAAGTCTGGATTGGGACTGATAGAGTGTGGTTTGCCAGGAAAGCATGCAACACATGAATGGAAAATGGAACTCTCTCTCAGTCTGTGTGGCTATTCGGGATGCCACTGTGTCCAGTCCCACCCACCCGTGTGTGTGTGTGTGTGTGTGTGTGTGCGCGCGCGCAGTGCAATGCTTGACTGAAAGAACGTCAAATCAAACATACTGAATCATTAATTCAGTGTACAGAAGTAAATTTACAAGATGTGTTCGTCATGTTGCTGGCCAAACTGCGGAGTGAACCATCTGCAGTAGGACGTTTTCAACAAAGTGTAATGTAGAGCTGGCGTGTACCCTTTCAAAATCTGCTATACCAGAACTGCCCGCAGGCGGCCGTCATTCGTCGGCGGTTCATGTTACTGAAAAACACAGAGCGGGTCATTTCCAGTTCTGTGGTTGCAGCGGAACCGCGTTGCCAGCCACGCCACAAATTCAAGGGAGTTAAGAAGCAAAATATCAAACAGTAGTGTGCTAGAGTGATTCCCCCTCATATGGCCGTGACCTCGTAAGGAAACAACAATAGGAGTCGGTCCGGCTTTGCCAAGATCTGCATGTGAATTGACAAGATGAGCGTCCTCATAGGTAATTTTTACACGTTAGAAGATTTACTGTTTTGCATGCGGTTGTCTGTAATGCTCGTGTGCTTACACTTCCTTTCATTTCGTAATGACCCTTCGTGAAAACAGTTGCCCTGTAGGACAGAGAAAAGACGGTACCGTTAACCGATATAACTGAAAGCAAAAGTAGAACCACAAGTCTGGGCAGCAGGACCTTTACGTCAGAATAGCTACTATTTTCGCTTACTTTTCGCCCATCCCGATGAATTTACATAAGAACACACGTACAGTTAACTTTGAAGCTGGATGAAAACAGTATTTTGCATACATGTACTAAAACTTCAGTGGTGACTGAAGGGCAGGGTTTTACAACTTTATTGCAGAATCTCAAATCCGTGTGGGACATGGAATGATTCATTTTCGAAATGTTCGATCACTTCTTTCAAAGACACATATCCTGTCGTTACAGTGGATAATAGGACGAATGTAGCCTATACTTGACTGTCAGCCAGAACATTGTTGACTTATTAATTTATAAATAATTAATAATGATAATAAATATTGCTATAGGGCTTATCCTGAGCAAGCTCTAAGTACTTACAAAGTTAAAAAAGATAAAAAATGGTATTAAATGGCATGAAAATAGTGGCAGTAATACGAAACCCTGTGATTGCCTGCAGGTGGAGGGTCCGGATTTATCGGTCGGCACCTGACCAAAATGCTAAGTGATAATGGATACAGCGTCTTTTGGGTGTCAAGGATGGCCGGCGGAAACAGGATCACATGGGTCAGTGCATGCATGATGCTAACATGTATTGTGCTGACATGCAGTGCATGTGTTTGCCTACAGGGTGAGAATTAAACTGACTTTTTTTTTTCTGAGAGCCATTTGACACCTTCCATGTGAGAATATGTAAATGTCCAGTCAAGTTGAAGTTTGTTTATTCAGGACCCTTTAGGGGTATGTGAAAAACAAAACCACAGTTCTCAGGGTTATTGAAGGTGGATAATTGCAAAGAGTGATCATGCGTGCAACAGTACCTTGATGTCAAATGCAATAAATAGAACATTTTCGGTGCATTTGGTCTCGTGTATTTAGAAGCTCCCTCATGCTTGCTCTCTCTCTCTCTCTCTCACACACACACACACACACACACACACACACACACACAACCAGAAATTTTTTATATATATAGCTTTAGTAATATGTGCACATGTGGATACATTTTTTCTGTGCTGCTGCATGTGAGAGAGAGAGAGAGCAAGGGCAAGCATGGTTCCATTGTTTACTACATGTAACCAGTTTTACATCTCTCAGAAATCACTTCCATCATCTAATCACGTCTCTTTTTCCATTCTGCAGTCGCAACTTCGGTATGGAGGTTTGAAGGAGAATTTCACTGCGGTTGTCAGCTTGTCGGGAGAAAACATCCTCAATCCCAAAAAACGGTGAGCTGATCTGGAGTTTGATCTGCTTCCATCGCACTGTTGTTGTACTTTTTATGTCCATGTATCAGAGGGTCGGTGGGCGTTTTTAACTCTCCTAACTCTAAGCCTGGCGACATGGTGCCTGAAGCTCAGTTGGTGGAGCCACCAACTTCACCCAGTGGTTGTGTTGGCTCCATATAATCAGGCACAGATCACCTTTGTTATGACGTGCTGCAGTATTATCCAGCAATAGTTACACTGAACCCCCTCATCTCCACCCTAGCCGTCAGAGACACTCTGAAAGGGTGACAAGATTTGGCCTAGTGATTGAAGCGTCTGCTGTGGATCCTGAGATACAGGTTCAAATCCCCTGATGGGCAGGAATTTGGTTGGGAGTTTTCCTTGCCAAATTAAGTTAAATTTCATGTGCAGACTCTTTTTTTCTTCTTTTTTTTTTAACCTTTCTCTTGCCTTGATGCACACATCAGTACCAAGCGTCCCCATGAAAGATCCCATTTTATCTGAAAGTCGCCATAGTGTGGAAGGGGGAAGAAAAGGTGGTGCTGCATAAACAGCAAGGCGCTTACCCCTGCAGGGGGATCAGCCAAGGTTTCCCTCATTTTACTAATGCGACAAATAGATCAACAAATATTAATACGTTCACAGATGGAACTGGCAGTTCAAGAACCAGGTGAGAGAGAGCAGGATTGAGTGCAACAAAATTCTTGTAGATGCCATCTGTCAGGCCAAGGTTCCACCCAAAGTCTTCATCTCTGTCTCCAGTGTTGGTGAGTTTTGTTTATTCACTTACTCATTTATTTATCTTATTATTCTATTTTTACAAGGTTTAGTATTGGAGATGCTTCATGTGTGTGTGTGTGTGTGTGTGTGTGTGTGTGTGTGTGTGTGTGTGTGTGTGTGTGTGTGTGTGGTTTTGGTTTTGTTGACTGGGTTTGGTATTGGAGATGGTTCAAGTCTGCTGTTTTGTCTGATGAACAGATGTCTTGGGCATGCAGAAGGATGTTGAGGACACATCTTCTTGCATCTCTAGGTTCACAGATTGTGTGGAGCTGTTTTGTTGGTGTGCAGTATTGAACCACACACACACACACACACACACACACACACACACACACACACACACTTTTGCATCATCACCAACACTTAAACTGGACCTAGCTATATATACTTGAATACGCTTAATGCATCTTCTTTCCATGTTTTATTCCATGCAGCTATCTACAGGCCAGACTGTTTTATAGAGTACGATGAGGACACCCAGGTGCCAGCTTTTGATTTTATTTCCAAGCTGTGCCATGACTGGGAAGCTGCTGCCAAACTCCCAGATGGCGTAGATGTCAGACAAGTCGTCCTACGCTGTGGTCAGTTGAAATATGTTATATCAGAGCACATAGTTCTCGGACACACATTTGCTGAATTACACAGTTGGGCCTCAAACAGTATCATTGCAGAGCACAGAACAATGACCCCTGACGCTAACATAAAATGTGTGAAATGAACCTGCCCTAAAATCAAAAGCAGTTATTTTGTAAATTAGTTAAAAGTGTAGTGTCAGTAATTACTTTCATTTCTATACCTGCCATTTTTTGACAAAGCACTAAATGAGGGGCAGGATGAATCAGAGGGACCCAGTGCTATTGAATCTGCTGGACCGGGCTGTGATTCATCAAGAGAATCCCAAAATGGATGCGAAATTTTGATGTGCCTGTCTGCTCGCAAAGCAACACACCATTTAGCAATATCCACCACACAGTTTTGACTGTTAAGAGAATAATTAATTATTTATTTAGCGTCACAAAATATATATAGAAATGCCTTTAAATCACTGACAGATCATCACTGAAATCCCCATATATATAAGTGGTAATTAAGCGCAGACACCATTCTAACATTTGACTAATTGAACTGTCAGAGACTTGTTGCATGTACCGTCCATGAGCCTCAGCCTGAGATGACGGTACCAAATATTGAAAACTCAGCTGTATGTGACATCTGCGCATATGGTTTTAATTTACAGTAGTCGATCGAGAGTTATTCAGGGTTTCACCCCTGCCAGTAGTATGTCGTCATAGCAAAAAATCTAACCATTGGATCTACTCGATAATGGAAAGATGCTCTACAAATTTGTTAAAACTGTTTCTCCGCAACTATAACTGTGTTTGCAATTCTGAGGACTTTCAGATTGGCCTGTGTGCTGAACAGTAGCAAAAGGCTTTGCTAACTGAACACATCTCTGATCTCAGTGATGATGAAACATTGGCGCGACTGCAGTTAAATTAAGTTTAATCGCGGCTCTTGTCACAAAGTAGACTTTCAGCGGGGAATGTTTCTGTTGTTGCACAAAGGTTGTAGAATCTTCTGTCAGGTCAGTGAAAGAAAAAACACTGGTACCAGGTAATTAAAAACCCAACAAGAAGGTAGCACGCTAGGCACCCTTAGCACAAAAATTGCGTGCCCGGAGCAAAAGATGAGAAACTGGCTGTGAACCCTCAAAATGGTGGAACTGAAATGATTCTCGGTATATACGTGTAATTGCGGTACAAGGAGAAATTTTTATTTGGGCTGCTTTTGTCCTGGGGACATTTTTATACAGTTTATGTCTTCCTGCGTGGGTAGCTTGCTTCTGTTTTATGTTGTACGGACCCTTCTGTATGTACAGAAATTTTCACATGTACACTAGCTTAGTCAGTTCAGTGGTGTGAGAAAATCCGACGATGGTGGATCGTCAAAGTCCTCTATTGAACTGCCTCCTGGTTGAGGGTTTGTTTTCTGTCGTTGCAGGTACCGTTCTCGGTGTCGATGGAGGTATAGTTCAGCAGTTGTACATACCCTACCTCCTTGGCTTGGGTGGCAGATTTGGCTCAGGACATCAGTGGTTTCCATGGATACACGTGAAGGATGTGGCTGGGCTGGTCACCTACGCCATTATGAACGACCACGTGTCTGGCATTCTCAACGCTGTTGCTCCTGATACCGTAAGAAATGCGCAGTTCGCAAAAGCGTTTGCGAGAGTGTTGCGGAGACCGGCCATCGTTCCGATGCCTGGTTTTGTCCTGAAGACAGCGCTAGGGGCCGAGAGAAGCCAGCTCATCTTAGATGGCCAGAAAGTGCTCCCCAAAAGAACTCTAGAAATGGGCTACAAATTTTTTTACCCATCTCTTCCCAGTGCTTGCTGTTGCTTTCATTGAAAATGTTTTGGGCAGTGAGGTGAGTTGCTGTGCGAGTTACGGGGGAACTGGAACTGGTAGGTTTTTGGATCACCTGATGAAGTGCTTTGCCCAAACAGAACTGATGTCTTTTCTCCACATAGTACATGTACTTTTGTACATGTGACATGTAACATTTATTGGTATTTGATGTTTTTTGCTCAGTTTGAACGTTCCTGCAATGTGTTTGCGTGAGAAACATTGTGATGCACTGCCAGTTTACAGCAGGCATTGAAAGAACTCTCTAGTCTTGTGCAACTTACAGTGTTCTCTAGATGGGATTTGATAGAAAGTTTACAGGGTACATTAGGATTTTGATGGAAGGTGAAAAAAAAACCCTATTACTGTAATAGCAACCCCCCCCCCCCCCCAAAAAAAAAAAAAACAAAAAAAAAACAACCCCCCCCCCACCCCACCCCCCAAAAGAAAAAAACCCACAAACACCCAAAACAAAAAAGTAAACAAACCAACAACAAAGAATGAACAAGCAACAGACAGTAAAGCAGCGGCAACAATAACAAAAAAGTATGTGTAATAACAAGCATATCACTACGCATATTACTGTTTTCGGCTACATATAAATACGACACGTGCACACCCCTCCTATCTATACATCTATAAGCAGTTGGAAGAAGGAAGCAGGTACTAAGACAATACACAAAACTATGGCATCGGTACTTCTGTGGAAAGGATTGTTCAAGTTTTCAAGCATTTGGCGCAGGTTTTTGAAATAGCTTTGTACGGTTTCACTCGCAGTTCTGAAAGAAAGGTATCTGTGTTCAAAGTTTGGAATTTTAGCATGCTTGATTACCACTTCTCTCTTACTGGTGTTGTTTTGCACTTTTGCACGACTGTACAATGATATCACGATGTATAGAATACCCTTGTCTGTGGCAGAGACATGTGTGATGTATGTCTCTGTGGTAAGGAAAGACTGCTGTAAGGAAAAAATGTAACACAGATGGTTATACACCTCCATATTTTGATCTCAAGTATACGTTGTACATCTTGAAGCAAAGAACTGTACAGTTTTCCCTCTTACAGAAACTGGAATGGCTTTTCGGCAAGGCCGCTTAGCATTTGGAAACCTTGGTTGTGATAAACCTTCTTCACATGCTTTTCGTTGTCCTGTTAAATTTTCTTGTGAGTTGCGTGGGATAATGTGTCAGGAATGTTTCGGACTGTGTTAAATGTGTCTGGTGCACGAGCAAGGAGTGAGCAGCAGCTTTCTCTTTCAGTATAATCATGTGATCACACACACACACACACACACACACACACACACACACACACACACACACACACATTTTTCATGATGCCTGAACCCGTAGCAATTTATCTTGTCTGTGAACTGATCATTTCTGCTTCGGAAATGTTCAGCCTACAAAATTTGAAAAATAAATGCAATTCTAAATTCCGAAATTTAAATAGCTGAGCTGACCCTTGGCACCACGTGATTGTAATGTGTTTATGTCCAGTGTGTAAGAGAATGCCTGTGATTCATGTGAGCGTGTGTGTTGGGTTCAGTTCGCGGCGCTTTGAGCCAATTCATGAAATAGGGTAAAGCGCCTAATTCCCGCCTTCCCATGTGCATGCCTTCTGCACAGTCTGAAACCGTCAAAATTCTGACTTCACAGTGTCAGCCATGTGATTTTCCCTCCTTTTAAACTTGATTTCATCCTACCTTTTGATGCATCTGCCTGCATCCAGAATTCTCAGTCCTTTATTACTTTACAAGGATACACAATCATGCACCTACTTTCACCGCCATGACCAAGCGAAAGACGTCCCTTCAAAAGTGGGCGTGGCGCTCAGACCATACCGACGAAAGCGAGCTGAATTAGATGATGAACCACAGAACCACCATCTTTATATCCTGGCATATTATTTGAGGTGTGTGGTCACAACAGGGAACTGCATTGTCTCTAAGTTCGTCTGCTCTTATGGCACGTCGACACACTTCTTCACGGCAAATCATGCCGAAAACGAAAATGAGACCATAGGAGTCGCCTCCCTTATGCAGGAAATGACATCACAATCACTTGCCACGGGTCGGCGCACTACTTTTTTGCCTTGATTACTTCGCAAAACCAGATGACACTTCGCCAATTATTGAAAAGCACAAAGTATACGCTCAGATATGCACAGAACATTTGTTGCCCATAGCACAGCTTTTGTTACATTGATCAGAATCCAAGAATGTAAGCAGAATATTGTAATTATTCACCGCACTATTTTTAATGTCGCGGTGGATTATCACACCACTCATGAGAAGCCATCTTGGCACGAAGTGATGTGTTAGCCATCGGCATTTCCTTCTCAAGTTCAGTGTTCCTGTCAAATATTAAAAGGTGAGTGGCGAGAACGTCCTTGGTTACACAAACACTAAGACGTTCCATCACCAGCGAAGTGCTGCCTTCGTTATTTAATTGGTAATGCCAGTAGACAATGCCGTCCCACCTACCTTGGCATTTCGTATGCTAAGCAGCAAGTGGAAATCCACAGGTAGGAATTTAATTGTAATAATTGAAATAAAGGTGACACATAGAGATTAATCAGAACAGTCACAGAAACAGAATGTCCACTGCAGTCCTTCCATTGTCGCTGTCTTGATAGGGTTTTGTCTGCTGCGAGTCTCAAAAGCTGCTAATGTCACGACCTACCAGACCTATGTTGACAGTGCTCACGCAACCGGAAAGCAGACAGTTGCGATCGTCACCTGTCCGCACTGCTTGTCGCTGCCTGTGCTCGTATCGTCTACATTCTAGGCTTATATTGTTTCACAAATTCAAATACCTTGGAAGAAAAGCTGCTTCATTCTTGATTCCTGTGCTTACCAGTCATTGCCTCTGACCTGTGTAGAGTAAACGTCCGCACATACGTTGCGTCTAGCAGAAGGCGAACAGCTTGCTGCTGTGCATGCACTACCCTTTTGTTTCTCATCTAACCTGATCAATGCTCCACAGAAATGTTAAAGTAACACTTTCAGTGAAAGATTTTCATGATATCGTGTACTGTGAAGCAGTTGCACATCACTTCACAGACATTGATCTGCATTTTACACTGTAGGAAATGTCGAACAGAATGGGCACAGTTCCTCTACAAATTAAATGAATCCAGCAGTTCACAAATTGTACAAATGACACTCTTTGTTAGTCATAGTGTGAAAACTGTAATGTTCACCCAGCTCTCAGAATGCTACATAAGAGATCTACCGTATGAATATTGATTCAATGATTGTAAATTCCTTGCAGACTCTGATGTGCTAAGTTACTGCATTGCATTCTGAGTCAGAACCTGGACTGTGTGCCTGTCAGGGTGTGACTGAATTATGATATTGCAGTGATCTTGCATTGATTAATAATAGTGGTGGCTATTAAGTTATAGTGTGATGCAAATGGATCAGATGAAATCTATGAATTCCAAATCAGGTCTTACTACTCTTAGGTGACACACAGTGACACATTTTGTTAATTTTGTTGACTGACTAAAGTGACTTACTGCTGTTGCTAGTTTGCTGGCCACTCTTGTAACCCAGATACTGTGGTGTTTTGTTTTCACAGAGCTTTGAAGATCTTGCACGCTTATTATGAATTTTGGTGTAAGTTTGAGTTACTGATCTTTGATTTGTGTTGCATACTGTTTGTGTCACTTTCCGGTTTTCTTGTTTTGTTCACTTGGATTCAGGGGCTTCTTGTCATGGTGCTGGGCTGTAGTACATTGTATCCTCACATTCTTCAGAAAGCATGAATTTCAAAATCATATGTTGGATGGAAACTGCTTCAGTTGTCGTATTTAATCGCATTTGTATGCGCGCACTTTGTATCTTGCATGATTGACATTCTTAAAAATCTTGTCATCCATATCTCCCCTTTTCTCTATTTGGCCAGATTGTTTCTTTTCTTCGTGGAACTGGAAGCACATTGAAATACAGTGTTGTCATTAGTATGATTTGACAGTGTTTGGTCAGTTGACCTTGTGTGATTTGTTTGCAGATCCGTGATTTGAAACGCATTGACTTTTTTCTATTTGTTGACTGCATACTTTTTCTCTGTTCACTATTTTTAAAATGGAGATCGCATTTCGCAATATGCTTCATTGTTGAATGTATTTGTACACTTGTTTTATCTTAGTTTTAAATCAAGCATTATGCATACTGTCAAATTTATACATTGCAAATAATGTTGCATGACACTTTAATCAATTATTGTGTTGTCATGGTTATGGGTTGCAACCTGCTTTAAAATCAGTGCTAGAGGTGACAGTCAAACATGATGAACTCTGACCCTTAACTTTCCCACCAACCCCAGCGTGCAAACCCATACATGTATCACTCAGTATAGATCTCCTTATTTTCCTCCTGAGATGAGGCAGTTTTACATGTATACATGTATGTGTAGAAGTCCACAGTACAAGAAGTAACTAGTGCATATTTTGATAAGCTCAAACTAAAAAAACACCCAAATTACAGTCAATGGGGAGAAAATCATGAAAAATCAAAATAGATCTATACAGCTGTATCAGTGTACTGTAAGGACAGGCCAAATGGCACTACATGTACATGTACTTTACTCTCTGCATTGCTTGCTGATGAATACTCATTTCAGCATGGATCCTTTAAATGAAATCATCAGTAATGGCCTCTGTACTTACATGTAACCTGCACTAGCACAAAAGTAGTAGAAGCTGTACTGCACACGCTGCCTGCTGGAGACATGGGTCAGTGTAGGTTATTATGGTACAATACCATTACAAATGGTGGCGTGAGCATCCATAAATTATGCCTGTCTTGATCAACTGTGCGCCAGCTTTCCACAGTAATTGCATGCGGCCAGACGCGAGTTGTATTGGTCGATGGTTGGGGGTTTGGTCAGGTGCGTGCTTGTCATGCGTGGTTAGGAATGGAAGTTGTTAAGTTACAGTAGGGTTATAGTTTACAATATATGCAAATTGAATTGCCACGTAAGGCAAGGATAAACTGCAGAATGAAAGTTTGTGTGGAGTGTCCCGTCCAGATACATTCATCGAGGAAGTGCACAAATGATAGTTTAGATACCGGTACACACCATTCACGTGTGCGGTACAGATTAAGCAATGAGCTGTTATTTTCATGGTCAGTCGACATTTGTTTCACGCAGAGTAAGTATTCTCATTGTCCTTAGATGGAGAGAACAGGACTGAGTGCGTGCGTTTCTATTATATTATGTCACCCACTTGGCGCTCTAGAAAACACTAAGAGGCAGTAGATTTACGGTCCCTAGTTTGAAGTTTGGAGGTTGATGTTGCACCCTGATGATAAAGCACACATTGTCCATTGAGACCATTTATCTGTGAAATACATGTACTGCTGTCAAAACCTGTTTGAAGAGAACTTTGTTTACTGAGGAAGGAAGAGTTCAACTGGAAAGTTTTAGTACTGGGACTATGTGAAATAGAAATTGCGTTTACATTCTTTCGTCATTGCTGTTGTTGCAGGCATCTACAATGCCAACCCCTAAGCGGTTGCGGGATCTCATTCGTGAGATCCGTTCGGCTCGCACCGCGGCAGACGAGCGGAGTGTGGTCAACAAGGAATGTGCCACCATCCGCGACTCGTTCCGTGATCAGGACAACACATACCGATGCCGCAATGTGGCCAAGCTGCTCTATATTCACATGCTCGGCTACCCGGCCCACTTCGGTCAGGTACGGTAATCTCTGGAGTTTATGTGATAATCCTATCCCTCTACTAGTTTTAGCTGATCGTATGTGTGTCTTATTTTGATGTGTTTTCCTGTTATTTTACTTTTAACTCTTTCACGGCTGTTTTTTGCTAGCCGGGCACTATGATCAATTTAGTGATAAAATTAGGGAAAACACATTGTGTGCCATCTTGGGATATGACGCACAGCAGTGCCTGCAGCTGTCTATGTGATATGGTGATAAAAATGTAAGTTACGTCCTGTTTGCAGCTGGAGTGTCTGAAGCTGATAGCATCACCACGGTTCACTGACAAACGAATTGGGTACCTGGGTGCTATGCTGCTTCTCGATGAGAGACAGGATGTACACCTGCTCATAACCAACTCCCTTAAAAAGTGAGCAGTCTGAACTAGGAAAATACCACCACCACCACACACACACACACTGGGTGATTGTCACTTGTGACCGTTATTATTGTGTCGTTACGAAACTAGCGTTAGTAACACATGCACATGTATTACATGTATGTGCACATACATGAATCGATGGAAAGATTAGTGTGAGTGTCAGTACGTCATTGTCTTTAGGCGTTGAAAGTTCAGTACATACTCCAAAACTTGTCAGCTGTTGATGTGCTTGCTTCACAGTTGTACAGTGGAACTGCACTTGTTCCAGAATGAAGTCTGGTGTTTTGGCGACAGTTTGCAGTTGATGCGTAGTTATTTCTCTGTAGTATGGTGACTTGATCTTAATCCTGTATACCACAGCTGTAATTTTCTTGCATTCTTCAGTCATTTTTTGGCTGTTTTGAGGGACTTCAACACATTTTTGTGTGTGCAGTGACCTGACCCATCAGACGCAGTACGTCCAGAGCCTTGCCCTCTGTACCATGGGTGCCATCTGCTCCACAGAGATGAGTCGAGATCTGGCAGGAGAGATTGAGAAAATGATCAAATCCTCAAATGCTTACATCAAGAAAAAGGTTTGTTGCAGTAGTACATGTATTTGTATCATGTTACTGTCAAACGTGCTGATGTAGGTGTTTGATTTTATGGCATTTTAGAGTGGTGAGTACAATGGTCTTGGTTTTTTTTTGGGGGGGGGGGGGGGGGGGTGTCGTGTCTGGTATTTTGGTACACTGGTTTTGCCCTTTTGTATCCTGTCACTCAGCTACTGGTTTGGATGTTGCTTACCATCTAGTGTCAAGTAAAAATCAGTTTTCGTTTGAAAATTATTGTAAATATTTCAGGTTGGTGATTTGGGGTACAAGTTGTGCACTTTTGTATAGTCACTCAGCTACTGTATTTATGATGCTTACCCTCCAGAGTCATAATCAGTTTCCATTTGAAAATTATTGTAAATCTTCCAGATTGGCTGGTTTTAATGCCTGTGGGTGATTTACTCATTTTGCTGGGTTTTTTTTGTGCAGGCCATCCTTTGTGCTTTCTGCGTCATTCGCAAAGTGCCAGACCTCATGGAGATGTTCATACCTTCCACTCGATCCTTGCTCAATGAGAAAAACCATGGTAGGGCTCAAAAATGCATACAAAAATAAAAAGAAGAATGAAAAAATACCCCAAACAACTCCAGTAACAAACACACCGTACATCTGTTGACTGCAATGCTGACAAAAAAGTGACATGTCATTAAGATGCAGTTATTTAGAAGAAATATATTGTGTGAAAGGATTTCAACAAATCTGGATTACTGTGTATGTACCGGTCTGTTGCTTCAGGCAGAAAAGTTAACTGACAGTCCCCCACATCTCAAACAAAGGTCAGCAGATGTCAGCGACCTTCAGAGGTGGAAGAAGGGTGACACTTCTCAGCAAAATCTGTAGATTGACAGTTTGTTGGTAATTTTCAGTCGTGATTACTTGACCTGTCTAATTGTGTGTGCTGCTTTACCTTTCAGGAGTATTGCTGACAGCAGTTTGCCTAATCACAGAAATGTGCGAGAAAAGTCCTGATACCTTGCACCATTTCAGGAAGGTGAGGAATTATTTTGCAGTTATTTGATGGTGTATTTTAATTTTTTAAATTTGTTTTAACATGAATAATTTTTTTCCCCCCAGTTTAAATAAGTGATCAGTTTTTACTAGGTGGGCAAGAAAAGTTCAGCCATTCTAGATCAATGGTCCGAGTATGTTTCTTTTTTAGGTTTGGTATTTTTCCTGCTCTGCTGAGTGCAGCTCTGTAGCTTGGTACATATAATTTGAAGTACAAACAAGAAAAAATGCTATGTTTATCATAATCTTATCTAAGGGCTGATCCGACGTTGTGTGAAAAAATCTGTTTGAGTAGTTTTTTTGTTGTTTGGTTTTGTTACTGTCTGTAAAAGTCTATGCGAGATTGACAACAGTATTTTATGTTTGACCTGCGTGCATCTCATTGTGTGTCTTGTCAGTTTGTGTGTGTTTTGCACTTGGATATATATGGGTCAGTGTTGGGCCTCGCAGTCTTAATATCGTTGATAAATTGCCTCTCATTATTTAATGGTTGCAAGGGAGTATTCATTATTGAGGTAGGCCAGTTTTGGTCATAATGCATGGTTTGCAAGGCAACCGAAAATGTCACTTTCATTTGATGGTCTGTGATTTTGTGTATTGTGTTGTTTGATTGCCGTTTACCATGCTTTGATTTGTTATTTTCAACCTCTTGTAATCTGTGACGTTCATGTAAATAGGCTGTCATGAACAGAACCTGTTTAGAAGTATAATTGCAAATGGTATCACTGTCAGTCTAACATTCCTTTGTTTATCTTTTTTTTTAATATATATTTTTAGGTATCAGAGGTAGGATTTGACAAATATAGCTTTTGTCTTGCTTTTTGGGTTCACCCTACAACAGGGGAAAACGTCTTTACATGTAGACCTTTTCAGCTTGTCATGGTAGTACCAGAAACACTAGCAGCACAGCATATACTGTGTGGTGCTGTCGTAGGGTAGGTTTTTAAGATTTGGTTTCTAGAGAACCCACATTTTCACATGTGCATGATTGGTTCCCCCATGTCCAAACTGTGGAATGGAAAATGTAGCAGGTAAGACTGATTTGCTTTCAAAACAAAATGTTACGTGAAAGCTTTGAATCAAGAGCATGGTTGCCGTTGGTCACACTCCTGGATTTTTACTTTCCACTGCCTGTTCCTTTCTATTTGCCTATTTTGGTCAGTTTTGGTTTTCGTTTCCTTGATTTGTAAGGTCATTTCCTTGTTGGTACAGATACAAGAAAGTCCTTGTGGTATGCCCCCATTCCTCATAATCGTTTGTTCGACGGTACATGTTGACAATGACATAAGTATGATAAGAATATTACCAGTGGTAGCAGTAAGCAGTAAAATGAATGTAACAAAGGAAGAGCCGTCTAGTTTGTTTTACAGTTAGATCGTGGTGAACAGTCTGAGATTCACTGGAGTGTTTTGCTCAGGCTGAGAAAAATACTGAAAAGGAAAGGTTGGGGAGGGGTTGAGGGATCATGCTGCCTTCAGATAGCTAGGTCTTAGTTTATAAAGAAACATTTCTGTAAAGTTAAAGGTGTGGGTGGACTGTTGGTGCATCTGAGTCTGTATTTTTTGGTGGCTTGGTATCTGAACTGGTAAAACTTTCTTTGCTCTTTTGTAATTCAGCAGGAGCGCACGTCTTTTTACTCTTAGCACAGCAGTGAGCATGATCCTCTTTGGGTATTCATGAAGATACTGCATTGCTTTTCCCCACTGGGTAACTCACTGAAATGTGTTGGGTTGGAGGGGGCACTCCCTCATTCTGACTCAACCAGTTTTAAAGACATCAGGACTATGCATTTTTTTCACCTGATCAGTGGTAATACATGAAGTGGTACTACATATAATAAGAGTACACCATACTGTGCATGGGGTAAAAATGCAGTCACTTGCCTGGAAAGGTAACGGTCCCACACTATTTGTATTAGTATCATTAAATATTTCAACAGCAGCAGGTGGCTGGTGTTTTCGGTGGCACATACTACATGCAGTATCCAGTTCAAGGTGTACATTAGTTTGTTGTTCGCCGACAGCCCTTGCAATTCAGCCCCCACCATCATTAGCATTGTACACAACAGCTGTGACAGCGGGAAAGGGTAGGGTGGCCAGTCTTGATCACATGGTGTTGCAGTACTGTAGTTTTTAACATGACTCATGCACTGACATAATTTGTAAATTGCGCTGGATAGACAGTAAATGCAGAGGGCTGCAGCAGTGATAAACTGCCATGTTATGTTTGAGCTAATGATTGTAGTGCTGTGCATACGAAAGCAGGAGGTGAACAAATGCTGCGTTTCTGTCCTGCCACAGATTCAAATCATACCCAATGAAAAATTGATAGAATCATACAGTATTTGGAAGGCATCGCAGTTATCATCACTAGATAAGGATTTTTTTTTTTTTAAATCTGTGGGAATTGGTGATGTGTTATTTGTATGGTCGCTCAAAAGACACCCACAGCCAACCATGTTTTCTGAGTATCCGTTTGCTTCATGTGTTTTCCCCTGTTGTAGTGGTGATGGAAATTTGCGCCAGCTATGCCTTTTGTATCAACATCACTTCCGCTTTATCTTCAACTTTTGTGGCATGCTTTCATTTTGAAGAAAATCACTTCAATTTGATGGGCCTTTGATCTTCTGAGTGCACTGGGGTGTGTGTGTGTGTGGAGGAAAGGTTGAATGATGGTTTGGTTTGATGCTATGGGGTTGAGGATCAAAATGGGGAGTTGTGATGTATGTGTATATTGTATCTACAGAACAGGGCAGGTAAAGTTTTCTGTATCAAAACGGGAAACATGATTTGGGGGGGGGGGGGGGGGTTAACATGTACATGATTATGTATGAAACAAAAAGAGGGGGCTTGGCTTTCTTGTAGTTTATCATCTTCCAGTCACCCAAAGAAATTGTAAAATATAGTTTTGTGTCTGTTTAGCTCTAAAGAACAACTCATATAATTCATTCTTGTAAACTGCTTTTTGAAAGCCGATGCAAACTGCTTTCCTGTCCAGGTATTCAAACATCATTACATGCCAACATAAAGTGTTTTTACCCACTTTTATTTGATGTACCATCACGTAACAGTATACACATGCTTTTAAGTGGAATAATAATCTGTAGCCAACTACATTTCAGTTTTCGCCATTTGTGAATACCGCAGGCAAATAAAAATGGTTGCCTTGCTCTTCCTCTGTCTTTGAACATTTTGCTATTGGAATCATTTACCTTTTGCATGCTACTGTAGTTTATTTTCCTTCAGTTTGTCCTCTTTTTTTATTTTTTTGTTCATTTTTTGTTTTATTTTACAGTAACAAGATTCACATTACGGCTGTTGGTTAATTTTTTTTTTTCCCTAAATAAGATTTTAAAGCTTTGAATAATGAAATTTCTGGTTTAAAATTTTTCAAAAGGAAAGTATACTTTTTTGTTTGTTTCTCTTTCTTGTCACAGTGAAACGTTACTTTATTACTTAAGTAGAAACTCAAATGATGGAGTAGGTTTCAACCAGCCGTTTCAACACTAGTATAGTGATACTATACAGCTACAAGTAGAGGTTTTGATAATAGTGGGAACCATTTTTCCCAGTCGTCATCATGTGCATTAATCATAAAGTTTAAGCTCCGAATGCTATGAAGGCTTCACATACGCTTCATATGTAATTACCGTACATGTACCACTTCTCTTTTTCATCAGTTAGCAGTAGTTGCCTTACCGTCCATTACCATTTCTAGTTGCTGAATGGTTTGTGGTATAACTTGTCAGGCTGGGTGCATTGTATGCTTTAGCCTTTGCCCTTGTTATGTGTAAATGGTCGTTTGATGGACTGGCCATTGTCGCGGACAAAAATTTTATCCACAACCTGTTTGCAAATGCAAATGCAATATTTTATGGTGTACACATCTGTTATTGGTATTGAACTCTGCCACTTGTGTTTTGGGTGTTTGAAATGGACACTGAATCTGGGAATGTTTGGGACTTGACATGTCTGTCCATTGTGTTGTGATGTGTGACTCCCACTCACTTGTGCATCATTTTCTCACTTCTTTTATCTGTCGTACCATTGTTGGTCATTGTCGTCGGTGGTCAAGTGAAGCACCTCGGGTTGCGTAAATATTTTGCTGGTATCATTTGTGATTTTCTGCTCAAGGCTATTGTTAACCATGTTAGGTCATAGGTCACTGCTTCAGTTTTTGCGGTGCTTGCTGAAGTCCATTGTCTGTTGTTTAACTTGCAGCTGGTCCCACAGCTGGTGCGGATTCTGAAGAACCTCATCATGGCAGGTTACTCCCCAGAACATGATGTGTCAGGGGTTAGCGACCCATTCCTTCAGGTATGTCGCAAGAGTGTGTGTGTGTGTGGGGGGGGGGGGGGGGACATGGAAGTCATGTGTGTTGCTGACAAATTTTCATCTGTCCTCTTCAAAAGGTCCTATATGATATCTTTTCCTCTGAAGTTGCTGACAGCACAAACTTGTTGCAACAAGGTATTTACTATGTTGGGTGTTTTGCTTGCAGGTGAAAATTTTGCGGCTTCTACGCATCTTGGGCAAGAACGACAACGAGGCTAGTGAAACCATGAACGACATCCTGGCACAGGTGAGGGTCTGTTAATGGAAAGAAAAAAAATGTCACTTGCATTTCTGTTACAATCCTCAGCATCTTTTTTTCATGAAAAAATACATTGACATGCACTTTTTCAAGTAGTTTACACATGATGCAACGAAACGCTCGTGTTTGTGTCTTTGCGCAGGTTGCCACCAACACAGACACAAGCAAGAATGTGGGCCACGCCATTCTGTATGAGATTGTGCTCACTATCATGGGAATCCAGTCGGAGGCGGGCCTTCGAGTGAGTCATTTTCACAGTTATTTTTCACAGGGCCATACTTTACCATCAACATGAGTCCTGTTCCTTTACTTTGATTAAGTAGAAAATTGAAATAGCCTGACTGAATTAATTGCTTACCTTTCAAAAGACTGGGTGTGTATGTAATTGTGAATGTATTACGTATGTTCTGCATGCTTTGCTTTGATCAAGGGCACTCATCTATCTGGCTGTCTTGAGCGATATGAATATATATATATATGTATGTTATGCTGACCCAGACAACATTTAACAGGTATTGATCTTTTCTCTTTTCAGGTGTTAGCTGTTAACATTTTAGGACGATTCCTTTTGAACAATGACAAGAACATCAGGTTGGTTTTTATGTTAGAAACTTTTTGCGTTATGTCCAAATCAGATGTCTGGTTTTTGTAGGGTAAATATAACCAGCTGTGTAAATGTGATTTTTTTTTCAGTATACAATTAATAATAAATCTGAACTGGATAGCAAGCATAATACAAGCTTTACATGTGTCAGATGATAAGTGCCTGTGATAAGACTGGCTTGCATGACTGTTTTATGGTGGTGTTATCCTGAGGTTACCTTTGATAAGATAAATGTGAGAGCTCTTAGCTGACACTTGAACAGGAGTCATGACACTTTGACAGTTTGTTTACCACTTAATGTCACTGGAGAAGTAAAAAAAAACTTCTTGATGGCTAAATTTTAAAAACCATGCCCTTTCAAATGATATGTATTTATTTATATTTATGCAAGCGCGCGCGCGTGCACATAAACACACTGACACACTAACACGCACACACATGTCCCTGTTCAAAGGAAGTGTTCTGTTTTATTTCAACTCTATTGGTCCATACATATACATTGTTTTTCCAGGTATGTTGCACTGAACACGCTTCTACGGGTGGTACATGCAGACTACAACGCAGTGCAGAGACATCGGACAACCATTGTTGACTGTCTGAAAGATCCTGATGTGTCAATAAGAAGGTAAGTGCTGAAGTCATGTCGATAACATGATTAATGGTGGTGCTTTGCGAGTTGCTTTCAGGATTTGGTGATGCTTCTGAAGCTGATTAAACTAGGATAAACAATCGTAGGTATGCTCAGAAAAATTACTGTAATTGTGCTTTCCTTCTGTTTCCCACAGACGCGCTATGGAGCTGTCCTTTGCGCTGATTAACAGCAACAACATTCGGGGCATGATGAAGGAGCTGCTACATTTCCTGGAAACGTGTGACCCTGAGTTCAAGGCCGACTGCTGCTCCAATATTGTCATCGCTGCAGCCAAGTGAGTTTACTTTTTTTTTTTTTTTTTAATGAACTCGTTGCTTGATTTGCCTTTCAGTGAGTTTTGAGCTGTGTGTGGGTGTTTTTAAGTAATGATCACTGGTGCATTTTAGTATGATGCATGCAATATGATGATATTTAGAATGTGGTGCATTTTAACTGAAGTTCAGTAAAAGTAATCTGTATTCAGAGTGACATACTAGTTAGGAAAGTAGGTTCTCAGTTTGAGTAATTTGGTGGTGCTTATGTGTATTTGGAATGTAGTTTTTACTGATTTTTTTCTTGCTGTGCAGACACTCACCAAACAAGAGGTGGCACATAGACACTGTGCTCAAAGTGTTAACAACAGTAAGTACACTAAATTATTGACATCATTTCTGTGACATACCTGTCAAGGGGAGGAAGAAAATGAATAGGAGTATTTAGAAGGGCTGTTAATTTCTGTATGCCACTTGAGTTTCCACCCCCACCTACTTGCACATAGAACAGATTGTACCGCTGGGTGGATTTCAAGATAAAATCACCACCCTCCAGTTTACAAAGTCCTACAACATACTGTGCTGTTTTTTTTTCTGTTTTTTTTTTTTAAAACTCAATTCTGAATTTTCTTCCAGGCGGGAAACTACATTCGTAGTGACGTTGTGACGGTGACTATCCAGTTGATAGCGGAGACGACGTCGCTTCACGCGTACTCCGTGCAGCAGTTGTTCCGAGCCATGCAGGCCGACTACTCCCAGCAGCCCTTGCAGCAGGTCGGGGCATGGTGCATCGGAGAGTACGGAGACCAGCTTTTCTCCACCAATATTGAGGATGAGGAACCTTTGCAGGTGAGTGGTGGTCACTTGTAGCTCGCTTGTATGCCACTCATGTGCTGACTAGTGTTTGGTGTAACAGATAATTGACTATAGCAATCCAGCAAAGTTTCAGACAAACGGAAGCATCAGTGAGGATTAACTTTTTCACATCCATACACTCAGTGTTTGTACGTAGCCTTGCATACCGTTGCCAACCACATACCTAGACCCTAGGCGCTGACGTATGAGGACGCTGTTACCAAGCACCAACAACCCATGTTATCTCCACTCTCACCGTGACCTGCCTTGCCCAATTTTACCAGTCAATTTTTTTTTCCATAAAAGTGCTTATAATCATTTTTAAAACCATACCAAACACGGTTAGGGAACATCTGTGGAAGACTTACAATCGAAAAATTGCTTTAAAAAAAAAAAAACCCGGTTGGCAAGGGTTGTGTACGCACACAGTGCTTGGGTCACGGGAGAATTCCACAGCGCGTGGTCAAGGTCAGTAGTGAGCTAAACAGTGTGTCCTGATCTTGCAAAACTGCTTGGATGCCACTCTGCTTTGTAAATGACTTGGCATCTACATTCTCAGGTTATTAGAATGTCAGCCATGTGCAAGTGACTTAAGTTTGAAGCAGTCAAAGGCCAGAGTCTTTGAATTTTGAAATCATTACTTTTTGGATGAGGGTTCCAGCGATGTTCACTAGTTGAGGCTTGTTTGTGTACGTATTTCTGGTACAGTAGAAACTTGACTGAGCGACCGTTTTTCGTTCACGACCGTTTTAGCCCGGCACGGACGGTTTTTTTGGCTCCCTTGTGTAACAATGGGAGTCTATGTATTAACCCTCCGTCGTCTGTCTGTCTGTCTGTCTGTGTGTGTGTGTGTGTGTGTGTGTGTGTGTGTGTGTGTGTGTGTGTGTCCAGAAAACTTTAACGTTGTCATTTTCTCAGAATCTACAAACAGTAGAGGCACCAAACCTGGCATGCTGATAGACTAGCACAAGACCTTTCAAAACATATCATTTTGAATGACCTTGACCCAAGGTCAAGGTCACTAAAGCTCTCTGTTTGAAAATTTTACATTGGCATTTTCTCGTAATCTACAAATGCCAGAGGTTTTAAACTTTGCATGATGATAGACATTGATAAGAACTTTACAGATATACATGTAGTCAGTGACCTTCTGTCAAGGTCAAGGCCGTACAAGATAGTTTTGTGAAACCTTAACATTGGCATTTTCTCAGAAACAATGAACAGCAGAGGTGCCAAACCTGGCATGCTGATAGACAGTGATAAGACCTATGCACACATACCATCTTAAATGACCTTGACTGAAGGTCAAGGTCATTGAAACAGTCTGTTCGGAAATTTTACATTTGCTTTTTTCAGTATCTAGAAGAATCAGAAGCATCAAACTATGTGCGATGATTGACATTGGCAGCACCTTTACAGACATACCTGTGTTCAGTGACTTTTAGTCAAGGTCAAGGTCATGCAAGCGTTTTTTGGGAAACTTTAACCGTGGCATTTTCTCCAAAACAACAAACAGTAGAGGCACCAAACGAGGCATGATGATAGACAGCAATGAGACCTACCTTTCTGAATGACCTTGACTGAAGGTCAAGGTCATTAAAGCTGTCTGTTGTGAATTTTAACATTACTGTTTTCGGAGGAACTACAAATGCTAGAGGCATCAAACTTGGCATGATGATAGACATTGATAAGATCTCTTTTGAATGACTTTGACCAAAGGTCAAGGCTGTACAAACTGTTTCGGGGAAAATTGTAATATTGCCAGGAACTCAGAGCGCCGGACACATCACTTAGCATGATACTGGATAGTGATAAGAGCTCTACAAACATACTTTTGTGAATGACCTTGACCTGTGTCACAAGGGAGCCATGGAGGCTTCTGCCTCTCTAGTCTTCTTTATTGCATCTCCAAAGACCGACCAACTGCAGTACACGACTTAAGACCGCTATTCTGCTGGCAAAACGACCCCCCCGCCTCTCTTGCTGGCGACCACTCCTGGCTTGTCTGCGCGGATTCACACCTTGCCGACAGCACCGCCGACCGCCCACGGCACAATCCCTGACAATACCCCGCGGGCCGCCAAGTCGTGGTACACGCGTGACCAGTCACAGGCCAATTATCGCATCGTTACAGCTTAGCGCCACCTAAACACAACTGCAGTTAAGCGGGTGGTGATCACCTCATCCTGTTTAAGTGTCAGTTCCGTTGTTCCTAACACCTGTCAAATCACTGATCATTGTTTTCTCCAATCACCTATCACGCGCGGCAGACGGTTCCTCGGTCACACCGGAGGCAGAGATCGCAGAGGCAGAGATCATTTCTGCGAGTAAAGCTAGCCAAATGTTTGTGGAGCTGCAGCAATACGCTGTAGCGAATGACTTTAACGAAGTGCTGGACATGCTGTCCAAACTCATGACATGATGCAGCGCTTGACGCTGAAGAAAATTAGAGAGCGCGGCAAACAGAGCCGCATCAGCGACTTTTTCACATGATTGCGCGTGTGTGCCGGCGTGCGATGTGTGTGTGTGTGAGAGAGAGAGCCCAGGGGGTGCCGCTGCGGCGGACTAAACTCAGCAAGGACGTCAGAGGTCAGCGTACGTCGTGTGTGTGTGTGTGTGTGTGTGTGTGTGTGTGTGTGTGTGTCAGTGTGTGTGTGAGAGAGAGAGAGAGAGGATTGACGTGTTTTGTCAGACTGAGTCAACGTACGTCGTCGTCGCGCGCGCGCGTGTGTGCACGTCGTGTGTGTGTGTGTACGTCGTGTGTGTGTGTGTGTGTGCACTGGCACCGTTGGCACGGCGCCCGCTTTTTTATGTTTTTCTGTCGTGTTGAGGACTGAATAAAGAGAAGCAATGAGAATCGTGGTTGTCACTCAGTTCATGCAAGCTGTGCCCGTGTGTGTGTGTGTGTGTGTGTGTGTGTGTGTGTGTGTGTGTGTGTGTGTGTACTTGTTTCCCGCCTTAAAATTTAAACGCGTCACACAAGTTCACAACACCGCATGCGCGACAATGTGAAACGGAAGTGGTTAAAAACATGGTGGCACAAGCGACTCTGTTTACGTTTTCCGTCGCTGAAATTTAGGTAAAGCCGCACAATCTTGATTATTGGAGGACTCCACAGAAACACCAAACTCTGCTTCTGAGTCAAATCCACGCATGCACACTGTACTTATTATGCAATGATCCCTACGGTTGATATGCACGGCTCCCGGCCGGGCAGGGCCGGGTCCGGACGCCATTGTGACTGACTGCCGTATGGGCGACCAGTTGTTGTTCACGACCGTTTTTGCTCGGTCCCGTGAAAGGTCGCTCAAAAAAGTTTCTACTGTACTTGGAGACCATTTTCACTTCGGAGTTTGAACCTGGGATTAACTGCAAGCATTTACCAGGGTGTCTTGCCATTTGTGACGTAGAGAGAAAAAGCAAACCAACTAGCGAGAACAAAATGAAATATGCAGAGTGTGAATCAAAGATAATAGCAATTTTTTCCTTGCGACAGGTGACAGAGGAGGATGTAGTGAAAGTGTTGGAGAGACTGGTGGCTGGCGCCAACTCGGCCATCATCACCAAGGAATACGCCATCACCGCCCTCATGAAGCTCTCCTCCAGGTTCACCAGCGCCGTACCGTAAGTATAAATTGCCCTTCACATTGGCATGATACTACTATCTTGTTTGTGTCTTGCTGCTCCATAGGTGCGTGAACTTTTTCATCAAAGTAAATTTACCTCCCTTGAACTGTAGAAAGGATGCCATTTTGTCATTTAGCTTGCTTTGTACAATAGTTTCGAATTGTTAAACACTCAGATGTTGATGTTCAGTAAGGCACTATGAGGAAAAGGTTTTCTTTTCCCTGTTTCTTTGAAGCACGATTTACACTGCAGGGATGGATTTACTCAAATATGCCAATGAGACATTGTCTCCTTGACCAGTCATTTTTATGAGACATTTTCATTTTCTATGAGACAGTCAAGTTCACCCGCATCACTCTGTCACATGTCTGTGCCGAGAGCCTGTTCCTAAGTGCAGTGAGGTTCAGGTTCTAAACGGAAAAGGACCTCTCGATCGCGGAACTGAGAAAACTGATAACGCGCCAATATTTTTTGCAACTCTTTCGAGCGAGAGTTCCTGGCAGCGCGCGCGGCGAGCGGGATAAGTAAGCCTCATCACTAATATTAGATTAGTGTAACAGACTCTATGACTGACACGGACAGCGCATCTCTGCTTCGCGTTGTCAAGTGCGCTTGTGATGTCATGTTCGTGCGACATATGACGCATTTTGCGAAATTTCTATGCGACATTTTATCAAAATATGAGACATAGTCACACGGCGCGCGAGAAAATCGATCCCTGACACTGCAAGGAAAATGACAAGGAGATGGAAGTTGATTGGCTCTTATGCATACTGGTCTTCGATTCTGTTTTACAAGTTTCAAATGTCATAGATGGCATCTATCCGGTTCAGATAGAATTGCACTTTTAACCGTTTTTTGTGTTTTTTCCCCCCATGGTGTGCTTGCTGAGATTGTGAAAATGCAAACCTTTAACTCTTTGACATCGCGAGCTTGGCCAGTGACCTACTTCCCTGCTGACACGCATGCAGCTTCTGGCCGTTTAGGATGACGCGAATCGGTTCGCGGCTCGGTGCCTACGGCTGTTAAGAGTGACGCGAGCCGGCTCGCGTCCCGATGCGTAAAGGTTAACTAACACATATTGAGACAGTTCAGAAAGAAACTTGTGGTACATGTATTGTTTACTGATTTATTTTTTGTATTTTTTACCCACTGTAGACGCATTCAGCAGACAATAGAGGCATATGGAACAAATACAAACATGGAACTTCAGCAGCGGTCAGTGGAGTACACTGCTCTTTTCAACAAATTCGACCACATGAGGTAAGAATTTTGTGTCACTGTCAGCTGATGAAATCGTACTAAAACTCACTATTTGTACATTGTACATGGGTGAATTCCCATAGTTTTGTCTTGGAAAGGAAGTACATGCACATCTGATCAGCTGACACAATCATCAAACTAATTGACTAAGTGGATGGGAGGTGGGGCTGTGGAGAGTGCGAGGAGGGTTGAGCGTGGTTTGCATCCGCTGTCACGCACTTTTGCCAGTAAAGTCAAAGCTTGAGGTGCCATGCGGCATGATATTATCTTTTCCTTTTGTTTGGTCCATCTGTCCCCTATGGACATAGTAATGCTAAAATGATTTTACTTGATCTGTGACAGCAGTAGTTTTGTCCCTGCTTCCAAAAGAAAGGGAGATGTTATAACAGCGCTTTAGAATAACAGGTTCGGATGCTTGGCTGGTTAGCGGACATTTCTGAAGAGATCTGGGCCTGTATGGAGAACTCGAGGTTAATTTGACCCGCGGCTACGGGCCTAACCCAGACTAGGACAAAAGAAACCCTAAAACAAAATTAAATAAAAACGGAAGTGAAGAAAGAAAGACAAAAATCGTCATATAACGGCATAGCCACCTTGCTGGAATGGACCCGCTTCCTGATTTAAAACCAAAAAACAACAGAAAATTTAACCCTAGAACTAGTTTAGTTCGAGGTTAGACCCGGGGCTAAAATCCCTAACCTCAACTTCTACATGCGGAGCCTGATACGAATCTGATCAGAGTTGGGTCGTTATCTACTCATCTTTCTAGGCGAAACTGGCAGTGTGTCCCGTGACTGTTTTGTTGATGTGGTTGTGACCGTTTCTCCCCCAGGCCTGCCTTGCTGGAGCACATGCCGCTGATTGAGACGCATCACCACACACTGGAAAACGGGCTGGAGGATGAGGGGGAGGACCTGCTGGGTGGGGACCCTGTGACTCGCGCCAACCAGCACAACATGCAGCCACCATCACCACAACAACAGGTGAAAAGCAAACCCTTTTTAGCTGTTTCTCCCAGAGAAGCAGATTTTGCTGCAATTCAGCAGTGATTTTCCGTGCTCAGAAAAACATGCAATGTCAGAAGATGCATCCTTTTGTACAGGCAGTGTTGTAATGTCAGTGTCAGTGGAAAGTGAAAAGATACCGGCCTCCGTAGTGTAGTGGTTAGCACTTCGGAACATGGACCGGGAGACCCGGGTTGGAGTCCCAGCTGAGGCAAGTGGGATTTTTCCTATCTAGGTTGGCTCTTACCCAGAGCGGGTGTGCTGTGGGCCCAGTGGGGAGGCTGTTGCCACACAGCCGAGATTCACCCACTTCACAGGTGCGACTTAGGGGGTGCTTCCCTTGGTGTGACACATCTTGTGATGTGGATGATTACACGGCCAGCACCACAGGTGCCGTAGTTCCCGGGCCTGGTTAATGCTGGGATATTTATGACAGGAAGCATGGAATGCGGGCCTGTCCTGCAGTCCCAAACCACACAGACCTCCATTGCATCATCTTACCATCATCTGCATCTCCATCATCATGCATAATAAAAATTGCCCCAGCTTCCGAGCCCTCCGTGGATTCCACCCATGACCTGGGAGGAACACCACTGGAACTGGCAAAGAGTTGGGGCAGGTAAAAAAAAGAAAGAAAAGAAATGTGAAAAGATTCGGTGACCAGGTATATTGCCAGGGATTGGGTGCTATTCCATGGAAGCATTTTATGTCTACTAAGTATTTGTAGTAGATTTTTGGTCTGTGTGTTTTTTCCCTTTTGGGTTGTGTAGACCTTGCTCAGCTGAACAGACCTTTTTTTTCCATTTAGCAGTCAATAATAATATTCAATTTTTTAAAAGTATACTATTCACTTATGCTGTTTTTGATAATGGAATGCTTCCAGACTTTCACATGATTATAAACTGTGTACCTTTGTTTGATCACAGAGTCCTGGCAATATACTGGACATCCTGGAGAATGGACAGCCCAACGCACCCAGCGAATCATCCAAAATTGGTGGTGCAGCAGATCTCCTTGACCTCCTGGGTGACCTTGGCCCCCCGCAGCCTGTGCCAAACAACGTCGTGCCGGCCATGCCGGTGGCCACTCATCTGGATGGCATGCTGTCCCCTGCATCCACACCCAACAACCAGATGAACGGCACAACAGGTAGAGAAGAGTTAAAAGGCTCCATGTTTTGCAGAAAGTTTTGCTGTTGCTTGTGGCTTTCATTCTCTGTGGTCCCGCACACTGATGGATTTTGTGTTGTATACCTATGGCTCATCTGATTGAAGGAGGAGATTTTGAGTATGTGGAGTGTGATAAGCAAGTTTATGATCATTTGTGGTGGTTTACTAAACCTGTTTTGTGTGGCAGGTATACCTCTGACTGCGTTTGAGAAGAGTGGGCTGTGTATCAAATTCATGTGCGAGCGAGATCAGAACCAAGCTACAGCCACTCTCATCAATATGACGGCCACCAACACCACGCCCATCCCCATGACCGACTTTGTTTTCCAGGCCGCGGTACCAAAGGTGGGTATCCCTCGGTGTGGTAGCTCTTAAACTTGTTCTGTTCTGTGTCTGAACCTCAGGCTGTTTGCTAAGGCATGTGGCCTTTTATTTGAAACCAAAGAATTGTCAGTGTCACACAAGACATGATGCAACTATTGTTCAGACTGTCGTCGTCACGTGGCGAATAGTATTTTTCCAACACTCTCCTGGAAACTCATTGAACAAAATGCGGTCTGTAACCAGCAGCAGACACGCGCAGCATTGCATTTCTGCCGAGTCATGTGTATAACAGCCAGAATCTGACTGGCTTTAGCACTCTGGGACACTTTTTGTCCATTCATAATGCTCTATTGGTAAGTGTGCAGGTTCTTCGCCTTGCCAGTTCGCCATGGGTGACACACTACAATTCACATAACATCTCTTCTACTTCAGTACATTTGTAAACAACAACAACAGATGGTTTTGACTTCGGACTTTTATATCAAAACACCATGGACCCTCAAAATTTACAAAAGGACCCTAAAAAATATGGAGGGAGGGTACCATTGACCCTTGTATTTTAAAATCACACTGACAGAGAACACTGCACTTTTCCATTAAAAGGGTGAGGTGAAAAAATTGACGTTGAAATTCTTTCTTAACATTGCTGCATTGTTTCTCTTGCAGTCATTCCAACTGACGTTGCAGTCGCCCTCAGGCAGTACCATTCCTCCCATGAACACAGGCTCTGTCACACAAGTGATACAGATCAACAACCCACAGAAAGTGAGTCATTAGCTGTGTAGCAGCACTGAGCGGTTGGGAAGCAGTTGGTATCAGAGGCATGCCTGTATGTGGTGTGCAGGACCTGAAATGATTCAGGTTTGCCCCAGTCCAGAGAAGTGCTAGTCGTTTGTCTGGTCAGATATTCATTTGTAAAATATCATTTGGTGATCTGAAAGTACCACATGATAATCCTGAATTTTTAATTTTTTTTTTTCTTTTTTAAAGTTTCCTGTACTAGGTTGGTATCCTGTAGTCCAAAAATTTTATAATGTCATGTATTTCAGGACACAATACAGTGATCTGCCACTCCACCTTGCATTGTGTGTTGAAGTTTGTTGAGCTTCCCGTGCACCTTTTTGTCTGTTACAGCAAGCAATCCGGATGCGGCTAAAAATTACCTACAGCCACGGTGGGAATACAGTCAACGAGATGGGGGAAGTGAACTCTTTTCCACCAGTGCTCTGGGAATAGTGATAGAAAGCTTTAGGTAACATAGGGGGGAACTACTAGTGTATGGTTAAGGGAGTGTGCACCTCATGCTGTGTGATATGTGCCCCGCATGGATGCACCCAGCTGAACGGAAGACAGGAGCGGCTCTGGAACGCAGAACTGATCAGAAACGAACGTCAATCCGGTCGTGTCATGGACTCTGCCCCGGACTGTGGCTTGCTGCTCCGAGGCGTGAACGGCGCACTCCTGCTGTTGGAGCATCTGATCGGCCGGTCGGCCTTATGGTGATGTGTTTTGCAAGCTCATTGGCCGCATGATTGGTTGTCGTTTGATGGACCAGCTGCATTATTTGTGTGGTATTGAGAGAGATCATATTTCACAGATCATGTTGATAAGGGGATTCCGAGTGCAAGGTGTGTGATGCGAACATTCTTTACAGTTCACTCCAAGTCTTGCAGTTATTTCTCCTGTACTGTTCATAGGATCACCTGCTATATTTTACTTTCCACTTTCACTTACAAAAGAAATAAATTACCCACTTCATGTAAAGAGGTACAGACGTGCTGAGCGTTTTACCACTTACCAATGTCACTTTTTGATGTGCGTTTGCTTGCAAGCAATGCTTCTCTGCAGGCATGATGGGATATGCTGTGTAGCAAATCCACATTGGGGGTGGAAGTCTGTCTGCACCAAGTGCTAAAATGCAGATGGCTGGCCGCGGATGGAGTATGAAATAGTATGTCGTGTCAGGCAGAGAGAAAGATTGTTGAGGAATGTTTTCAAATGAGAATGTACAGCCGCAGTGACTGTAGGTCCGGCCTCTAGTCATCATTGGGGAGCGTTCATTCACAGCAACTAAAAGCAGGACTGCAGCAAACGACCAGAATGATTGATTGATGTACCTAGCTGTTGCAGATACCGGTAGGCTTCCACATGAAATTGTGTTCTGTACTTTGATGAAAATGTGAAATGGAATATGGTGATAACAATGTGTCGTCATCTTTTTTTTTTCCCTTCTCTCTCTCTCTCTCCAGTGTACTTTCACAGCTGAAGTGGCTTCACTGCAACTGGCAGATAAATGTACGCTAAATGTACGTCGACATCTAAAGGCCTTTTTTTTTTCCTATTTCATCTCCTACCTGGGTGCCATGTTTGCTGTATGCTATCCTTCTCGCACTTACATAACGCTACACTATGTAAAGAAAGGATTTCATGAACGTAAATTACATCTTACCACGTAAACCCTTATGCCATATTCCGCTGCACTTCACTGATAATTTTTTTTGTCTGTCCAAGGTGAACACATGTCAAAACGACAGTGAAATATGCTGACACCAAGTGCATTGCTGTTTCATATCATCACGCTAATAATGCACTGGTACATGGCAAGGCATCATTTGCAAACCAACCAATAGCATGATGAGAAGATGACCTGACCTGAGCTCCTAGTTCAGGGCATCGTGTGGCTATTTTCAAGCTGAACATGTTGAACCCAATTGGTACAGTGAAAATCCTCTGCTGTGCTGTGCCGGGATCTAAATGGTATAAATAGTATTTGAAATGAAACTCCAATGCCATGGTGTGCATTTATTTTGTTGGTTTTTTTTTTTTCCTTCAGTGTTTTCAGTGAATTACCTGAACGCATACTTCTACCAGAAACTTCACCAGAAATCTTGGTGAGATTTTCATTTAAAGCACAGTTGGCAAATCTTTTCGAAAACAGTTGCTGTTTTGTGAAGGGATGAGTTTGAAAGTTTTCAGATCTTGAAAGATGACTTCTTTAATCGTGGATTTTTTTGTTTGTTTGTTTTGCGGCAGGTGGCTTTTGACTAATCTGTTTCTCTAGTGGGTATTATTACTGATTGAACCAGTTTTCTCTCACATTGCCAATCAATTCGGTGTCTTGCTTAAATTTTATCAGGTGTAGACTGTAGAAAACATGAGCACGGGAGCACACAGAGAAAGTAATGAAAATCATATTCTACTTCGTCGATCTCTTACCTCATTATGCCTCACGAACATGTTTGCATATATGTGGTCTTCGTTCATTTCTGTCCGATGCATCCATGGCTGTAGGATTTGGCGCTTGTGTGCTGGGGTGGTGAAAATGAGTGGGTGAAGAATGTACTACCATAGTTGAATGGGTGTGACTTTCCAGAATCGGATGATGATCATTATTTTTTTAATATTCCCAGTGCAAAACGTTTTTTTCTATGCTAAGTTTTGTAAAGTTTTATTTTTGTTTCAAGACATTTATTTCCAGCTGGTTCCAAGTCTTGATCTTCAGCTGATCCGCAAAGTATATATGACACATCATACGTCTTGCTCAGTTTATTGAAGTCTTTAAGCATAGGTGAATGAACAGAACTTGGTACTTGATTTAAAATCAAAGTGTGTGGTTATTGTAAGCTTAATGGAAGCGCATGGCGCTTCAAGTTGAGTTGTGAACTTAGCGGGCATTTCTTGAAGTTTGATGGGATACAAACCTGTACATCTGTTACATGATCTATGGACTTTCCGTTCTTGATGTGTTATGCACACATGATGGATTTATTTTCAGCAGACGCTTCTATGCAACATGCACACAAGGAATGTAACATCAGTAGAATCAGAAATTGTTCCCAGAACTGCTTAGAAGGGATTGTGCAAGTGAGCACTGTATAGTGGTAGAACCAGTGATTTATTTTTTTTCCAGAAATGAACCCTTTAAGTTTTGTTTTTACCTGCTGTTTATCTTGCGATAGAAATCTTCCCAAGCATCTGTGCAGAAGCAGCGTTTTTGGAGTGGTTAGATGAAGCTTGATGTGTGAATGATCAAAGCACCCTATTGAACAAGGGCCAAGCTATTTTTGTGTTGGGAACCCAAGTTGAGCGTAGCCATCTTAGCGCAAAGTGAAAATACTTGTAGATCTGCACAAACGCTGCCCCCTGTTACATGTGTACATGTATGTATGCTGAATGGGTTGCATTACAAGTTTCATGCCTTTGGTTCAGTGAGTGAACTTGAACAATAATATCAAGGTGCTCCTCTTACCAAAGCCTGGTTTTCATGCTTCATGAAAACAGCAATGGGCACAGCTATGAATGTAAATTGAATTTCAGTTTTAGTTTCATGAGTGGGAGGTGTTTGCTACGTTTTCTTCTCAGTTGTGTATGTTTACATGCTTTATGAACGAGAGAAAGAAGTGCTTGTACAAGAAAATATTGTAGTAATCAATTGTGCAGTTTTCACATATATGCGTGCACTGTACCATGAACTATGAAACCGCCCAGGTTGGCCGTTTCTGGAGTATTCATCACCGTTAATGTAAAGAAAGTGGAGGTATGAAACTATCAATTCAAAATGTGCAAGTCCCTTGGTCAAGACAAGTGCTGGTATCCTGAGTATTCTGCCTGTGCCCTTGAACTTAGATTCATTCAAATCTCGTGATAGCATTCCAGTCATTTTTGTGTCCACCGATGTGTTTTGTTTTTCTTTCAAAGTAATGGCGTAAGCACGTGGATTTATTCATCTTGGAAGATTTTGGGAAATGTATTCCATGTAGTTGATTTATAACTTATTTGCATAACTAAACTGCATGCAAGACTATGGGAATGTATGGAAGAAAGTGTCCATGTGCACGTATGCATTACAAGTGATACACCAGTGTGTGTGTGCGCGTGTATGTGAGAAAGCAAGAGATGGGCTTATCGTATGAGGAGTTTTTCGGTTTTTTTTCTGTATGGAGTTGTAAAATAGAACAATTGTGCCCATACAAAAACGCTTATTTGTATGTATAAATTGTACTGTGAAAATAAAGAACATTTCCGCTGAAGTCTGTCTGTCTGTTACACTTTATTAAATCAATTACATGTACTACTATACACACAAACAAGCTGCAATATTATAGACAGTATATGTTGTCAAACAATATAGGCTCCCAAAAATAGCTTTTCCTATTTTCACCAAAAACTACAAGCCAGCATTATTAAAGGACATCTTCATCAACCAGGGTTTAGTTTACTATTCATGCAGTTTGTCATACATGTAATTGAGAGAACCATTTTCTCCTTTCCTTACATCTTATAAAGGGAATGCGACTATTAGAAGATAATGCAACTCGGGCAACTACACAAACGCATTTCCAACGCAAATAAAAGTTACAAACTCAACCACAAGTCATTCAGGTCCCTACTGAGGGAAATTACTAAACACACACAGGTAACAATTTTTTTTTTTTTAAAAACCAGTATTGGAAAAGCTGGACGGAAAGGGGTGATTGGGACAAATCTGCTGGAAATGGTTGTGATCGGGAATGCTGCTGATAAAGAATGCTGCCGCAAAGGTCAACTGTGGTCAGTTTAATACAGATCCGATTGTAAATCGCCAAGAGCTTGCGTCAGTCGTTTCATTTTCTCCTCCATAGTACGTTTGGATTGTTCTGTCTCCCGCAGCAGTTCACGCATCTCCTCTTCAACCATCACCACCTGAAAACATATGTACTGTATACATGCCGCAATGCCCATATGCAAGTGATAAGACTGTTTAGTTTCATCAAGCAAGGACGGTTTGCCAGTTGAAGATGCGCCTAAGACAGGTGTTGAGAAATGTCTGGATCTTCTGCTGCATCGTCTTTGTTGTCCTCCATGTTTCACATCCGTAGAGCAGAACTGACTTCACGTTGGAGTTGAAGATGCGAAGTTTGGTTCTTATGCTGACAACTTTGGATGCCCAGACGTTCTTCTGCATGACCATTGCTGCTCTTGCCTTGCCGATTCTGGCTGTGACGTCTCGGTCTGTTCCTAAAGCCTACTGCGTATCAAACCACCGTTGCAAATCATCCCGCACCGCCACATGGGTTTAAACCTATCCCTTGCTGAATGATGAAAAGCAACTGCACTGCACATGACGCTTGAAAGGACTTCACTACAGCAAGATAAAACCAGGGAGATAACTGCTCAAGAAACCTTATTTGTTGCCATCCAATGACTCCCCCTTCTTGCTTCTTTCTACATGTGCTCTTACCAAGTCTATCTTCTCTCATACTCACCTTCCGTTCTGCCATCTCCACTTCATGCTGTTTTTCTTGTGTTATGCGGGCCAGCTCCTCTCGGTGTGACTTCTCTGCTGACTCCAGCTGCTGACGAAATCCATCGTCCATCCCTCGCATCTTCTCTATTGCTAAACTGGTGACACAAAACAGTTCAGGCAGTCAAATCGGTCAACACCCTATCCTCCAAAATGGGTATTTTTTTTCAAGTTGTGTGTATGGTTTATACGAAAATGTGCAATTTTCAGTAAACATGTACAAGGCTTTATATCCATAGGAACTATTGTATGTCCCGGCTGACTGACAAAGTACAGGATATTCTGTCCTCGGAAAGAATAAAAAAACAAAAAACAACAACAAAAAATGCAAAAACAACAGGACGTAGTTCCACCTTGGTTAGAAAATATTCCGACATTTTCAAAAATGAATCTATATGACCGATGTACAATGGTGATTAAAAACCCTGCATGTACAATGAAACGTACAATTTTTTCTCGTCATCAAAATTATTACTTACATAGAAAGAGAACCATAATGCAACAAGATGTAACCTACGTGGCAGCTTCCACAGCTTTGTCTCTTTCTGCTGTAAGCTTCTTCTCCTTGTCCTGCCATGTCTTCTTCATGTCTGCCACTTGCCTCTCAAGGTTCCCGATCAGCTCTGACTTCTCTCGCCAGCGGGCATTTAGTTGTCTGCACGCGCGGACGCACAAACACACAGACACAGACACACACGCACACACACACACACACACACACACACACACACACACACACACACACACACACACACAGAGTTCAAGTGTTATATGGAAAAGCACTGCAGAAAAATCATGCATGGTACGAAAGAGTTTCACCACCAGTTTTTAAATATTTAAAAAAAAAAATTAAAATTCATTCTGGCAGAAGTCTGAGCATCTTGCAGGCACATGTTCTGCTCCATAATCTGTACATAATTAAGTATGCCACGTATGGACTGCAGTGTCTTTCTTTCTCTTCTTCTGATGGCCAGTTTGCTATGTTATGGCCATTTTGAAGGTGGTGTGCAGGTGGAAAGAAAGAATCAAAGTGAATTAGAGGGGGCACTCATAAAATTTATTGTTTCTTACTGGAAGAGAGAATTATTGCGAAAACTTACTGGTGTGCCTGCTGTGAGGCGTCCAGTTCTGCCTGCATTGCTGCCATCTGTTGTTTCAATTCACTCTTCCGACCTCTGGCCTCCTCCAGCAGCTCCTGAGACACACACAACACATAAAGCGTAACATGTAGGACATATCCAAAGATTTAACCGTCCCGCATCAGCATGCCAGCAAAATGGTATGGTATGGTAGACTTCTCCTTGGCGCACATATCCATTTCTACTGAAATGCTCATGGCGCCGCAGGGCTGAAGGACGAAGCTGTGAAAGCCTGCTGCCGGTAAGCGCTACTTTTTGTGCAAACCTCCACCCTGCTATTCACTCTGGTGCGTGCGACAGTATTTCTGAAAGAATGAACATTTGAAAGATCCTCATTGCTTTATCTTTAATGTTCTTTAGTAAAAGAGCCCAAGCACCAAAGATCAAAAAAGCACATTGGCCTTTCCCCTTTTTTTTCTGCCCAAGTTATATGTGTCAGTCGGCTGACAGTGACTACGTTGTAAATACCTGTGTGTCTTGGTGGGCTGCCCTCTCTTCACCAAGTTGCTCTTCCAGTGACCTCTGAACTCTGAGGGTTTCTTCACGTGTTTCACGAATCTGTTCATCTCTTTCCAGAAGACCCTAGGAAAGCAGAAAATGCATAAATTATGTAATACAGGAGGTAGTGTTTGAACTACAGACTTCTGTGTCACACAAAATGAACACTGGAAAAGCGCAGTGCCTATATCTTGTGATTAACAAGAAAAGGATGGAAAAAAATCAGAATAGCAAGAGAAAAACAAACAAACAAAACAACCACTCCGCCCCCCCCCAAAAAAAAAACAAAAACAAAACAAAAACCACAACCCAACAACAACCAAAAACCCCCCACAAAAAAAACCCCAAACCAAACATAAAAAAACAACAACAACAAAAACCAAATTAGTTGGCGGATATTCCATTACACACAGACAATACTGTGAAAGAAATACAGCAGGGAGTTAACCCATCTTGATGTTTTCCAATGTACATTTCCATGCTTACGTACCTTCGGCAGACATACGGACCGCCCTAAAAACTTCTTTAATCTTAAACTGAGGAAGACCACAGTGATAAAATGAAAAATTTACCTCTTTCAGTTTGCGGATCGTCTCTGTCTGGTCGTCAACCATTTTGGTTTTAATCTTCACCAGATCCGTTTCTTTCTGTCAGCAGCAAACGAAGTACGCATATAAACAGCCTTTCGCACCAAACTATCTTACACACAGATTTACATTTTTGTGATTATTTTTCAGATAATATTTAATATTTATAATTATTTAATATTTATAACAGGAAGCATGGAATGCGGCCCTGTCCGCAGTCCCAAACCACAAGGACCTCCATAGCATCATCTTACCATCATCCTCATCTCCATCATCAGGCATACTAAAATTGCCCCAGCTTCCGAGCCCTCCGTGGATTCCACCCATGACCTGGGAGGAACACCACTGGAACTGGCAAAGAGTTGGGGCAGTAAAAAAAATTATTATTATTATTTTTGGTTTTTTTTTGGACAACTACGCACACCAGCTGCCACTGCAAGCCATTGCAGACAACCATAAGGGTCTACTTGATTTTGACATCTGAATACATCAACTTCAGTAGCAAACAGAGGACTTAAATCTCCCTGGATCCTCTGCAGACCAGGACAGCCTCACGAGTCTACTAAAAACAGAGGATCCAAAAAGAAGCACATATATCCTAGTCTGTACGATATAGTATAATCCAGTCACATCTCTGTAATCGTTCAGTATGGTGCATTACAGACGTCTCCACTGGGAGCATTTGCAGCATATCTGGGAAAAAAGTGAAGGCTTGGATTTCTATAGGAGGGGTGTGTGTGTGTGCGCGTGTGTGCGTGTGTGTGTGTGTGTGTGTATATAAGGGGGTGTGCGTGTGTGTGTGTGTGTGTGGGGGGGGTATACCTTTGTGCATATATTTTATCGTCGCATTAATTTTTTTTATACGAGTAATTCCTGTAATTCTTAAACCATGATTAATTGATGTTTTACTGATTGTAACTGTTGTTACAACAGTATATGGAACTGAATTGAAAAATAGGCCAAATTTTGCTGTTCATCAAACACCCCCCCCCCACCCCCCCCCCCCCAAAAAAAAAAAAAAAACCCCAGTATCCCATTCCAATCATGCATACCAGCAAAAGTCGTGTAAGTAGCGAACACTTGACACGATGACGCTCTGATAGGTTGACAACAACCTGCCGCCTAGGAGGGCAGGAAGCGGCACCACTTGTACACCCTAGCAACTGTTACTACGGCCTACCAGTAAGTCCCACAGCGCTCTGTTACTCACGTCAAGTTGTTTCTTCAGTGTGGTCACCTCTTGCTCAAGGGTCTCGATCTTGGCCTCCAGCCGCCCGCGGTCCTGGGACAGGGAGGCTCCTGAAATCAGACACGGACAGGACAGGTGTCACTGACAGGAACCTGAAATGACGCTAGCGCTCCAACCAGTTTCACTTTTATTGGCATTAAGGTGGTTGTTCAACTGGGATACTGCCCAAACCAGTCTTCTTCTTATTCCAAACCAGTCTTCTTCTTCTTATTCCAAACCAGTCTTCTTCTTCTTATTCCAAACCAAAAATTATCCTGTGGTACTAGTCACCCGAACCCACCTAGAATTCAATATATTAAAATACCCAGACTCGGAGAGAGAGAGATGATGATGATGATGATGATGAAACGTTTTTTATTCAGGATAGAGCATTTAGGCATTGCTGCCTATCTTACATGCTGTCCTGCTATTCTACATTAAAGGGTATTGAGAAAAAAATCAAAACAAACAAACAAACAATAAAAATGTTTAAAAAAAAAGAAAAAAGTATAAACTATCTAGGGGAAATACAGGAGAGAAAAATACACACGATAAACAAATCAAAACATAGAGAGAGAGAGAGAGAGAGAGAGAGAGAGAGAGAGAGAGAGAACTAATAATCAAAACGCCACTAATAATCATTATGTACCAGACGAGACGATACGAGATGAGATGAAACTTTATTTTCCAAGGATAAACAGACATAGGTACAAAGACCTGTCTTCCATCTTGTCCTTGCTAAACTAGGAAAACTGTACTACAAAGAAATGACATGCACACATACACATCTCTACACGGAATTAGAGCGATACCAGAGAGAGAGAGAGAGAGAGAGCTCCATCCACGTGACCTACGAAATGGCCAGGGAACAGAAGAGCCATTGCTCTGCCATCTCAATGCGAAATTTCATGAACCGGTACACCAAAGCAATCGACGGAGTGTGGTTTGGGGGAGGGTGACGGGGACGGGGACGGTGTGGTGGCTATGCCGATCTCTTGACCCTAATTTATTTTTGTCCCCTTGGAGATGTTACCGGAAAGCACAGGTTATCTCTCTCTCTCTCTCTTTTTTTTTTTTTGCCGAGCTATCGTATACCAATGACTCTATAGTACAACAAAGTATCTATGTTCGTAATGAGTTATGAAGGGAAAACTGCCGTTTACAAAGCCTACGGCTGTTTGCCATATTGAACCAATGCCGCGTTCCTTTCTGCCCATCATTTCGACCTTTTTCAGTTGCGACTTCCAGCAGTAGAGAAACATGACTTTCGTTAGTCTAACGCTTCCATACCTGTACTGCACGTCGATACGACCAAGTCGCTAAAAATAGCCACCAATAGAAACATGACTTTCTTTGGCCTAACGCTTCCACACCTGTACTACACGTCGATACGACCAAGTCGCTAAAAATAGCCACCAATAGAAACATGACTTTCTTTGGCCTAACGCTTCCACACCTGTACTACACGTCGATACGACCAAGTCGCTAAAAATAGCCACCAATAGAAACATGACTTTCTTTGGCCTAACGCTTCCATACCTGTACTACACGTCGATACGACCAAGTCGCTAAAAATAGCCACCAATAGAAACATGACTTTCTTTGGCCTAACGCTTCCATACCTGTACTACACGTCGATACGACCAAGTCGCTAAAAATAGCCACCAATAGAAACATGACTTTCGTTAGTCTAACGCTTCCATACCTGTACTGCACGTCGATACGACCAAGTCGCTAAAAATAGCCACCAATCAGCGCTGTCTTGTTGGTCTTCAGTCCGGAACCAAGTAACGTCGTCTGCTCAGTACGCGGGTACGCTTCTACATACGTAGAACATAACATAGTATGATGTACGCCAAACCGATTCACCACAATGGTCGGTTTCAGATGCTGTAATCATTGTGGCCTAAATGACTCTTCTTCTTCTTCTTCTGCGTTCCCTGTTCTGGACTCCGCCTCAGATGATTAGGTTTGTGGTCTTTATATAAGCAGTGGTCTTCAAGAGGTCTGTTTTGCTGCCCCGGAGTTTCTCTGCCAGTGTGGCTCCGTTCGGCCAGCGTTGTGTCCTTGCTTCTTTGAAAAGGGGGCAGGACTGCAGGATGTGTTCCGGGGTTGGAGGGGCCGTTCCGCACAGACAGTCTGGTGAGTGTGACAGCCCAAGGCGGCACAGGTGGGGCACGCAGTCTGCAGTGTCCAGTTCGTAGTCGGAAGATGGTGGTCTGTTCATAACGCTGCCTATATGACCGATTCTGATGCACGGATTAAAGCGAAGTCGATGACAAGTTTCCCCACAGCGTTGCTGTACGCCTGACACACGTACTGAGGGTGGGTGGGTGTTTAGGAATTAAACGTCCTTTTTCACCACGTAATGGTGATATCAAAGACGAGGCAACGAGCAAAAAGGCCAGCACAAATATCTGGCCCCAGCCGGGATTCGAACTCACGACCCGAGCATTGACAGTCCAACGCTCTACCATTCGGCTATCCCGGTTCCCCCGACACGCGTACTGAGACTTCCATTGAAGGAGGAGAATTTATGAGGAGGAAGATCCTTCTCACCTTGCTGTGCCAGCTCCTGTCCCCACAGACGTCGCTCGGCCTTCAGTCCCTGGATCACCGATTCCTGGGCGTGAACTGTCGACTGCAACCTCACGCTCTCCTGCAGAAGAAACAAGCACGTATACTGTGTTTGGTAAGCCATCGGTAACCGTCTGTATTTCATCTCTAACATTTTCTCGCAACATCCCTTGAAGCGCCGTGAACGCTCCGTTAGGATGGAACTGTCATCATCGAGTCTTGTTTAGACAAGGGGGGGGGGGGGGGGGGGAGTGGCAGTAGCTTGAGAGGTTATACTGGGCGCTCTGAGCAAGGACTACTACGGCAAGCTTTGCACAGTTGCAGCACAGAAGACTTTCTTTTTTTAAATTAAGATGACGGTCAGCTGACGAAGGTTCTAGTCAGCAGTTATGCGGTCAGCAACCGCATAAGATCAAGTAATGCTTCACATCATGGCGCCCATTTAAGACATAATTTAGACTAAAACAAACAAACAAATAAAACACACACACACACACACACACACACACACACACACACACACACACACACACACACACACACACACACACAAAACCCACCAAAAAACCCAAGAGGCAAGCAGCATACGACTATTCCGCTAAACTACCCTTGTATATTTTTTTGTAACAAGATAGGTTTAGGGTATTTTGGTTTTATTTGTTTATTTATTTGTTTATTAATATTTTGTTTGTTTGTTTGTTTTTTCTGGGGGGGGGGGGTAGGAATGCTTCCGTTATAAGGTTTTGGTGCAGCAGGAAACCAAACGTTTCACTTGGACAAATCCACAAAGTGAAATAAGCCGAAACTTACATGAAAAAATTGTCGGTTGTGTTCAAATTTCAGGAGAAGCAAAAAACGTATCCAACTGATTTTACTGATTTTTTTCCCCAGAGGCAACAAACATTTCTTTAAATTGGAATGGATGTTTTTATATAATCATAATCATATTTAATTCTAAAAACTGCAATCTTAGAGACTTATGAAAATGTTCCTTTCCGATTTTTCATATTGAGTTAGGCAATTTTATCGAAAGAAAAAAACACGAAAAAGAAAAAGGGAACGGCACAAACCCTCAGGCGTTTACAACTTTTTTCACGTCTACACTTCCGCCGTTTTTTTTTTTTTTTTCCCCTTATTCTTATCATTGATTAGTACCGCAGATTGCCAAACGCCACGCCGAGTTTCAAACGTGGTGATGCACCCCTCGACCCGCAGCCTCAGAATTAGCTTCGTGGGATGTAAATGTGAAAATAGGCCAAAATCCTTGTGCACGTCGACACGCAGGCCTATCATCTGGGCAAATCCCCTACAACCTGGTGCGTTATCTCATGATGGCAGAATTAGACTCGCACGGCTCAAAAATTAATATCGAATGCCCTACTGTGGCGTTTCGTCTTACTCTTTATCCATTTTGAAAACAAGAGATATCAAACATTCTAACATCGGATATTTTAGACCATGAGGTGTTAACTGTAGAAACCTTGTACTCATGAACGAAGGTAAAGGCAGAAACCATTTTCACAAGGGGGGAGGTGGGGGGGGAACTAAACAACAACAACAAAACAGGCAGTGACTCAGGCAGTGACTCCCGCAGTGAAACACTAGTTCCCGCCTTTGTATTTCCTTTGGTGATACTCTTTTTACTGTGGTGTTTGCCAGTATAACATAAAAGGATTTAAAACAGGCAGACAGTACTGGACTTTATACAAACATACACAGGCACTGGTCATTGCTACTTTGGATGTTTCACAAGAACTACACCACAGTGAATCCGTTTTGAAGGTAAAGAAACAAAGAAAACAAGGGACCTAACAAACAAGACGGTGGTCACTCTAATTTCAGACGTCTCTTCGTCGACACTGAGGAGCTACAACAAGGTGAATCATTTCTGCAGTAAAAGGAACAAACACGAATTACCTGTTTCAGACCAATGATTTTCACAACCAGTTTTCTCAAGTTCAAGTACAGTATTTTACATTCCTACCCTCTGGGAACATAGGAAAGAAAAGAAAAACAAAAGTACAAAAGGGCACAACATGCGCAGTACATCATATCTCCTATACATACATAGACACATACAGGGTGGGTGGGTGTTTGGGGGTTTAATGTCCTTTTCCACCAGATCAAAGACGGGGCAACGATGAAAAAGCCAGCACAAATATTTGGCTCCAGGCGGGATACGAATTCACGACCCGAGCATTAGAAGTCCAACGTTCTACCATTCGGCCACCCCGGCTCCCCAGGCACATACAGACACACATACCTATTATACGTACATACATAACGCACACATCTACATGCCTACATACCATACCTACCAACCTACATGTACGTAAATAAACATGGTCAAGCAACGAACATGAACTGTTTGTTTTTTCATGGACTACATCTGCGCTTTATAATATCAGTGGGACATGGACAGGATCGGATTAAATTGGACTGTCCACCCGTCTTCTATCGCCAGCAATCGTTCCATTTGTGAAACACGATAGCTTCACGGAAACTGAGCCAAGATGAGGCAGACGCCATTCTATCCGGACATAACACTGCAAAAAAATCTCAATGTCTGCTAAGCAATTATGAAGACACTTGTCTTCCTGTTGCCCTTTGGGAATTACAAGGGATAAGAGCTGATCACAGGGACGTGAAGAGGGAAGGGGGACGGGGGGAGATGTTTGATACGTGCATTATTAGATGTTCCAACATCCGTAAGGAGATGCTGAAGATGAAGATCAAAAGCCCGTGACATGTCAGATCTTGTGACGAAACCGGGGAAACTGGCGGACGTATCCGCTTTTCCGTAAAGAATACAAGACTCTTATTTGACTGTCTTCAAGTCGGACATAGGCGGATAGGTTGGGGGGGGGGGGGGGCATACAGGTCTCTCTCGTGTGTGTGTGTGTGTGTGTGTGTTAGTTCTGATTAGTTTTGCTTTATGAGACTGACCTGGTTTTGTTTTATACTCTTCAGTATTCATTTACGAAAACAGAAGTTCCTGCTTGCATTTACAAGTCATCTACTGAGTGGTGAAGGTGTGCTACATGATCAGGATACGAAACACAAACGCGCAGACAAACACACACACACAATACATGGTCCAGGTATGAAGACCCAGGTGTAAGCGGCGGGTAGGCGGGTGGGTGGTTTAGGAGTTTAACGCCCTTTTCCACCACGCACGGGTGATATCAAAGAGGGGGCTACGAGAAAATGGCCAGCACAAATATTTGGCCCCAGCCGGGATTCGAAGTGTGGACGGCGGAGTTGTGTCTAATGGCGTAATCACACGATCAAAACCTATCTATAGTCTCTACCATAACGTCCGCTCCCGAACGTCACGAAGCAGATCTCGTCTGAAGCCGGTCTAGTGTCTACTAATCATCGTTCTAAGGGAGTGGAGCTGACAGCTGCTGTCAATACGTCGGACGGTCTCCGGAAGGAACGTCTGACGAAGATATACTTCTCTGTTTTGAATCTCTCTCTCTCTCACCCCCCCCCCCCCCCCCCCTTGTGTTCCATGAGCAGGCGCGGGCGTCGGGTCTTCCCACGATGCGTCAAAACAAAATGTTGATCGAGGTATCGGAAAAAAACAAAACCACTCCATTAGCAAAACTTAAGACCACCTGGGCCAGAGTAAAATAAAACACCGTGTCTTTTCAGGGACTGACAAAAATAAGCTACTGAGGTGTTGCGTTCTACTACTGAAGACACTACTGTGACGTCAATGACACCATCTTGGTACTCAGAGAAGCTTTGGCTCTAGTATACCGGCATTTACAAATCAGACTGATGGAACAACAATACAGCCAATACACAGCCGAAAAGAGCTACTTCGTGTGTGGTTACTATTTACGAAAATAATATCGTTACTTTGAATTCAAAGACACTGTCTAGGTACTCAATGGAGCAGCCTTGGGTAGAGTATACCGGCATTTACAGATGCCGACTTAGACTGATGGAACAGCAATACCGTCCATTCAGAGCCGAATAGAACTACTGAGTGAGCGCGTGGTTTCTATTTATGAAAACAATACGGTGACGTACACGACACTTGATACTCAATGATGAGTGATAGTTACCGGCATTTACAGACGACAATCGCACTGATGGAACTGAAATAACGTCAATGCAGAGCCGAAGAGAGCTAGCGGGCGAGTGGTTTCTGTTTATGAAAACAATACTGTGACCTACATGACACTTGGTACTCAACGATGAAGCCTTGGTTAAAGTTCACTGGCAGTTACAGATGACAGACTGACGGAACAATAACGTCAATGCAGAGCCGAAGCGAGCTGAGTGCCGAGTGGTTTCTGTTTACGAAAACAATACCGTGACCTACACGACACTAATCTTGGTATTCAAGGAAGAAGCCTTGGCTATGATGTAACACCGGCCTTTACAGAAGACACGGTGAGTGAGTGAGCAAGCCACAAAGACTAATTCGCGGCTGAGTGTGCCTGCACTACATGGAAAAAAAAATGTAACGTTGGACAAAGGATGCAAACTGGTCTACGCGGCAAAATAAACCTAGGACATGCAGGAGACGCTGCACCTTCATGCTAGTTTCTCGAACTCCCGGTTACAAAAAAGCGTAAAAAAACAAATAATTGCAACTAGGCAAAACAAAGATAAATACTAAGCGCATATACAGCAAATATTCTTTTCAGAAGACAAATGAAACGTAAGGAAAAGCAACAATGCCTGTACAGAGGCGGAGAAATGGTGAAGGTACCTAAAACCAGAGAGACCACAACACTATCAGGTTGCTGGTTCGAATTAGTCCGATTTTGAAAATCACTTGACTTTCATCGCAACATACTGCAGTTGGATGGATGCGTCCCTTTTGGTGACAGACAAAATCTGCTAAAACAAGAGTTTTCCAGATGCTTTATTTGAGGCGACCAAAACGCTCATATGCAGTCTTTGCGGCCTTCCATCGACCACCATTGCCGAAGGAGAAGGAAATGTGCAGGACAACCTACTCTTTCCACATAAACAAATCTAGGCCTTCCATCGACCACCATTGCCGAAGGAGAAGGAAATGTGCAGGACAACCTACTCTTTCCACATAAACAAATCTAGGCCTTCCATCGACCACCATTGCCGAAGGAGAAGGAAATGTGCAGGACAACCTACTCTTTCCACATAAACAAATCTAGGCCTTCCATCGACCACCATTGCCGAAGGAGAAGGAAATGTGCAGGACAACCTACTCTTTCCACATAAACAAATCTAGGCCTTCCATCGACCACCATTGCCGAAGGAGAAGGAAATGTGCAGGACAACCTACTCTTTCCACATAAACAAATCTAGGCCTTCCATCGACCACCATTGCCGAAGGAGAAGGAAATGTGCAGGACAACCTACTCTTTCCACATAAACAAATCTAGGCCTTCCATCGACCACCATTGCCGAAGGAGAAGGAAATGTGCAGGACAACCTACTCTTTCCACATAAACAAATCTAGGCCTTCCATCGACCACCATTGCCGAAGGAGAAGGAAATGTGCAGGACAACCTACTCTTTCCACATAAACAAATCTACTTTTCTTTCCCTTCTTTTCTTGCGTTTTTGTGAGGCGTACTCTTGTTTGTTTGTTTGCTTGTTGTTTAGGTGGTGATGGTGGTCGTGGTGAGGGGGGGGGGGGTTCTTGGTGTGGACAGTTTGTTTACCTTAAGCCCCCCCCCCCCCCCCCCGAAAAAAAAACCCAAAACCAAAATAAACTCAACACAGAAAACAAGCACCCCCCATTCCCCCCCTCCAAAAAAAAAAAAAGGGTATACCCGCCTTCCCCCACGGAAAAAACAAAGAAGAAAAAAACTAAAAACCCAACAACAAAAAAAACCACGCCAACACCACCAACAAAAGATAAAAAAACAACCCCAAAATAATCCCATCAACCTCAGTCGGACACTCTCATCATAAATTCTGAACTGTGCTAGACCATGTAGAACACGTCTTCATCTTCATTACATTCTCCTCCTCCCGATTACCGACTGTTCTCACGCACACGAAACGCGTGACCAGACCACTGTCGTTTCATCACCATTAAACCTGCCATCTAAATCTAAGATTTTTTTTTTTTCGCATGCTGTAAGAAGAAACATGCGAGCGGGTAGAAGGGACGCGCAGGTGGTGGAGGTGGTGGTGGTGGTGGTGGTGGTGAGGAAGGGGGGTAGAGGGGGAGGGAGGCTTGCACGCATACCCCTCTTCCCCCTACCCCCTTCCCCACACCGGCGCACACACACACACACACACACACACACACACACACACACACACACACACACACACACACTCTCTCTCTCATCCGTTTGAACAGCTGGAACTACACCATCCTTTTCTTCATCTTCCTGTTTTTAAGGGCTAATCTGGACTGTTCCTCCGACAGAAAATGTGGTTTTGGTATTGCCGGAGGGGAGAGAGAGAGAGAGAGAGAGTAGGAGGTGGGATCTTTTAGTTATAAGTTAGCTTTGCTATGTAGCGGTAAGTCGAGTTAACACTACTGATCCCGGTTTCCAACAATGAAGAGTCTGCCTGCCTGTACTTATCCCGAAAGAAGTGAAAACTGGCTTTGTTCCTCAAAAGTCGCACAAATTATCAACATCACATTTTCTGGTTTTTTTTTGGTTTTTTTTTTTTTTGGGGGGGGGGGGATTTCAGATGATTTAGCTCTTCCTAACTTTTCCTCGCATGCCGGCCCTCGAATAATCGCGCCTGCCTCCCACTCTTTGGACGGTCCGTCAAGATGGTTTTGACCGTGTGGCCCGTGCTTCACGTGACCAGGTTACCTTGCTTGTTCCCACTCACCTGTTTGAGCAGCTCGAATTGCACCATCCTCTTTCTGGCCTCCCCCACACTCGCCTCCAGCTCGTCCACCCTCTCCTGTAAGGCAGAAAACACACGAGGTAAACCAATCAGCCGCGACTCCAATTAACCACATCACTGGTTCCCACCAAAAGGCCTCCATGCGTCTCTGCCACCATCAAGGAACGAAAACGCGACGATTAGGGGAGAGGGAGAGAGAGAGAGAGAGAGGGGGGCGGGGGGGGGGGGGAGACAAAAAAGGGACATCACTCATGTCCTCATGTCATGTTGCTGATTAGTAGAGCTGTGAACCGGTTCAAAAAACCGCTTTTAACTTCAAACCGGTTTTTTAAACCGGTGTTTTTTTCCGGTTCAGTCATCACCAAAAGGTGTTTGAGGTCTGCAAAAATATTGGCGTTTTATGCGATGCGTGTTCATATATATATGTGTGTGTGTGTGTGTGTGTGTGTGTTCAAGTGCATCAGCGATCAGGCTGCAGTAAACTGATCGCTAGTCGTCAAAAATAAATCCTGGCTAAACAAACAAACACACAAAACGAACAAACAGACAAGAAAAAAAGAGGAAGAGGAGGATGAAAAGAAGAAGAAGAAGAAGGAGGAGGAGAAGAAGAAGAAGAAGAACTTGTAAGGAGAAGAAGGAGGAGGAGGATGAGAAGAAGAAGAAGAAGAACTTGTAAGAAGAAGGAGGAGGAGGATGAGAAGAAGAAGAACTTGTAAGGAGAAGAAGAAGGAGGAGGAGGAGAAGAAGAAGAAGAACTTGTAAGGAAAAGAAGAAGGAGGGGGAGGAGGAGGATGAGAAGAAGAAGAAGAAGAACTTGTAAGAAGAAGGAGGAGGAGGAGGAGAAGAAGAACTTGTAAGGAGAAGAAGAAGGAGGAGGAGAAGAAGAAGAAGAACTTGTAAGAAGAAGAAGGAGGAGGAGGAGAAGAAGAAGAAGAGGACGAAGAAAGAAAGAAGGCAGGAAAGAAAGAAAGAAAGCAAATCTAAAGTTTTGACCACTTTGCTGTATTTTCGTGAACAAAAACTTCTCAAACGCAACCTGACCATAATTCCCCCCCAAAATATAAACTTACTTCAGCCCATAATTCATATTTTAAGTCCTCTGCTCTAGAGGGCTTGGGCCTAAATGTGAAATTAAAGTTTTTTTTCTAAAATAAATGTTCTTAATTTCCTTACTAACATAGCATCCACTAGTAATAATTGAAACAAACGTGAAATAAAAATTTACATCAAAATAAAAGTTAGAAAATAAAATCCATTAATCCTACTGAACGTGAAATAATTATTAAAAAAAACAAAAACAAAAACTAAACAAACAAAAAAACCAGCACAATTCTAGGAAATCGTTTCGAAACGCGTGGCTTTCCTTTCAGTTTCTGTGTTCTTCAGTAATTGCGTCATAACTTATCAAATATCAATCATATCTCGCTGCAGCCCCACCCTGGAAGACTAAATTTGACAGAGTGCAAAATTACAGAGTTGACCCTTTCTTAGTTTCTTAGTCCCTTTCACACCCATAACCCAACCAGCAGTTTCACATCAATGCGGAAAAAATGTCAACAACATTCCCCCCCCCCCACTCCTCCTCCTCCCCCAACCCCAGCTTAGGTTACAGAGTAGGATACAGACGAGACTACAATATCTGCAGATACGTTACAAGAATTCCAGCGGCCGCCAAAAAGAAATTAGAAGAAAAAAGATGACTTAAGTAACTTTAGTACGTGTACTATGACCAAAACACCGGTTCGCGGCAACTCGAACCGGTTCGGCGAACCGGTTCAAATGAGAACCGGTTAAAACCGGTAAACCGGTTAACCGCGGCAGCTCTACTGATTAGCCCCGGTGGCCCAGTGGATTCCATCCAAAGCGAGGAAGGATTCGGCCTTGCATGGGTTGTCCCTAATCAGCCTTGTGGCGGGGACGTTCTGCCACAAGACAAGACAACACCTCGCATGGGTCTAGTTGTTTATTTCGTTTCAGATCGACTGTGGAAGCAGAAAGTTCATGCTGACCTACCTTTTTTTTTTCTTCATTTAATGGTGGAACTGAAAACCCGACTCCACCCCCCCCCTTCCCCACCCCATCGTTTATTTTATTGTGTGTGTATTCATTCTTTTACTTTATTTATTTTACTTGCTCTGTTGTCTGGCCAAGTTGCGCAAAGCTCATGCTGACCTACCTTTCTCTTCATTCTTGATTTATTTAATTTTTTTTTTAAACAAAGACATCAAATCGAACAAGCATACATACATTGATACAACTGCATCTTTCAAAAAGGTTAAAAGAAGAAAAACAACAATGATACCTTTATGCCTTCTCATTCTTTTTATTTGAAATAGTAAAATTGGAAATCGACCCCCCCCCCCACCCCCCCCAATTCCCGCACCATAGTTCACTAAGGTACATAAACTAGTGTCCAAAAGAAACGATACCAAACTGTTGTCAGAATGGTTTTGTGCAAAGTTATCCCCGAGGCCTAAAAACATAGGTTTACGTATCCCACGTCCCAAATACAGCGTCTGCGCACGGGAATACTGGAAACATTTACTAATGAAATATACCACTCTGAAATTTCTGTATTGTTTTGCTTTTATTGTATGTCCTTGCCAGCCCTTGGTATCGGTTCTTTTGGACACTAGTTTAGTTGACCTCCGACCATTACGTACTTGAGTGTAGATGGGGGTGGGAGATAGCTTGGGGGCGGGGGGTGAGAGGAGCGCATCAAGCAATGGCTTGGAGGGGGGGGGGGGGTGTATCAGCTGAGACACCCATGTCAGAAGCTAGAGTGCGTCCCTATTATTTACTGACAGTGAGGCAACGTGATTCATTCTCTCTCTCTCACACACACACACACACACACACACACACACACACACACACACACACACACACACACACACACACACGGAGAGAGGCACACACACACATAGGCACACACACAGACGCACACAAGCGCACAAACACAGACACACACACACACACACAGGCACACACACACACACACACAGACACACACACACACACACAGACACAGTCACACACACACACACACACACGTGGCACACACACACACACACACACACACACACACACACACACACACACACAACGGCACACACACACACACAGCACCTGCCTCTCCTTGCACGTTGATTGAAAGCATGCCGTGTCACACACACACACACACACACACACACACACACACACACACACACACACACACACACACACACACACACACACACACACACTGCATGTGAACCGTCCCTAATGGGTGCAAACAAATGAAAGTCATCAATATACGACTGTGGAAGCTCTCACCCTGTACTGAGTGGCCTGTTCATGCTTGGCGCGCGACAGTTCTGCAATCCGGCCTTTCTGTTCCTTCACCAACTGCAACGACACAAAATATCGTCAAATTAAAGACACGTGACATTTTGCCATTTTTGGGGAACCAATGAAGAGAGGCCGCTCAGCCAAAAAAAAAAAAAAAAAAAGGTTTTGAGCGGCTTGCATGCAACTGAGGTTCAAAGAGAGAGAGAGAGAGAGAGAGAGAGAGAGAGAGAGAGAGAGAGGGAGAGATCGTCATTTTACGAACATCCGTTTTTTTTTTTTTTTTTTTTTTTTGTCAGTCAGTGGCAAAAGAAACGAAACTGAGGGTGATGTGGTTTCACTGCCATTTCACAATGAATGCCTTTCGAGTAAAAGCTACTGCCGCTGAGTTGAGCGCGATTTCATGTATTTGAGCATGGGAGTAAATGTCTGTCTGTCTGTGTCTGTCTGTCTGTCTCTGTCTGTCTGTCTCTGTCTGTCTGTCTGTCTCTCTCTCTCTCTGGCCTCCGCACAGCAGCTAAACAAGTCACCAGCACTGCCACAACGTCAATTACTGCTGATTCTAAATTCAACACATTAAACATTCTCTGTGCGGTGCGCCAATTTCCCACATCCTTTGCACGAACAGACAGAACGAACGCGTGTAATAGGGAAACTGCTATGGGCGCGCTGACAAGCCATTTGTCTTTTAGTGTTTTAGAGTGATTGCAGCCGTAGGGGGGAAAATCCGATCTGGACAAAGAGCTTTTTGTTAATGACCTCTCCTAAAGGTCAAGGTCGGAGGCCGGGGCACGATGGGAGTCAGTTACGAGATTTTTTTCTTCTTCTTCTGATTGGAAGTACAAACACAAGGCAACGCACGCTTGGCATAGCTATACAGTAGTTGGCAAGAAGGGCGCTAGTGTATTTTTAGATGACCTTGCCCAGAGGTCAGAGCCACAGGAATTCAGCGAAAGGCACATGAACAGTTGGTTTCGTTTTCTGAGAAACGGTTGATTCCATGTTTTTGCACGACCCCACTGACTTAAAGGTCAAGGACGGACACACACACACACACACACACACACACACACACACACACACACACACACACACAGATTTGGCGGTCACAATTTCCACCACTTTCTTCCTGTATGTGCAGATCCACAAAAATGAATGGAAATTTTTTTTAATAGATGAAAGGACCAAAATGACACCTTCCCCCCCCCCCCCCCCCCTTCTCTCTCTCTCAAGCGCGCGCACCGCATGCACCGCTTCATCAGATACTTTTCTCTCTTGCTTGATTGGCAAAAACAATTGACAATTCTGAACCCACGGAGAGACGCGTGAATAAAACATCACAGGAATACACACAATGCTCTTGCTCCTTATAGGGCCGGTGCGGCCCCACTGAGCCACCACGCGTTACATTCCCCTTTAACTCCGCTCCCCCTCGATGTCAGAAGCCAACAATTTGTGACGGCGCAATTTTTTGCTGCCTTTGTCTTTGGGACCCACTCTCACGTGGCGGAAAAGAATGTTAAACCAACTGACAAGAGAATTCCTTTATTCGAGACCAGTGAACGTGTTGTAGGCACAGGTAATGGCCCTTCTGCAATTGCCGTTGCTTCTTTATGACATAAAAGCAGACAAGAAATGAAAAAGAAAATCAAAATGTGAAAATAGAATACGCGCGCGCGCGCGTGTGTGTGTGTGTGTGTGTGTGTGTGTGTGTGTGTGTGTGTGTGGTGTGGCCGTGTGGCGTAGTGTTTGGCGTGGCGTGTGTGTGTGTGTGTGTGTGTGTGTGTGTGTGTGTGTGTGTGTGTGTGTGTGTGTGTGTGTGTGTGTGTGTGTGTGTGTGTGTGTGTGTGTGTGCGTGCGTGTGCGTGCGTGCGTGCGTGCGAGAGAGAGAGAGAGAGGGGTGGGTGTGGGCGTTTTACGTCCTTCTCCACCACACATGAGAGAGAGAGAGAGAGAGAGAGAGAGAGAGAGAGAGAGAGCGCATGTTGAAAAGTTCATGTGGTAAACCAATTAAGTACCTTTCCAAACATACGTCATGTGCATGTAACCCAAGTCAACATGCAAGGAAACTGCAAATGCGCGTAAAGACACGTTCTACGTTCCAAACCGACATCCGGCGCCTCACAAATGCATTTTGAATGGTGATACGCCGTAAAAAAAAAAAAAAAAGGTACTCACTGTACAACAAAGCCTCGATGCACACCCCCCCCCCCCCCAAACAAGCAAAACCAGAAGCCAAAATAACCGTCTACGAGTCATCGCGTTCGACTGACGTTTGTGTCCCAGGCGCAGACAGTTATGGCTAGCCAATGTCACTTTAACCCCCCCCCCCCCCCCCCCCCACGAACACAGCTTCAAAAATAAGCAGGAAGAGAAGAAAAGAGTTCACGGGAGTGAAGCTGTCGATTTCGCTAGAAATAAAAGCGTGTAACGCCTGTCAAAGCGCCTGGGATGCGATATCCTCCAAGAACAGTAACGGTAAGCCAGTGTCACATTAACCCCAATCAACACAGCTTAAGAAGTAAGCAGGGTGAGAAGAAAAGAGTTCGCTTCGGCTTGGGAGTGAAGCTGTCGATTTCGCTAGAAAAGCGCGTAATGTCTGTCAAAGCGTCTGGGATGCGAGATCCTCCAAGACCCATCGTTACTTCCCGCTACGCTGCCAAACACGTGCATTGGTTGGTTGGTTGGTTAGATGGAGTTTATCATCCCTGACACAACGAGGTGGTTGGAGACGGCCCTAAGGGGGCAGGTTATTGCGGGAGGGGATAGCTACTCTAACTGCACAGTCCACCTGAACACTTATTCAATCCAGTCAGACTGCCAGGTCGGCCACATTTTATGTATCCTTGACTGTAATGGACAAGTTACACAAACAGATCCAGTTCACAGTCAGTGGAAGCGCGGCGGCAACGTGAAACAGGCCTGTACAAATTTTGGCCCTGTCGGGATTCGAACCCGGAACCTTTCGATCTCGAGTCCAACCCTGAAACCGTTCAGCCACCGACTCACCCTCAAATATTCGCGTGGCGAGTTTTACAGGGGCGGTCGGACCTGAAGTAGCAAAATAATGTGCTCACTTCTTTAAGGTTGACCGTTTCCTGTGGCCAAGTGAAAATCGACCTGCGTAACTTGTCCACCACAGTGAAGGCTACAATTATCTACTGTGGCCGTCCTGTCAATCTGTCTGGACTGATTAGTGTTCAGCTGGACTGTTAGCGCAGCTGTCACTCAGACGCCTCTCTTTTCCCCCCATAATCTGCCCATGAGGTCAGTCTCCAATCACTCTGGTGGCGGTGAACTTAAAGATCTAAGCTCCCAACAAAAAGCTTTCCGAAGTGCGAAAAAATATTTACAGAGTCGACCGTGCAAGAACAGTCGGGGAGCCGGGGTGGTTGAATGGTAGAACGTTGGACTTCTAATGCTCGGGTCGTGAGTTCGATCCCGGCTGGGGCCAAATATTTGTGCTGGCTTTTTCATCGTTGCCCCGTCTTTGATATCACCCTATGTGGTGGAAAAGGACGTTAAACCGCCAAACACCCACCCACCCACCCGCAAGAAAATGTCAACTCTGTCACAGTTGCAGAGTTCACACAGTGCCCAGAAACAGTATCAAAACCGTGCCGAAAAACTGCCCCCACTTCCTGTCGGGTTCCGTCCACGCGACTGTGCACATTCCCGTGCAACCCGGCTCATTATGTGACCACGCCGCGGATACGTCAGTTTAGACTGAGCGATGTTGGACTGATATGGCACAAGCATAGCTACTACCGGTAGGTACACGTATTGGAAAGCAATGTTGTTTCTTGCGTAAACATTTCAGCTCGAGCTTGCAGGACGAAATGTAAAACCGCAATTCGGAGATGTTGTGGCCGATAAAACGCGCAGTGTTCATCCGTCCGTGCAGCGGTCATGGCTGCAGCCGGGACCGAGTCAGTACTGTTTGCAAGTCGTACCACTTTTGAATTTGGTCAGTGTCGCTCGTGGATGGGGCAACAAATGTTGACGGTAAGTTTTCTTGGCAAATCTGATGATGTGGGAGAAATGCCGGAGAGCATGCGGGCACTCGGATTTGCCAAGCGCGTTTTATCGGCAACATCTCCAACTTGCGGTTTTACTTTTGGTCCTGCAAGTTCGAGCTAAAATGTTTACGCAAGAAACAAAATTGCTCTAACGTATCCGCGGCGTGCTCACATAATGAGCCGGTGTAGGAGGCAAAAAAGACTTCCAGGAAAAAACCACTGGGAGTGTATTTTTCCTAGGAAAGAAACGTGAAGGAGTGTAATCTTCCTGGAAAAATAACACTCCCAGTGTTATTTTACTGGGGGAAAAAACACTCCTGTAGTGTTTTTTTTCCCCCGCAGTGTTATTTTCCGACTACACCGGGTTGCACGGGAATGTGTACAGTAGCGTGGACGGAGCCCGACAGGAAGTGGGGGCAGTTTTTCTGCACGGTTTTGATACTGTTTCTGGACACTGTGTGAACTCTGCAACTGTGACTAGATTTTGTAAAAGAGATTGGACTCCTTCAGGAAACTGAAGATGCTGTCAGGAAGGAGGGGGGGGGGGGGCATCCCTGAACAGCGCCCCCAGCGAGTCCGACCGCAGAATAATGTTTGGCACTGATCTCAGCGAGGTCCATGCACGAAATTAGAAAATGTTCGAAAGTAAAAGGCTCGTGGCATGGTACACATCAAGGGGGGTCCTCCCCTTCCAGCGTACAAGCACCTCACTTAGCGAAACTGTTCCAAAAATAAAGTCTGTTCATCTTGTAAACGGCGCGTTCGACACATGCCCCTGTATTGAACTTGAGTCGCCAAACTGATCCATCATACACGCGGTTTTTCCTTCAGCGTGGCGCAAGTGAATGTGTCTGCATCAGATGCCGCCGTTCGCTACTTCATCTTTTCATCGCCGGGCCTAAAATACACTTGCGTTACTTTTTACTTCGTTACTTTTGCGCAAATGTGCAAAACGGGCCGGGCATACCATGGCTGTCTCGGCTGCTTCAAAACCCACACTCACAATGAAGTGCTTTTTTTTCTTTTCTTTTTTAATTAAAAACTGCTTTCGTCAGAACGACAGGACGGCAAAACAGACAACTGTCGCACACTGTTAACTCAAATATTCCTCCAGCTGACGATTGTTTTTGATGACATACATAATGATGCATGCGACAGAGCTGTTAGGGTGGTTCTCAAGAGAGAGAGAGAGAGAGAGACAAAGAGAGAGAGAGAGAGAGGGGGGGGAGAGAGAGAGAGAGAGGGGGGGGGGGGCATTTCTGTCGTGTAATTCATGACACGCAGCCCGAAAATTACGACTCAAACCTGAGGTGACCTGCGTGCTGCGCACCAAACAGCACGAGAATTTCAGCCGCCGGGCTGAGCCCTGAACTGGAGTGAGAGCTATGCTTTTGCAAACCTTCGCTCTCTCCAAACCAACCCCTTCAACTATCGCCCACTCTATCGGATGACCCTTTAACAGGCTACACGACACTAACAACTACCCTAAATATAGTACAGAACTTTGGCCCCTTTTTAAATTTAAAAAAAAAATGGCAATCTTGGGCTTTTTGTTGGCTTTGTAAATAAGTTTCATGCCAGGTAATAGTAAAATTAGGGGAACATGAGCCTGGCTTGTGGACTAATTTGTCTTCATGCGCGGCTGGCACAAGAGCCAGAAGACGACAGGGGAATGAGGGGGTATGTGGTCGCTGCTAATATTGCCAAAAAACCGAAATATTGGAATTTGTTGAAATTTACTCTGCACATGAGTCTTTGGCTGCCGGATTTTTGTGATTTTTTATTATTATTATTATTATTATTATTTTTTTTTTTTGGGGGGGGGGGGGGGGGGTGAATTTTAAAGCATTTCTAGGGTATCATATGCAACGTTATGTTTAAGAGGAACACGTAGCGTTTTTCTTGAAATTTGCATCTGTGTTCTGTAGCCTGTATAACAAGCAGGGTGTCCCAATCTAACAACCAGGAAGTTTAGAATACATTCTCTCTTGCAGCAATACCTGCAAGAGAGGTTCGCCGCTTTACGTCATGCGTGCATCCCACAGGAAGCGGATAAGAATGAGCCAATCCCCACAGAGGGCAGCAACCGAACGTGCAGCCGCGTCACTCTCGGCTTACACAACCGGTGGAAATAAACCGAGGTAATATAAACGCGAGTGCGTACGCCGGAAGTGCGAATCGAGGGTCAAACGTCGCCCGCTGGGGCTTCCTGGGATCGAAGCACCATGCTAACAGGATTGGCCCAAAACGAACTCCTCATATCCGTCCGCTGGATGGATGCAACTGAATGGGCCAGCTTGAACTTACCGAGGCAATAAAGAGACAGACACTGCAGCACGGACGGAAGCTCCACTAAAGTGCAGTGCACCGGTATCTACCACGATCTGGAACAAAGGGCCAAACCGCTTATCAAATCCATGGCGCTTGAGCCCCTTTTCCAGATACCGGGTGATTTCTTGTATAACATAAGGGAATCAAAGCTCTCTTTAACATCTCTTCCCTTAATTGCATTTCCATTGAAAGCGTGAGTTGCAGGAAGTCGAAAGCCGGACGAACAAACAGACAAAGTGACCACTTGTCTTCATGAAGTGTCTGTGTTTGTCGACTTCGAGGTGATCATTGCGGTAATGGACCCCGTTGAAGACTAAATTTCTGACGGACGTACAAAGCAAGAACGCTGAGTCAGCCAGTTTGTCCAGCATGAGCCAACTCACACACCGGTGATCATCGTGAAATGACTCGAACCCCTGACCTCTCGCATTGGTGACAAGTCTCATAACCACTAAACCACCGACCGCCCCGATATAACAGAGTGGAGTGGAAAGTAAGGAAGGAGCATTTTTCAAATCACGCACAGAAACTCACAAACAAGAAAAAGCTTGGACGAAAACAAATCTTTGTCACATAAGAAAAATTCAGTATAAGATTTCACATCAACTTTTCCTAAACTTTTACTGACGTAAATCAGTCACCTCATTTTCTACGACTTTTTTTTTTTTTTTTTAACAACCACTCTTCACAAACTGTACGAACCCTGAATGAAGTGAAGCCAAACGGGAACGAGAACGAGATCAGATGGGGTCGGTGCGTATAAAGTGGACTACATGCATTATACATGTATCAAGGCCATTCTGGAGGTGTCGCAAAAATGGTGCACTTCCAGCTGGACGAATGAACAGGGCCCGCATGTAAAAGTCACGGTTAGGGAGTTTAGCTCCGGGTTTGAGTCTAACCTCGAACTAAACTAGCTCTAGGGTAATTTATTTTTTTTTTTTTTTTTTTAAATCAGGAAGCGGGTCCATTCCAGCAAGGTGCCTATGCCGTTACAGAATGATTTTTGTCTTTCTTTCTTCGCTTCCTTTTTTTTTAAAATTTAATTTTGTTTTGGGGTTTCTTTTGTCCTAGCCCGGGTTAGACCCGTAGCCGTGGGTTAAATTAACCTCGAGTTTTACATACGGGCCCAGAGCATGTAATCATCATATCTCGAATCCTTAGAGGCGAAACAAAATCGTGCTCAAGCCCACATTGCGTGCACTACTTAGGGCAATGGCATTATCTGAGTTCTCATGAGATCACCCTTAAGTGGTAGAAAATGACGTTAAATGCACCCCCAAGCGACTAGTTATCAGCATTTTTTTTTTTTTTTTTGGGGGGGGGGGGGGGGGGCAATAATTCACAGGTTAAGCAGAAATTACGATCTGACAGCGGGTTTGCTTGTTAATTGCAAGAAATACCGAGAAGACTGCAATGCTTACTGGCAGACCAAGCGGAATTTAAGGTTGGGGACTTCGTGCGCAAAAGGAAAGAGCAACTGAAACGCTAGTATGAGTATGCTCGCTCAATTTAGACGACAGGACCACCCACTTAATTTGCTGTTTTGATCATGTGCATTGCATACATGTTTGTTTACACCTAATTTCAAGAGGTCCTCACTGTCATTCAGATGTAGTCCCCAGGGCCCGTATGTAAAAGTCGAGGTTAATTTAACCCACGGTTACGGGCCTAACCCAGACTGGGACAAATGAAACCCAAAAGCAAACAAATAAAAAAGAAAGCGAAGGAAGGAAGAAAAAATCCTTCTATAACGGCTCAGGCACCTTCCCGGGATGGGCCCGCTTCCTGATTTAAAACATCAAAAAACCCCAGAAAATTTAACCCTAGAGATAGTTTAGTTCGAGGCTAGACTCAAACCCGGCCCTAAAAGCCCTAACACCTCGACTATTACATACGGACCCAGCCTTAAACCGCTGGCGTTAGCTGCTGTTGCATAATGTTTAAACTGAAAAGGCATGATAAATTCGAACGTTTCTTGTCTTCACTGCCTCACGCACTGACGCCTGGAAGCTCTCGGTATGCCTCATTAGCTCCCATAACGTGACAGGGCAAGGATTATGCGAATCCCATAAGGCTCCACACACGCTTTGAGGACATCATATAAAACACGATACATTGCCTCTGCTCTCCGTGAACTGATCGATACGAGTAAGAGATAAGACACAAGAGTCAGTAAGTGAGTTTTTTTTGGGCTTTAACGCCGCACAAGCCACGAAGACTAATTCGCGGCGGAGTGTGCCTGCACTACTTGAAAAAAAAAAAAAAATGTGACGGACAAATGATGCAAACTGGTCTACGGGGCAAAATAAACCTAGGACATGCAGGAGACGCTGCACCTTCATGCTAATTTCTCGAACTCCCGATTACAAAAAACGTTGGACAAATGATGCAAACTGGTCTACGGGGCAAAATAAACCAAGGACATGCAGGAGACGCTGCACCTTCATGCTAATTTCTCGAACTCCCGATTACAAAACAGAACACGCTTTGAGGACATCACACAAAACCAGATTCACTGCCTCTGCTCTCCGTCAACTGATCGATATGAGTAAGAGATAAGACTCAAGACATTTATTTAGTTCCGATAAAAGGGAAATTACACTGTTTCTTCGATAAAAAACACTACAACAATAAGCATAGGGACGCACATGCGTACGCGCAATGACACCTACACAATGACACCTACGCATGCCGGCACTGAGCCAACAGAAAGGTACACGCGACGCGAATACCACCAGGAGTCAACCAGTGTTGCGGCATGGTTCACCCCACTAGATCAGTAGAAATTGAATTTTCGCCAACTCGCCCACACCCGTCTTTTCCCGCTTACGTGGGGAGCCGGGGTGGTCGAATGGTAGAGCGTTGGACTTCTAATGCTCGGGTTGTGAGTTCGTATCCCGGCTGGGGCCAAATATTTGTTCTGGCTTTTTCACTGTTGCCCCGTCTTTGATATCACCCTACGTGGTGGAAAAGGACGTTAAACCCCCAAACACCCACCCACCCATTCCCACTTACGTAAGGGGCGACATCAAAGACGGGGGCAACGAGCAAAAGGCCAGCACAAATATTTGGCCCCAGCTGGGACGCAGTAACACTTCAGAGACCGCCAGGTTAACATTAGTCCAAACGTTATCTAACGCCGGAGGTTCAGTGATATGTTTTTTTTATGTCTTTTTGTGCAGTGATATGTTTTCGTCAGACCAGAAAAGGAGCCGGAGTTACAGTTAGTCTGCTTCCTCACGACAGAAACAGAATCATAACCTATTTTGCGATGTACGACTGCTGGCTGTCCTTGTGTTTCGAGTTAACCAGCTTCCCAGCTCCGCTCGCGTTGATGAAGTCGATACTGTCTACCCAAGTACGCAAAGGCTGAACGCAAGGGGATGGAATTTTCCCTTTTCGAACGCGTCGGTGACATAATCATCCCCATGTCCACGTCCCACTGTGAGGTATCAACTTGCTCAGCGGTAGGGAGAATGAGAGGCCAGAAAGAAGGAAGACTTTTAAAGTGAGAATATGCGCGTCTAGCAAAGGCCAAACACATGGGAAAGGATTCTCCATTTCGAACATGATTATCCCCACATCCAACAAGCCCCCCCCCCCCCCCCCCCCCCCCACGCCCCCCTCCCCCCCCCCCCCCCCCCCCCCCCCCCCCCCCCCCCCCCCCCCCCCGCTTATATGCTAATTTATAATAAATAGATAATATATTATTTATTATTATTATTATGTGCCAATTTCTCGAAGGGAGAAATTTAGGTAGCTAATAAAGGAAGAAGTAGACTCGACTTAAAGTGACCATATGCACAAATAGCGTACAACGACGTTACCAAAAAAGTGACTGCCGAACGCGTGAAACCTGTTCTCTTGAGACTGTTCGATTTGTACAGTCAGAATATCACACAGGCCACTCTCTGGGTCACGGCGGGTTAAATTTAGCGGGCCGATAAACGTGTCGGGAAGTGTGCTTCAGGAAATCACGCCAAGAAAAGTGCACAGAAACACACCAAGTTTTCCCCCCTCTCAGTTATTAAGGGCTTAACGCCGCGCAAGCATTCCCCCTCTCAGGTACACGTCCTGATGATGATGATGACGATGACGATGATGATGATGATGATGATTGATAAAGCGCACGGCTCCGACCTTACTCTAAGCGCTTAGGAGGATATTTTGAGAGAAGGATAAGGAAACTGCAGACGGTTAATGGAGTGATGCGCTGAAGACATGAACCTTCAACCACGGGAATGCAGTGATGTTGATTGCTTCCTTCGCCCACTCAGAAAGAGATTCCCACAGTTTTCGGGGCTGCATCAGAGGCCACAACGCCATAAACAGGATCTCCATGTCTCAATGATGCATCACTCCATTTGCAGAGTTCGAGCTTAAGTGGTAATGTTCCCCCCCCCCCTCCCCGCTTTCTGTCAGCTACCATCCACTTTTTTTTTAAACATCCCGCTGTCAACAACGGTGAGTGAGTTTTTTTTTTTTGTTTTTTTTGTTTTTTTTTGGGGGGGGGGGCTTAAAGCCGCGCAAGCCACAAAGACTAATTGGCGGCTAAGCGTGTCTGCAGTACCATAAAAAACAAAACAAAACAAAACAAAAATGTAACGTTGGACAGCCGATGCAAACTGGTCTACGGAGCAGTATAAACCTAGGACATGCAGGAGACGCTGCACCTTCATGCTAATTTCACGAACTCCCGATTACAAGAAAGCGTAGAAAACAGATAGCAATTACAACTAGGTAAAACAAAGATAAATACTAAGCGCATATACCGCTGTCAACAAAATGAGGAGGGGTGGTGTGTGTGTGTGTGTGTGTGTGTGTGTGTGTGTGTGTGTGTGTGTGTGTGTGTGCGTGTGTGTGTGTGTACTCCAGACGTAAAAATGAGGTTTGCCGTTGTGGAGTAAGTGTCCTGCAAACGGCTACAAAATCCGGATCAATACTTCTTGGAACTGTCAAACACAAAATTTTCCGCCCCCCCCCCCCAATCCTTCTCCGAAATCCCACACACATACCTCCCGTAATCTCCAAAAATGGACTGTCTGGGTTTTCCGCTCTTTGAAAGCAGGGCTCGGCACCCTATTATGCTGACGCATGCCAATAGCAGAGGCTGAGACTCAATCAAAGTCAGAAATCGGTCGCTCTCCACCAGGCCGCAAAAACGTGTAATTGGTGCACGCTTCATTGAGTGCTTCATGTCGGAAATTGGGGGGACATCAAAGACGACTTTCATTCACAAGCCTGGAGAGCGTGCACAGTGCGCCGCTAGTTCATGATTTGGCTGAAATGCCACGAGTCAGGGTTGGGGTGAATGGAGACCGCTGGCTTACTAAGGGACGCCACTATTGTTCCTTTTCTATTTAATTTTTTTCCAACATATTATTTCCGAAGAATTTTTTTTAAAGAGGAACTTTCAAAGTGAAGATACGAATAAAACTGACATTTTCCACGACTTTTAAACCTCTCTTTCCCAAGACACTTTCAGTGTACGTGTTAATTGATTTTTTTTTTTTAACCGAAGCAATTGAAAGTTTTGAACACTTGCATCCCCTACCCGAAGGAGAATTTTCAGAAGCTGTGTCTTAAAAAAAAAATGTTAGCCACAGTGGCCGGTTCAGTTGGCGGAAACACCGCAGGAAGCAAGCACTGATAACGAATTCGGCACAGGCAAAAATCATGTTTAATATCGTTATGTTATCCCTATGAGCAACAAGGAGGGGTGGGTGGGTGTTTGGGAGTTTAACGTCCTTTTCCACCATGTAAGGGTGATATCAAAGACGGGGCTACGATGAAAAAGCCAGCACAAATATTTGGCCCCAACCGGGATTCGAACTCACGACCCGAGCATTGGAAGTCTAACGCTCTACCAGAGCAACAAGGAAAACTAGTTGTGCTAACAATGGTGCATATATACCGCGCCTCGCCTTGCGATCAAAAATACACTGCCACACTCCTGACTCCTCATAAGGTGATGCAAATGTACTCGATCAGCGTCAAGGATTTTTTCAGGAGTTTCCTTGCTCTCCTGCCAGCTTGTTATTTCAACCCTAACAGGATGTTCCGGTTTCACGAGGAAAGGTCACAACATCCTGTGGAACTGGTATCCGGAAGGTCCACTTCCTGCCGGTTCCAAATCAGACCCCACGGCGACGTCCACGTCAATGGGGCGCAAAACTCAGTGGTGTTCTAAACTCTGGGTCTTGCCCTTATTACACAGTGGGATCCCGAAATGTCGGATCAAGGTCTTGACATTTTCTGCGAGTGGCTCTTGAAGCTGTGGAGGGGTTCCCGGCGCCTTCTGCTAGTTCTGACCGGGGTTTCCAGTTCGGAAGATTGAAGTTGTCCCACTGTGCCTGCCGGCTTAATAACTGGGCGCATCACTGGTAGCTAGGGTGCCCCTAGAGCAACCTGAAGGGATGCTTTTGGTTGTTTCAGACTCAGAGGCTGAATTGAGTTAGTTATTTAGGGCTTAACGCCGCGCAAGCAGCAAAGGCTATTTCGCGGCTAAACCGAGTCCCATCTTGCCAGGTCTTTTAAAATTCGCTCAGCTTAACACACGATGGAAACATATATATTAAATTCGTGAAACTTAAAGGAGATCCATACAAGATTTACTTCTTTCAAGCCTGTGGAATAAAACTATATCACAGAATTAAAGTACAACTGTCTATATTTTATAAAAGAGACAAGACTCTTTGAGGAAACTAAAAATGCCGTCAGGGCACGTTAATGTTTATTCCTGATCTCGGCGAGATCCGCGCACGACATCAGGAAACGATGGACAAGAAAAGCCTCATAGGCTGAATTGAACTAGGCATTACTCGTACATGGGAGGAATCTCAACAGTCCCTTAAACCGTACAGCGAAAACAGTGAATACAAAGTCAGTCATTTCAAATTCTGGTAACCTTGAGGGCTCACGAAGACGTTCAACTGCTATGGCAAGACGAAGCAACTGTATGTCCAGATTTATTGCGAAATAGTACGCCTACGAAGTCGGCTAGACCGAAGGCTTCATTCCGACCACGTGACAACCAGGACGCGTACTATTTCGACAGTCGACCAATAAGACGCTCGAATCCCCGACATGGACAAAAGTTTCCCCAATGACCCCGCCTTTGAAATCATCCTCGCGGTGGACAAACTACGTAGAGATTCAAAACAGCCCCCTCCCCCCATCCCCTCACCTACTCCCACCTCTTTGGGCCAATCAGATAAGAAGGGGGGGGGGGGGGCGTGCAAACGTTCATCATGGCGACCGAAAACCCTGTTATCTTCAGAAGTTGTCTTTTCCTACCCAACACTTCCTCCCCATACCGGAAATCCGGGTGGCTCAACAAGCTGCACTCGGGACACGAAGGCCCCGGGTTCAAATCTCGACAGGACAAAACTCTGAAAAATGTAAAGCCTCAAAATACCTTCCCATCCTACTCCCATCTGGGACGGTCACATATACAGAGAAATCTCGGAACAGTCCACCGGACCATAGACAAAAACAGGTTCCGTTGACGGATACCATCCCATCGTCTTCCCCAGATCTACTCCCATCCATCCAGGCCGGTCACATATATAGAGAGAAATCTCGGAACAGTCCCCTGGACCATAGCGAAAAACAGTAGATCATACGGAATTCAGTCCCCGAGGTTCCCTTGACGGATCGCGCAGACGATCGTGTGTCAGCTGGCCACACCTAGAGCTGTCCTACACATTGCTTCAACGTTCCATCTCCGTCACAGGATTCTTGGGGTTGTTGGGGGAGGATTCTCAGTTTCGGATTCAAATTTCTTACTCCCATCGGTAAAGCCCGTCATGCCATACCTACGTCTTCTGAGTACCGAGGCAAAGCGTGAGTACTGGGGTCGGGGGATGTTCTCTTACTCCCGTCTTCTGTGGCCTCCGTACCAGGGTGTGGGTCTGCACCATGTTCTTGGGACTGATATATATATATATTTGAAACTGTTCAACAGATTTTAAATCAAGTTTTGCCTAACAGAATCAACAATATCGAGACGTTAACTGATTTGCACTGATAAGTGAGGAACTGCAGACCTTACTCAGGCGTACTGCGACAACCACCAGCCCAGTCAAGCTGTCCCCCAATATCGACGCTGCTCAGCAAAACTGAATGATTCACTACAGAATGCAAAATGCATTTGGAATCCTGAGCACTTCCAAAACGTTGGCCTTCAATCTTTCCCTCCTTTACAAATCGAAGCCAAACTTTCAACGCCATTATCCCAAGCCTTTTCCCTCCGTCGCAAAAAAAAAAAAAAAAAAAAAAGAAACAGAGAGAACACGCGACCATCGCCACGAAACGGCGAGCAGAAACATGACTAGCACACAAACGACTGTCTACTTCAGACACCCTCCTCCCCCATACGTCCCACCCCAATCCCTCTTCCCACCTCTTCACCACTCCTCCCAAAGCTGAATGAGAGCGGCATTTCTGAGCCGAGAGTCCTCCTACCCTGTAAGCTTGCCCTGTTAAGGGGGGTTGTTGGGGAGAAACATGATTTAGCCGTAGCAATATCCTGTTCTGGATAGCGGCGGCATTGGCGCAGGAAATGGGGCGGCGGTCACCCACAAATGGCAAAGGGAAGTGCGGGCCAAATGTCCCTTGGAAAGCCTCCCTCGCTCTATCAGCAAGCTTGGCTGGATCTCAATGGGCTGGTGGCGGGCGCCGCTCCACCTCCCTTGCCGCTCGTGCGATCAGATTGTTGGTAATACACTGTACGGAACTCACTCCCACCCCACCTCCTGGTGAGCTACCCTGACGAGTTTAACAGCAGAAGGTTTTCCTGGTTCATCGACTGTAAAATACTTCGCCGAGTCGAGTCAACGGAAATGACGATCGCGTGCGTCAACGAATGGGGTGTTGTTAAATGGATGCAAAGTCAATGAAGCAATGACCAGTTGAACAAGACCCCAGACACACATATCTCCCCTGATTCCAGATTCCGGCAGTAAACGACTTCGAACACAGGAGAAGGAAAAGCAGTTAGTAGACGGAACTGTAAAGGTATTGCTTGCTTGGTGTTGAAAGGGTCTGCGCGTGTGTGTTACGGATCTCGCCGTTGGGAGACCGCTTTTGTGCTTTGATTGATGGTAACTAATGCTGTAAGACGTTCTTGTCAGCGAACATACCACAATGACATCCGACACCCCCCCCCCCCACCCCTCCCCCCTGTCGTCCGGTTACTCGTCCAAAATGGCTGTATAAACTGAGTCCGCTTGTACAGAACGCGTCCGCCACGGTAAAAACGACACCGAACACCAATTAACCATCCAGCCAGTAAACCCTAGCACTAAGCACCCAACAATGATCAACCATGTCAACGGAGTACAACCCGTGCACGACTCTTTTTTTCTTATCCAGAATTATCTAAAGTCGTCCCGCGCTGGAGCTAAAACCAAAGTCATGTCACTGTGGCAACACTCAAATAACCAAAGACAGCCAAACGGGCCCGATGGCCCGATGCCCATTGGTTGATTTTCTGCGGCTGCGCGGCCGGCGCCGGGGGGCGCCGCTTCCGCCATTGACCGCTAAATGGTGTGGAAACAGATAACGCAAGGTCAACAACTCTGCATCCCCGGAAAGAGGATGCAGCCCCCCTGATTTGTTCTTTTCCCGAGTTTACAGCCTTTCTTCTTTTTTGGCGGCTCCAGCTAATGGTGCCAACAACCAGCGCTCAGATTACATAGACGGTCCAATCAGAGAAAAGCGGTGATTAGAGATGACTCCGCAGAGTTCAGAAAATGTGTGTGTGGGCGGAGGGGGGGGGAGGGGGAGTGAGTTTTTACGGCTTAAAGCCGCTCAAGCCACAAAGACTAATTCGCGGCTGAGTGTGCCTGCACTACATGAAAAAAAAAAAAAAAAACACACACACACACAGAACAAAACAAAAATATAACGTTGGACGGGGGGAGGGGGGGTATTGGGTGGGTGTTTTGAGGTTTAACCTTTTCCACCGCGTATGGGTGATACCAAAGACGGAGCACCGAGAAAAAAGCCAGCACAAATATTTGACCCCAGCTGACTTTCAAACAGGGGCCTCCTACTGTTAAAGCTAACCAGCATTTCTAACGGAGCACTAAATAATGATGATGATATAAAAATAATAATAATAGTGTATTGTGTGGGAGCTTTACCCAATTTCTTGAACTGGCTCAAATCGCCGCGATTTGAACCCAACACGCACGCTCACGTGCATCACACGCCCTCTCTCACACTCTGCACATGCACACATTGCAATCACGTGGTGCCAAGAGTCAGCGCAGCTATTTACGATTCCGAATTTAGAATTGCACTTGTTTTCAAATTTTGTGGGCTGAACATTTCCAAAGCAGAGCGGGAGGAAGCCGGAGTACCCGGAGAGAACCCCCGACGGCCGGTCGGCCCGCATGAACGGTGCCACATACGAGGAAGAAAAACTCGTCGCCCCGAGTGGGACTCGAACCTCACCTCTCGCACTGGTGCCAAATCTTAACCACTAGACCACCGACCGCCCCGGGCCTAGCTGGCCTGAGAGAGAAGAGAAGCGGTGTGATGAAAGATTACTGGGCTTGAGTTCACAATATGGGTCTAGGCGTAAGATACCCATTTTTTATTCCTTCTTCTACTGGATTAAGAACAGGGTCTATTGAAAGACAGACGAGATGGGCCCGGTTCCTGACAACGCCGTAAAGCACAAGCGAAGGCAGCAGCAGTGATTGGCTGGGATCCTGGTATCAGAAGGGATCAGTCTTGCTCGATGAACGACCAATGATCCGCTTCTTCCTCTTCACTCTTCAGCGTTCTACGTCTGGGAAAGCAGTAGTGCAGGCGACCCCCCCCCCCCCTTCCCCCCCTCTCTCCCTTTTACCCGAGGGCATTTTCGATCAAAGAGGGTTGCCCCAACAAGCATGCGTGAGTAAGTGAGTGAGTTTTTAGGGAAAAGC